>CALNHX010000375.1:197500-351138 GCA_940337035.1 Agriotes lineatus
GCAGAAACTTTCGCGCAGACCTGTGCAGAAACCCCCCCGCGCATCTCAGCGAGCCAGGTTGTTTCCACATCGCGGACACCGTCATCACCCGCACAGCTGGAACAGGTGTCCCCACCATCACCGTCGCCACCTCAAATTTTGTCTCATTAAAATAAAAATTAAGTTAGGTAATAAACCTATACATGTAATTTTTAAGATTAAAATAAAAGACTTTTTTGCACTCCCGGGACCAAACGACCTACTTTAGGCGTCATTTTGAGGGACCAAAGTGCCCCTTTTAATCCCTAGGGATTAAATTTTTATTTAATCCCCCGAGAATTTAATCAATGATCCAAAAACCTACGCAATTTACTATTTATTTACATTAATAGATATATTTACGTTATTACAATTAACAATATTTAATAAACGATCTGTAGTTTTTTTATTAATTCCTAGTAGAATGTCTACTCCGCCCTTGAAAGGGGAACCTGGAGAAGCTGCGCTCGTGGATGCTATTTCCTGGTTGCCGTATATGTTCGCACCTTAATTTGCGTGTCCAAAAATTTTCTCGGCAATAATTTTCTTGTTGCTTACCGATGTTTCGACGTAGCCCTCAGCAACAGTGGAGGATTTCCATCCACCGTGTCGTTTCAAGACATCTATGTCTGCACCTGCATCAGCTAACAACGAAGCAGACGTACGGCGTAGTGGCCTGTGTAAGAAGACGCCTCTGGAAGTTTTAAAAACGAAGCTATCTTTTGTGGCCATTTTCCAAAAGTATTCTTTCCAACAGGCTGCGAAGTGCACTTCTTGTTCTGGTAGTTGACAAAAAAGTGCGAATGTTCTGTATTACTGCTCCGTAAAGCTATATACTTTTTACATAATGCAACAAAATCAACTGAATTTCTTTCCGAATTTTTAACAATGAATGTCCTGTCGATTCGAGTTTTTGTATTCTTTATGTTGAACAATATTGATGAACCCAGATCTTGTACGTCGTGTATGGACAAATTAATCAATTCATTTCTTCTGCATGCACCGGCCAAGCCCAACACTAGCGCAACCTGTAATATGACAGTTCGTACGTAAAGTTTATTTCATAATGTTTTGTAATAATTATGTACTTACTTTAACCATTAAAAATTCATTGTCAGGCGCTTCGCGTATGAAGAGATCAACTTGTTCTGCTGTGAGAATTTTCGTTTTTTTTGGCTTGTAGCCATAGTTCTTCCACTTAAGAAAAGCAATTAACTTCGAGAACTTGCTTATATCAATATGTTTTCTGACTAGTATCGTCGCCTTGAGCATTGAATACTGCGCCCAAAGAGTAGAAGCTTTAACATCTCTTGACTTTTCCAGAAAATACGCTAGGAGCACATCTTCAGTGTACCTTTTTACTTTTTTCCGGTTGCACCACTCGCTGAACTTGTCGTACTGTTGATCATAGAATTTTGCAGATTTCTTGGGGAGTAATTCCAGTTTGGCCTTTTCTGCAGCTTCATCAATCTCGGCAGAACAAGATTTTCAGTGGAACTTCCAAAATCGTCCATAATTCGGATTCAGAAAGCAAAAACGTAACAAATCGGGTTTTTTCAAAATGTTTGACATTATTTACAACATTACCTTAGTTACTCATGTACATTTCCTAAGCCATCCATTTTTCCGAATCGAATGTATACATTTTAAAACCAGCAAAATCAGATTTATTTCATGATTTGTAATTCGGGAGTGCAAAAAATAGCGTATATACCTCGGGACCAAAGTGCCTTTGATCCCTTGAGTGATTATTGCCCTCGCCTTCGTCTCGGGCAATAAACTTCACTCGCGGGATCAAATAATGCACATTTGTCCCTTGGTATATAATATACTATTTATTTTAATATGTGTTTTATTTCATTAATATATACATCGCATTTATCCATAAGTGAAGCAAAACTTGACAAGGAGAGTGGAAAAATAAATATACGCTTAAATATATGCTTTATTTAATTATTATACACATCTTATTTATACATAAGTGAAGGCAGAACTTAACAAAGTGTAAGTATCGATATATGAACAGAGTTGCCTGAGAGGCTGTGTCAGGACTCCGTTACTTTGCGCTGATTCTATCCCTAATTTTAAGCGCGTAGATGAGACTGCATCTACGCTTTAAGCCAGCTTAGTCAATGGCACTTAAAGGGACGACGGTTAAACCACTTCTGAGATGCAGCCTCACATCTCGACAGTATTATGGCTTGGTATAGAAGTGGCGACGTAGTGAATGAATCAAACATTAAATGCAGATTGATTTTTATTATGAAAATAGACTAGTATTTACACAAAACAAAAAATGCTTAACGCAGTAACAATATCAAAGTTCATATATACAGTTTAATAGGGAAAAGTGTTTAAATTACAAAACAGCAGATAAGCAATTTGTGCAGTTTTTATTTCCTGATAGAGCGAAGGTCGCCCGTTGAACTTACTACTGTAGGTCGGTATTATGCAAGGAGTGTAGAATTGCATTTTCCTGGTCTTTAACTCGTATGATTGCGTAATAACACTGGCTTTTAAACTACGAATAATGTTTCGTAAATTTGAACTGAAATATATAGTTTTTAATCTAATTTAAACATATTAAATTTAGTAATTATGAGGCAAAGACTGGTGATTGCAACATTAAATTTTTCTTGCTAATAAATGGGAATTGCATTTAAAAGCATGCAACTGGATTTCGTAAATTTTAGAAAATAAAATTTATGTGTGTTTAAATCAAGTTTAAACATATTGCCAATTTTAGGCCGAAGAAAAAGAAAAGGAAAATTATATTGTTTCTTCCACATTAAGGGTTTTTAGAGGATATTCTTCTACGGCTGACTGGCGTTGTTTGGATTGATGCTTCCTTCGGTTGATCCTTTTCCGAATGTAGTAGACGGCTCCTATTAGAATAGCCCCTCCCAATAGGCTGCTTGTGATCCCGCTGGATAGATAGGAGTGATGGCGGATGGTTTTCCATGTCACGTCTTTTAGACGCTGTTGATGATTCTTCTGGATAGGTAGTAGCGATGTCAGATGGCTCTCCATGCTACTTCCTTCAGATAATGCTGCAGGTCTAACCGAGAGGGTTGTAAATCCTCGAAGTGGTTCGGTTGCTGCAACACTGGCTCCTTTGCTATTTCTGTAAAAGAGCTTTTGTGTTATTGTGTCGTTGACTATGTTACCAATTGGTTTGGAACATCCTGCCAACGTCCATCGGCTGCCTCTTCCTTTGGAGACGAACATTATAAGAGTGCATACGATAATTAATATCACTCTTGCCGAGGTTAGCTGTTTTAAAAGATTCCGTATCGGTATTCCACATTGCGAGTCTTCGGTAACTTCCCTCGCAGACTTTAATAAGCCGTCTTCTTGATACCATCTTCTACGAGGGGCTAAGTGCTTAGCATTGTGTGTATTGTTTTCTGAACTTGTTGCTGTTAGTTCTTGAATCCACCTTCTATTAGGCGTAAAATATTTGGTTTCGGATTTTTCATTTTCTGAATTCCTGGCTGCTGCCATTTCTAGGTTCCACCCTACACCGGGTGCTAAGTATTTAGCGAACTCGGAGGTTTGCTCGCTTGCTGCATTTCTTGATGCCATTTCTTGATGCCACCCTCCACTAGGTGCTAAATGTTTAGTGAACTCGGAGGGTTTCTCGATTGCTGCAGTCCTTGCTGCAACTTCTTGACTCCATCCATCGCTAGGTGCGACGTGTTTGGTGTTTTCTTTTCCTGCATCTCCTGCCGACAAGTCTTGGTGCCGCTCTCCACCGGGTGTCAAGTTTTTAATGGAGTCGGAGGGTTTTCCATCTTCTGCAGTTATTGCTGTAACTTCTGGGCTCCGTCCATTAACGAGTGTCAAGTTTTTAGTGGGCTCGGAGGTGTTGTTGTTAGCAGCAGTTATTGCTGCAGCTTCTTGGCTCCATCCATCGCTGGGAGCTGCTGTCGAAGCATCTGGAGGAGTTCCAACGATTTTTTCGTGGCCTGCAATTTCTGGACTGCATCCACTGCTTGGAGCTGCTGTAGGAGTTTCAACGATTTGTTCGTGGCCTGCAATTTCCTTTCCTTTCTGTCCATCGACTTTGTGAATGGGAACTTCCTGAATGGGAACTTCGTGGATGCGGACTTCATGAACGAGGATTTCGTGAGTGAGGACTTCGGAGGTTCCATGCACTTGGTGATTTTCTTATGGATGAGAAGATGCTATTTTTTCACATTCGATGATAACAGGATGTTGAACTTCCGTATTCTTTATATTGGCAGCTGCGATTGCTCGTTCTTCCGCTGTAGGATCGGTTGTTAATATTTTCTTCACCTGCTGGATTGTTTGCTTGTCATTGGTAGGTGAACTTCGGAACTGACCACAGCTTTTGATGTAGTGACCTCCATGATTAAGAGTTTCGGAAGCTTCGATTTTCTGCGGTCTTTCCTGTACTGATTCTGTGAATTTCTTTTCACGTACCTGATATTTTGGGAAAAGTGTTCTTTGTGTGGGTACTTCTTCTGTGTCCCAGAATTTCTGCAACTGATATTCTTCTCCAATTTTGGCAACCATGGTGTTGACTTTAATGCTGTCGTTATGCTGTCTTCCAATGGTTCCAGATAATACCCAACCCAGTTTGGTATTTTGTCCCAAGATGCCATCCTTTGTTCTAGTGATTCCTTCTAGAATTATTTTGGAATAGTCTTCGGCGCCTAGAATTATATCTATAGGGCCAGGTTGGTTGAAGGTTGGATCGGCGATGAAAATATTGCTCCAGGAATTGATATTTAAATTTGGGATGGGTGATGAAGGCATGGCTTTGGTAAGTTTAGGAAGTATTAGTAAATTGACAGGTAGGGAAAAGTTACTTGAAAATCTAGGTGTGATCAAACCTGGGATTTTCCATTTGGCAATTTTTGGCTCGCTGTTCCCAATTCCTGTGATTTCAGCTCGAACCTTGGTCCTGGGTAACCCCAATAATTCGGCTGATGCTTCCGTGATAAACGACCCCTGAGACCCGGGATCTATTAATACTCGTAGTAGATGAGTCATCCCGGATGCTGCCTTTACTTGAACCATTGCTGTGGCAAGTAGAACTTGGCTCTCCTGTGCGCCTAAATTGGCGGTGATGATGTCTGACTTCGGCTTCTTTTCTGGAGCGTTGGAAGTCTTCATAGATGCTGCATGAGCTGCCGTTCTCATCCTTTGGGCAGGGAGCGGCCTTGATGGTGGCTTCGCCTTATGAAGCAGTGTATGATGCGGGAAGCGACAGATCCTACAATTAAAATAGGCACGACATGGTATATTTGAATCGTGCCGCAAGCATCGATAGCACAATCGATTGGTTTTTACTGCTTCTAGTTTTTCATGGGTAGGTAGCCTCTGGAATTGACTACAGTTGTCGATGTAATGATCTCCATGGCACAGCTTGCAATTTAGGGATGCGGAAGCGTAATTCTTCTGTGGTCTTTCCTGCGTGGGCTTTCGAGCTCCATCTATGGATTCTAGAGATTGGAACCGCACTTGCAGGAAAGCCATTAAATTTTGGTGATCCTGGACTTCATTTGGACATTGAAGCGACTGTTCATATAATTTGTTGGTTTCAGGATCCCATTTTCGAGCGATAGCTCTGTTAATCCACGGACCCCAACTGTCCGTGGAGATGCCTAAATTTTTGATTGCCTCCACACATTCCTTGATGGAGTCGTGCAATCTTTTTAAACCTTGGGCTGACTCTTTGGAGAGGACCGGCAGATCGAATATGGTATCTAGCAATTTAGTTAAAATAAGGCGATTATTTTGATACCTTTGTTGCAGCAGATTCCAGGCGGTGTTGTAGTTTGCTTGGGTAACAGCTAGATGCTGGATCAGTTGGCTTGGCTCTCCCTTAAGATGCGTCTTTAAATATTGCATCTTGATGACATCGTCCATATTCTGGTTGTCATCTACTAATTTGGTGAACAGGTCCTTGAAAGTGGCCCATTCCTCATAATTTCCCTCGTATATGGGAATTTTGACTTGAGGAAGCGAGATGGCTGCTGCTTGCTCGTTCCTTGTCGACGCTTGCAATAAAATAATTAAATTTTTATACCTGTCTTCCAACGTAGTATATTCAGGACTGAAGTGCATTTGTTCTGAAGCCATGTCGTTTGACATAACTTCTTCGTCCATCTCGACCACACGATCCCATTTTTCTCTTAATTCCCTAGTCGTGATGGCGGGCCTCCCTAATTCTTGTGTTAGTTCGGCGTCGTCCATCGCTTGCTTAAAATTCTGGATCCGAATCTGCAGTTTTCGGATACGAACCTTTTGCTCGGGGTTGGCCACCATTTCCTCTTGCGTTCTGCTTACGTAAGCGTTGGAAATTTCCGTTGTTTTTGAACAGCTCTGCAAGTAACTTTTTGCTTCGCCGTATATGGCTTTAATTTGGTCGTAATACCCTGTTTTAAAATAATTATGAGTTGGAATACTTAGCTGCCCCATTTCTGCGTGATTTTTAGTTGCAGTGTTCCAAAGTTGGTCCAGCGTTTTGTTGCGACTGGCGATGTAGGCTTCATTTTTTCGGCTGGCAGGGTCCTTTTTGCTGTTGGATAATATTTGCTTTATCTTCTGCGCGAGCTCTTCTTGGGCGATAGCTAAGTTGTTGAATTCCTCCATGTTGTTAGCCATTTTCTGGGAACTGGGTGGTTGGCTGATGTTGTCTTCTTCTCGGGATGTGTTTTTTCGTTAGTTGGAGACAGATCCGGCTCGAAGGACCATGAACAGAGTTGCCTGAGAGGCTGTGTCAGGACTCCGTTACTTTGCGCTGATTCTATCCCTAATTTTAAGCGCGTAGATGAGACTGCATCTACGCTTTAAGCCAGCTTAGTCAATGGCACTTAAAGGGACGACGGTTAAACCACTTCTGAGATGCAGCCTCACATCTCGACAGTATTATGGCTTGGTATAGAAGTGGCGACGTAGTGAATGAATCAAACATTAAATGCAGATTGATTTTTATTATGAAAATAGACTAGTATTTACACAAAACAAAAAATGCTTAACGCAGTAACAATATCAAAGTTCATATATACAGTTTAATAGGGCAAAGTGTTTAAATTACAAAACAGCAGATAAGCAATTTGTGCAGTTTTTATTTCCTGATAGAGCGAAGGTCGCCCGTTGAACTTACTACTGTAGGTCGGTATTATGCAAGGAGTGCAGAATTGCATTTTCCTGGTCTTTAACTCGTATGATTGCGTAATAACACTGGCTTTTAAACTACGAATAATGTTTCGTAAATTTGAACTGAAATATATAGTTTTTAATCTAATTTAAACATATTAAATTTAGTAATTATGAGGCAAAGACTGGTGATTGCAACATTAAATTTTTCTTGCTAATAAATGGGAATTGCATTTAAAAGCATGCAACTGGATTTCGTAAATTTTAGAAAATAAAATTTATGTGTGTTTAAATCAAGTTTAAACAATATAGTTTTGAGGTGTTGTTGGAGGCCAGGGACCGGAACAAGGGCCGCTTCTCCAACCAACGGCTTCACCATTTTGCGCTTTTCTGATATTTTCCTCAAGCCATTTAAAAATATCTGTGTGGTGGTGGTGTACAACGCTAGGCTAAAATATATAAGTTATATGGTTAGTATTTAAATACTCGAACATGTTTATAATGTGCTTGGTGGACAGTAGCCCCAAGGTAAAGTGTCAGTATACATACAGTTTACTATTCGTTTGTCATCATGTGGGTCTAAAGCCTTTTTTCGTTGTTTTAAAGAAAATACGTTGTGAGTTTTTGATCTAATTGTTCTCTGATCGCAAAATACTGTTTCGTTATTAAACAGGCAGTCTTTGTAATCGTCAAATGTAATTCTATTCAAAGCAGCTCTGGTAATACCTTTAGCTTTCTTTGAAATTTTAAATTCTCCATTCTCAGCATCCTCTAATGTTTTGAAAGCATACAATTTTGCACGCAGACCAACAAATTCGGTAATTATTTTACCACTCATTTCGTCTTTCATTAGACCTATTACTTTTTTATTAACTTGCGGAAGGTTATATGGATTGTTCGGGGGATAATCGCTTGTATCAAATTTGTGAATATCTTTTCGTATAAAATCGTATATATTTGGATGGGTAAAGTGATATATGAGACTATCAGTGTCTGTGTACAGCAGTTTTGCTTGATTACCCATCTTCTGTTTAATATATTTATAATGAAAATCGTAAACTAAAATTTTTGAAATATCTAGGATTGAAAATCCAACGTATATTGGCTTATTAAAAACTATTTCCAACTGATTCAATTCTATAAGTACCAAGTCTTTATCTAAAATAGTACAGCTGTGAAAATTTGGTTTTGATATGTATGCACTGGCTCCGTACCTACCTTCCCATTTAGAAACAAATTTTATTATTTTGTATTTTCTAACATTTTCCATAGTTTTTCCAAATACAGCATTATTCATAAGTTTATAAAAATCTTTTTCAAAATTATTTTTGGCAGCTTGCCTTAATTTTGTATTTAAATCTATGTACGGTTTAAGCCAAGCTGATTGCTTAAATTTTAATATTCTATGGATTTTTACAATTTTCAGCCCTAAACTTACAGCTTGCTGCAGATTGCGGTAATGTATTACGTAGTTTTCTTTTTTGAATAATGTGGTTGTCAATTTTGATTGTTTGGATGTTGGTGGTGTATAATGGTCAGGACATAGAGGCAAATCTTTGTGAAGTTCAAATAAATGTTGAGGATATTCTAAATCAACTTCATAAATATAGCCTGTTTCAGAATTTTCCGGAGTATTTAAATGACCAATATTAGGAATATATAAGTCATTTACCCAGTCAAACCCTCCATACGGTAGATATTCAGACATCCCGACTCCGTACATGTTATTAATATCTAAATACAGGATATATGATTCAAGTTCGGCTTCTACATATTTTTCACCCATATATCGATTATTAGCTTTAGCGTATCGATTCGTACACTGTGCTAACCCTCCTCTAATACCCCTCTCTATAAACAACAGTTGATCTACATCTGTCAGCAGCTCAAGTTTAACTTGAGTAGTTTTCAACATTGCTTGAAATGCCAATCCTGGTGCCGTGTAAAAATGTAGAGCATCTAATCCATACGTTTTCATACAATTTTCTCTGAAATTTTCAAACACATCAGCTAAGAGTAGAACATCAACAGTAAGATACATATCCGCATACTGGCCTAGAGTTTGCATATTAAATGTGTTCCAAACACGCAGTGCATGTTCATAATTTTCACATATAATCTCATAAGAGCATTAATTCTTTCCGGAAATTTTTTTGAGTGCGTTCCAACAACGTATTAATTTGACCCAGCGGAACGCGAGGGCAAATTAGGACGTTGTTGGAATGCACGAAAAATAATTTCCGGGTATGAATTAATGCTCGAATGCAGATTCGGTAAGAAAATCGTAACGATACAAACCCTAAAAAGAAGTAATGTCTACCTACAAAAAATTTCCAAGAAATTTTGTTGTTGTCTTGGTTACGGCTCGTGAACTAATTTTTCTATTGGTCATTAATGAATGTCGTACGATTTTCATCTGAAATAGCTGTTCCATGCAGCTGACTAAAAAATTGCGTTTTGTCAGGAAGACTTTTATCATTCAACTTTTCAAAATTGTCTAGGTAGTCGTATGGAAAGATACCAATACGTAGTAATAATTCAAATTCTTCTTCGCTCTTGCAAAATTTGCGGGTAATAGTTTTTAAATTGTTTGGTAAATTTAATGACAATTGTTCTAAACTGCTAGCCATAAATCGAAACGAGTCTAAAAATCTAAAATCAATATTTGTACCATCCACATGCTTTGTAAATGATATATATTTGTCTTTATTTATAGGCAACAAATTAATATCTCCCATAATCAGTTTTGCCAATGGCTTTATAATAAAATGTGCATCATAACCGCTGAGATTATGAAAGAGAACGGGAATATAATGTGCATCTTTATAGTTAAGATTACAATGTTGATGAGCACTACCTCTATACTCACCTGCCTGATGATTGTGATTACGTACACGCACGTCTTTATCGGTGAAAGGTTGTTTACAAATGTAACAGTATACCGATTTTTGAAACGATTCGTTTTCCTGTTGGCTAATATTCATAGACTGTGCATTTATTAATATATTATCTACTTGATATGCTATAGATTGTAATTCTTTTACAAACCATTCCATACAGTCGGCACCACGATATATATTAAATCGAGATAAACTGTCATCATATAAACATTTTAAATAATATGCAATACTAAAAGAAACATGTTTTTGATAAATCCCCGCATTTTCGGAAACAACATTCTTTTCTTTCTCTAAACTACACTCTACGTCTGCGTAGATTGAAAATGGTACTTTTTCCTGATATTTATAGTCTTTAAATTCTATTGTTATACCTTCTTCAGGCATTCTAATTTTAGTTTCATTTACACTATTACAATTTCTAATATGCCTTAAATATGATTCTTTAGTTACGAAATGATTTAAACACGTATCACATAATAAAGTTTGAGCGTGGTACTTATGCAGTTGAGTTGTAACCAATCTAGATAAGTTTTTTATCCAGCAGAAATAGAACTGACCCTCATCGTTGGATATCATTAATAAATGTATAGCATCTTTATTAATTTGAGTATTTTTACTAATATTTATATATGGGCAGTACTGCATTTTTACCAAATTTGTTTTTTCTTTCTAGCGTATATACATTTATACGTAAATCATTCATTGTTTCAAATTTTGATATATCTTTTAATTGCATTGGAAAATCTAGTCCCGAGTAATTTAAAACTTCATTGAAATGTGGATAGGAACATATTCTATCAGAACCCTTATCTGCAGGATATAATGCTGACACTACCGACCACAAAAAACAATATTTATCATCATTTTTTACGTTAACTACAGCCTTTTTATTTTTTATATCTTGAGGTAACTCAATATATCTACCTACTGTTAATGGCGTGTAATGATTTAAATTTACTTTTAAATGCAATATCTCGAGCAAACTCCAACCGGAATCACGTTCTTGAAAATCTGCTTTTGAAAGAAATTCTTGAGGTTCCTTGTAGCCTAAATTTACAATCATACCTGTTCTTATTCTGCTATTAAAACACGATTCCACATCTTCCCATACCATGTTCTTTTGCTGCTGCTGACAACTCCCTCCACCCGCCCCCTTCTTTGCTAACTTTGCTTTTAATTTTTTTAATAATTGTCGTTGTCCCTTTAATAAACATAAATTTGCTTCCAACTTGAATGGATTTTCATTTTTATTGCTATGTTTACGGATAAATCGACTAACAATTAAAATGGTTTTATTTGCGTGTTTAATCCATTTGTCAGCCTCATCGCTATATTTTATAATCCTTAACGCGTCTCTGATTGTTTTTATTGAATTCGAACTTAATTCAGTAATGCCATCAACTGCAGACATGTTCGCGCGCGTGCTGTTGTAATACTAACTCTTGTGGGCAGCCGAGACGGTATATATATATGTACTTCTCACCGCAAATTTGCAGACACTGATAATGGAGGTCATTCATCCCTCCATTAACCACATGCGGTGCAAACTCTCAAACAATGACGTTATTTCACATCTGGTACAACTTCTCGTTTAAACAAGTCTGGACAGGTTTTAACCCCAGGCACTGATAATGGAGGCCATTGACCTCCTCATAAACCACATCCGGAGCACATTTTCAGACAATGACATCCGGTCAGAAGTTCACATCCGCTTAAACAAGTCTCGACAAGTCTGACATCTGCATTCCTAGGCAATGACTGTTTTCCATATTTTTGGAAAAATCAAAATTAGACTTTTAGCCGCAAAAATTCATCGTGGCTCAGCAAGGACATTACGAATTTCGATGGTAACCATTCGGACTAAGAAATGGTGCGTGACAATGTGCGCGTTACAGTTTCCTCCCCACATTTGCGTCAGAACGCTTGTAAGTACACTACTTACTGCCCATATATCTAATACTTACTATATTGCTAGCGGCTATGTGTGGGAAACTCACCGATAAAGTGAGACACACAACCAACTCCTTCATGTATATGGTGAGCTGTGCGCAAGCGCGGCGGCGTCGTCCGCCCAATGGGGAAGTGGTCAAGTTTAAAATTCGCTTCTAAAGGCAGAGTTCGAATTCCCACGCATGCGCACGAGACGAGTTATACTCCAAGTGATACTATGTCGGCGCCGTAATATTTTCTGAAGTTTCCAGGCCCTACCAGCGATATATGTGTGTTATATATATGCTACTGCCAATGAATAGCTCAAAACCGAAGCTGCAGCTACCGAAATAAAGGAGAGGAAAAAGGTAGTAATTATCCGCGACTTGGGCATAACTTTGTCCAAAGAGGAAATCAAAAATGCAATTGTATCAGAGATGAACGCCAACCAAATCTCTAGTGAGATAGTAATCCACACCGTAAAAGATTCAAAAAGGGGCGACTCACTAGTGGCAACGGTTGGACTTCCCCGTCGGTTAGCAGAAATCATGTTTAAAAGAGGACGAATTAAAATAGGCTGGTTACGATGTCGTATCCACGACATAATTGTACCCCCAAGATGCCGAAAATGCTATCTACACGGGCACAGGGAAAAAGACTGTAAGATAGTAAGAGACATGAAAGACATGTACCTAAAATGTGGAGCTTTTGGCCACAAAGCTAACGCGTGTTCAGCTACAGCCCATTGCATTGCATGTTAACAGGGAGGTCACCAGGCGGCAACAATGGCATGCCCGATATATAGGGACCATGTAAACAGACTTCGCTATAGTAAAGCGCACATGAAGAACGGGAAAGAGATAGCAAATCAATTTTCCATTTATGGACAAAGTTCTGCAGATTAACTCTAACCGGTCCTGGGCCTCACTAGATATAACATTACAGAAGGCCCACGAAACGCAAACAGACATAATTATCATATCAGAACCAAACAAAAGGGCAGTTAACATTGAAAAATGGTACGTTGATCCTGATGACAATGTTGCGATTATAGTGTTAAACAAACGAATACCCGTTTTAGGATATGGCAGTGGCAAGGGATTTACATACATACATCTCACCTAACATCAATTATGCTTCCTTCGAAAACATTTGGGAGGAGATCAACAACAGCATCGAGTCCAATGGAAATAAGAAAACTATAGTGAGCGGTGACTGCGTATGAGGACAGGAGAGGAAAGGCAATAGTCGAATGGGCTGAGCAAAAGGACTGGCAAGTAGCCAATGACGGCGTCAAACCAACCTTTGTGAGGGGAAGGTCACAATCCTACATTGACGTGACTCTACTCCCCAGCGCTTACCTTTTCTGTAGTCAATTGGACTGTACTTGTCGATGAGACGAAGCGATCATCGTTTTATCGCCTTTGAAGTTTGACAAACCCCAAATAGGACGAAGCCAATGACAGCACGTATAGGATGGGTCTATAAACCTAAACGGTCGAACCAATTCGTAGAGAACTTTAATACTATAATGGAATACAGCCAGGGTATGGAGCCTACGCCAGAAAATTGGACTGCCATCCTCCACCAGGCATGTGACCTCATTTACAGCAAAATGAGTGGTAGGCCATCCCGTAGGAAACCAGTTTACTGGTGGAACAACACCTTACGGTCCCTGAGAGAACTCTGCATCAAGAAGAAAAGAAGGTTAACTAGGGCAAACGCTAGACCTAACACTTTAGCTGAAGATCGACAAACATTAAAGAGAGAGTACGCAGAGCAAAGAGATCTCCTCAGAAAGGCCAAGAACGCAGCATGGAAAAACCTATGCGAGGATCTGGAGAAGGACATTTGGGGGAATGCGTACAAAATTGTGTGCAAAAAGATGCATAACCTCCCAAAAATAACTTTAACAGACGAGGCAAGAGAGAAAATAGTAGCAGAACTGTTTCCAAGAAGAGAAACTACGATGTGGAACCCAACAAACATACATCCAGAGGACATTGCACTGTTCACGGTGGAAAAGATGACAAATGCTGCTAACAGACTTAGTAAGAATAGCGCTCCTGGTCCAGATGGCATTCCAACGGAATTGGTATATAAAATGATCTGCCTGTACCCGGATTACTGTTTAGCGGTATTTAATCGGCTAATAAAAGAAGGCGTATTCCCGAATGAATGGAAATGTGCCAGGGTAATTCTAATCCCGAAACCCAAGCAAAGTCCGAGTGACCTGACGAAATACAGACCCATCTGTCTTCTCAGCTCCTTGGGGAAAACATTTGAGAAAATTATTCAAGGCAAGCTGAAGAATGAGCTAACTGCAAAAGAGGACCTATCTAACCGACAATTTGGATTTAGAGAAGGTAAATCCACTATGCTACGCAAATGGTGCAAGGCATCACAGAGGAAGCCAAGAGAGGCAGTTACCGAGATAACGGGCATTGCGCTATGGTCGCACTTGATGTGCGCAACGCATTCAACACGGTGTCCTGGGCCGGCATAATATGAGAACTAGAAAGAAGAGAAGTCAGCACATACCTTCTTAAAATATTCTTCTATATTTTCCTGTCCTGTACTATTTGTTCCCAGTCCGTTATACCATACTCTTGTAAGTCCTGTAGCACGTTGTCCAACCATTCTATGTTTGGCCGACCTGTTTGGTTTCGCCCACCTAGCTCTGTCCTAAATATCTTTTTCGTGAGGTTATCTTCTCCCATTCTCCATATGTGTCCCACCCATCGAAGTTTGTTTTGTTGTACTATAGTTTGTATTCCGGGTCCCTTGTAGATCTGTGATATTTCTGCATTTGTTGGTCGTCTCCATTCACCTTGCTCCTTTATTCCTTCAAACATTTTCCTTAAGATTTTTTTTTCCCCCACCTCCACCTTGTCACAATTAACTTTTGTTAGAACCCACGTTTCACTGGCATATGTTATCACTGGTCTAATTATGGTTTTGTATATTTGCACTTTCAGCGACCGCGATGTGTTTTTGTTACTTAGAATGTTTTGGAGGGATCCCGCACACCTGTACCCCGCCACTAACCGCCGTTCTATCTCTTGCGTTATATCCCCTTCACTGTTTACCTCCACCCCTAGATAAACTACGCTGTTTACACATTTGAATTTATATATTCCTTCCCGCCTTTGATACTTTTTACCACTAGATGCTGGTTGGGTTCTTGTCTTCTATCTCCCAATATCATGTAGTTGGTCTTCTCTTCGTTTATGATTAGTCCAGCAGTCTTTGCTTTATCCTCCAATTTCCTTACCAGCCCTTTCAGTTCTTCCTGAGTTCTTGCCATTAGTATGAGATCATCTGCATAGGCTAAACACTGGTATGCGTATTGTAGGATGTTAACATTCGTGTTAATTTGGCTTTCTCTAATTATATGTTCAAGTACAATATTAAAAAGTATCGGTGACATAGGGTCTCCTTGTTTCAGACCAAGATTAATATTGATGTCTCTTGATAATGCGTCACAGGTTTTTATATGGGCTGATGTGTTCAACAATGTCATTTTTACTAGGTCTATTGTCTCCTGTTTGAACTTCATATCTTTCAGAGCTCTTGAAATGCTTTCTCTTTTAATTTTATCATATGCTTGTTTGAAGTCAATTAGTAGTGCATATATTTTTATATTTTTCTTTCTTCATTGTTCTTGTATTTGTCGCATTATAAAGATATTGTCAGTTGTCGACTTATCTTTTTTGAAACCTGCTTGATATTGTCCTACTTTCGCTACTGCCTCTTCCTGTATCCTTCTTTTTATTGTATGGGCTAGGACTTTATAAGTGACATTTAGGATGGTAATTGGTCTATAATTGCTCATTATTTGTTTATTGCCTTTCTTGTGTATGGGGCATATTTGTGCTCGAGGCCATTCATTTGGCATTTCTTTCATTTCCCATATTTTTTGGATAAGTTTATATAACCTTTTGGTTAGTTCATCCCCTGCTTGTTTCAGTAGTTCTGCTTCTATTCCATCTGGACCGGCGCTCTTGTTATTTTTCAATTCATTTATAATGTCTTCTATTTCTTCCTGTGTGGGTTTGTTTGTTTTATTTTCCTGCTTGTATAGATGTGTCGATAAAAGGGTTGTAGATGAAGGGTGTTCTGATAGCGTTTCTTCAAAATGTTTTGCCCATGCCTCTGCAATTTCCTTCTCACCTATGCAAAGTTTTCCACTTTTGTTCCTTATGGCGAGCGACTGATTTTGACGCCCTTTTTTTTGTTTCTTTAAATTTTCATATAGTTTCCTTGTATTGTTGTTGTAATAGTGTTGTTCTATTTCTTCAAATTTTTCTTTTTGTCTATCTCTTTTCTTTTTCCTACATATCTCATGTGCTTTGTTTCTAGCTTTTTAATACTTGTCGTCCCGCTCTTTTGTGTAACCCTGCAGTAGCTCTATTCTTGCTTTTTTCCTCTCGTCCACTGCTTTGTCGCATTCCTCGTCAAACCAGTCCTTGTTCTTATTGCCCGTTTTGATTCTTAGCGTCTGTGCTCCTTCCGTGATTATTCCTTTTATGCATTCCCACTCCTCTTGGACATCCTCCTTCCTTTCCACGTTGCTAAGTTCTTCTTTTATCCTTCTTCTGTATTGTTGTCTTTCCCTTTCATTCTTTAAGCTTTGTATGTCCCATTTTCTTTCTCGGTTCTTGTACGGTTTCCGTGGTTTTAGTATTTCTTGTCTAATTATCGCCTTCACTAGAAAGTGGTCCGAGTTAATATCTGCCCCTCTGTATGTTCTCACGTTTTCTGCACTTTTTTCATGAATTTTTTCTATTATTAGATGGTCTATTTGATTGGTGGTTTTCTTATCCGGGCTTTTCCATGTCGCTTTAAAGATGGTTTTCCTTTTTAAATATGTACTTTTGATAATCATATTTTTTAACGCTGCTAGGTTAATTAATCTTTGCCCATTGTTATTTGCGACCATATGATTCCTTTCTTCTTTCCCAATTTTTGCGTTTAAATCGCCTATTATCAATTTGACATCAAATAGCGGAATACTGTCTATAATTGTTTCAATATTTTCGTAGAATTCATTTTTTTTCTCTTCGTTTGCTTCTTCTGTGGGCGCGTGTGCATTAATGATGCTTAATTTCCTATAATTTTCTCTTACCCTTAAATAGCTAGTTCTATCATTAATCACTTTATAATCCATTATTGAGTTTTTTAGGTCCTCTCTTATGAGAAAACCAGTTCCAAGTCTATTGATGTCTCCTCCTCCATTAAACCATAGGTAGCCATTTAGTTTCATGCTTACTGTGCCTTTTATATTTGTTTCCTGCACTGCTACAATATATAGATTATATTCTTTTGCCTCCTTTACTAATTGCTTCAGTTTTCCCTCTTTATTCAGACCTTGAACATTCCAGAAACCTACTATTAGTTTCTTGGTTCTATTTTATTTCCTGGGGCTGCTAGATCCTTTCCAGTTCTTAAGGTCTTTGTTCTCTTTATCCCCTGTTGTTGTCCACGTCTTATCCGTATTCACTGCCATTGTCGTCTTCGTTGGTCCGTCCAGTCGTATATCTACTAGTTTTTTGGCTTGTATTTAACTATTGTGTTTAGTAGGATCCCAGTCGTACCGTACTTCCTCTATGATCAATTTTCGGTATCCCATCTTAACTTTCTTTCCCTTCCCTTTTTCTTCTTTCATGATCTTGCGCAGTTCCATTTGGACTTTCATTTCCTCGAAGGTTAGATCGTTCTCAATAAAAATGTTGGTGTCTTTTAGTAGGCTTTTCCTCTCCATCACTTCTTTTTTGTTTTCCCAAGAATCCAGCTCTGCAATTATTATTTGCTTATCTCCCTGCCCTTTCACACTGTATCCTTTTTTTTACTTTTGTAGTAAATTTCAAGGTATCTAACAGAAAATTTTCCACTCTCTTTTCCATGTGTGGCCCTTCCATTTTTACTCCTTTTATAACCACGTTATTTCTGCGTTTTTCTCTGTCCTGCTTCTCTAGTTTTTCTTCTAACTTCTTGATTCTGTTTCCGAAAGCTTCTCTTTTCGTTTTCCATTCTTCCGCCTTCTTCGTTCATTTTCGTGATGTCAGCCTTCAGATCGGCGTGGTTTTTATTCGCCTTGGTTTTTAGCTCTGCCTTTAGCTCATCTAGCTTTTGTAAAATTGCTTGCATTTCTGCTGTTTGTATTTCCCGCGCCCGCTACCCCTCTTTCAGGCACTCTTCCTATTTTGAGTTGTCTTTTTTGGATGATCTCTGGACTTTTGTATTTTTTTTAAACCGTCTGCTCCAATTCCCACTTCTCGAAATCTTCGGGGTCTTCCACGTTTCTTTTCCTTTTTATGTAGTAGTCTAGTGCCCCCGTTACGCTTTTCGCCCTTTTATTTCCTCCTTATCTGTCATACGAATCCGTTCCATGTGCCGCGTATTTAAATCTACCGTTTTATTTCTATTTGATTAAAGCGTTGACCCGTCTTTGTTTACTTGTCTGGTTAGATTGTCAGGAACTACTGTAGTACTAGATTATGCTTATCTGAGCTCGCGGCGCTTGACCTCTGCCGTCTCCCGCCCCTTCGCCCGCTGTTATACGCAGTATTGTATTCACTTATTCCCGTTTTTCACTACAAACTTTCCGCCACTTGCATTCCGCTCCTCACTTTACACTCCTGTAATTCTGTCACTTCGGTTTTCGCGTTATCCCAAAACTCCGCGAACTAAATTGCACGATGGTGCCTAACTTTTAGGTTTGCCTTCGGTGCTATTATCTCGCGTCTTGTTGCAACGGTCGCCAAACTAGAACCAGAATTAAAATAATACAGAATTATTTAACCAACAGGCAGGTCATCGCGAGTGACAATAAGGTAATTGACTTGACATGCGGAGTCCCACAGGGATCGGTGCTGGGGCCGCTTCTGTGGAATGTTTTCTACGATCCAGTGCTGCACATTGAAGTTCCAAGAGGCATAACTACAATTGCCTATGCTGACGACCTTGCCATAGTTGGATGGGAAAAGACAGTAACATCCCTTGAGACGAAACTCAACATTGCCATTATTAGGGTCAACAACTGGATGAAAGATAACGAGCTGGAAATAGCTCCAGAAAAAACCCAAGCCGTTATATTAGAAGGCAGGAGAAAATTACACAACCTAAACCTCGAGGTGGGGGAAAGTGTAATAGAGGTGACAAACTCTATCCGATACCTAGGAGTTGAGTTTAACAGAAACTCCACCATGACGGCTCATATTATAAGAACGTCACATAAAGCGGAAAAGACAGCAGCAAGTCTGTCTAGGCTCATGGGCAATACATATGGACCAAAATTTAGCAGCAGAAAAATCCTTGCAAAAGTGACCAGTTCAATAATACTATATGCTGCCCCGATATGGCAGAAAGCGATGAAGAAAAAGAAGTACGTAAAAATGCTAGAAAAATCTCAAAGGAAAACGTTGGTTGGTGTGTGCTCAGCTTACCGAACCGCAGCCACGGAAGCGCTGCATGTCATATCGGGCATACCGCCCATTGAACTATTGGTGGACAAAAGATGTATGGGACATGGCAGCAATCCAGCTAACAGAAGATTCGCAAGACAGGAGACAATTAGGAAGTGGCAAACTAGATGGGATGATCACTCCGATACCTCAGCCTGGACTAAATCCCTAATACCGGTAGTGGAAGCATGGGTTAACAGAACTCATGGAGAAGTAGAGTATTATCTTACTCAGGTACTGACAGGTAATGGTAATTTCGGCTCCTACCTTAAAAGAATGAAGATTCAGGAAAAGAATAACTGTCATTAATGTGGCCTAACAGATTCGCCAGGACACACAATATTCCTGTGTCACCGATTTAGACTAGAGAGGATACAAATGGAAATTATTATGGGAGAACCTCTTACTCATGGGAATCTAATTCAACGTATGATGGAATCTCCTCAAAATTGGTTGGACATACATAGAATCATCAAAAAGATCATGAAGATCAAAGAAAGAGATGAAAAAGTAAGACAATCTCAAAATGACTAACACTTCAATAAAGCAGTTAAGCTACCCTTAGAACTTATGTGACAGAAATCGTCTTCCCTGTAGTAATGCTCTGCGGTTCCGGGGGAAATGATCCCTTTCGGTATGGTCACTTGATCAGGTCAGACACTAGTCGCCTGCTACACCATACAATAAAAAAAAAAAAAACTTCAGTAAATTTCAGTAAATATTATATTTCTGCTCTCTGCTGACCAATCTTCAGTTGAACAATATACACTACTTTTTCAGAATATAAATTAACCAAGACTAGTCGAGGCGATCAACTGAAGAGCTGCGCGAAAAATTTAAACATGCTGAGCAAAACTTTTTTTTTTGTTATAAATTAATTCACAACAAATAATTTATTTTTCATAAATAAGATGTACTAGGTCTATTTTGCTTTTAAAACAATTGTATGCATGAAACAACAGCTCATTTTTAATAAATTTTAGAAAAATTGCTTTACCCTCATTTTTCCAATATGGCGGCTCGAGCACACTTTGTTCTGCTCGGGACTCATCAGAATCTTTAATGTTACATATTTTTCTATAACTATAAATAAAACCATATACTTCATATTTAACATTTTACTGCAACTTTGCACTTTAAAGCTATAAATACATTTATATAAGCATGTGAAATTACATCTAAACTCTTATGTATTTCATAAGTACATTCCTAGCAGCTACAAAATTTTTACTATTCTTATAAATAATGTGCAAATTATACGCGGCTTCCTGTTTCAAACTGAGATTTGGAAACTGTCTCACTAACGGGCTATCATACTGAAGTACCAAGTCGTAATAATGTTTAGCCAAATGTACTAAACCAAAGTGCTGATACAATCGTCCCAGATTATAATGAATCTCTTCATAGGCATCCCTACTGCGCATTGTGGAATACTTTAAAAACAACGCTATAGCCGTTTTAGTGACCTTCTCCTTATTTCGTGTAAATTTCTGACCGAAAATATACAGCAGAACACACCCCAACAGAATGCAAGTCAAAGGAGTGGGATTGCTGCGGAGCTTGCTTAGATAATAACCTAAACCTATCTTAATGTTTCCAACCGTCAGGCAATAGTTGGCTTCGAGGAGCCTCAAATGGGACTTCTGCGTGTAACTCGAGAGGAAACGCATCATAAATCGAGTGTGCCGCAAATCATCAGCACGCTGCAGCAACACGTTGAACAGGTTCCACGCCAGGTGGCTTTTACTGTGGTGAATAACAATCTCCCGAATCAAAGGATATGCATGAAAGCTGTCACGGTTGTACAAGCTGGCAAAAAATCCTATTAAGCCGAGTTCGTCGTATTTATTCTTAAATCGCTGCGACGTCAAAGCTGTGAAGGTAATTTTCTGCATTAGGGCGTACTCTTTTTTCTCCAAGCACAACGTAAGGGCCTCGCGGACTATACTGTACTCTTCATCAACGCTTGGCTCTGTCAGACATACAAACGTAGGTTTTTCTTCGAGGGTTTCACATCGGAACTCCCTTAGTTTGTTGATGCGGGCCAATTTTTCATAAGGTCGCTCCAAGTACATCACGGCTCGAATTTCTTCATAATGTCGAATCGTTTCGCAATGCCGCAGAAGCAGCAACAACACCGATTCCCAATACTGTTCGTAGTCCTCCAGTTCCTTTAAAAGTTTAATTTTGAGCATCAAGAGGTTAATGTTGATTTCCTGCTTGGCCGGATCTTGGTGTAGAATTGCTAGTGCTTCGGATTTGCGGTCAATTTTTGCCAAAACCTCTGCAAGGTTGTATTTAACTTCAACATGCAGCGGGGCCATTCGCATGACTGTTCGATAACTCTCAATCGCCTGCTCGTACAGCTCACAAGCACTCTGACAGTCGGCGTATTTGAGCCAGACAGCTGCCAACGAATAGTTATTGCTTTTGATTAATGGAACGAGTAGTTTTAAAGCATCCTCAAAGCGATTAGCTGCCATGAGTACCTCGACTATGTCCAAAAATAAGTCGCCTATTTGTTCGACCTCGTCCTCCATTACCAATAAAGGGCTTAATAGGTCATCTAGCAGATGAAATGATTTCAATTTAACGACACAAATTATAAATTTGATTCGCAGATCGATTGCGATGTCCTTTGGCATGATATATGACAAAATCTGTATGTTGTTGTCGTTAACTAAAAGAACTTCAATCTCTATGTTGCAATATTCCAAAAATATATCAAGGCAGTAAGAATAGTTCTCATTTATCAGCAACAGCTCCAACATTATATTCACCATTTGAGGCGTAACTAAGCCAGGGCATTTTTGAAATGGAATATTTAAAGCATCAATGGCCTTTTTATA
Organism: Agriotes lineatus; assembly: GCA_940337035.1. Taxonomy (NCBI): domain Eukaryota; kingdom Metazoa; phylum Arthropoda; class Insecta; order Coleoptera; family Elateridae; genus Agriotes; species Agriotes lineatus. Next base: position 219,794 of record CALNHX010000375.1, read on the forward strand.
TTCCTTCATTTGATGATACTCGCATGCCACTCGCAATGCCACTTGAATTAAAAAATCATAATAGGTAGGCGTTAAGTACTGCATCATTTTCACATACGACCTCAACATATTTTTATTATCATTTTCCGTGCGCAACAACTGGATTCGTTTCAAATGCAGCTGGATATTTTTAGGCTGCACTCTAACTGCATTGGTGTAACAAAAAATGGCTTGATTAACTTTGTTTGCCTTTACAGACAACTGCGCACAACGCACCCACAAGTCGACATCCCGTGGACTACAAAGTGCAGCCACCATGTAATAATCCAAGCACTTGCCTGGGTCATTCGTTTCAAATATTTGAGCCAAGGTTAGGTATGGTTCAGCAGCTGTTGAGTGCTGCCTAATAATCTCGTAACACATTTTTTTCGCCGTTTCCAAATCCCCACGTGCAAATCGCAGGTTTGCTTCACCCATAAGTCCCTTTATATGCGGTGGGATCTTCCTTGATAGTCGCACAGGTTTCATATCAAAGTCTGTAAGCGAAGGAGGCTCCTCCTCATAGTACGTCTGTTCTTCTAGGTTGTGTTCCGCATCTAGCAGCATTTCGTAATTGTCAAGGGGGATCTCTCCCGATAAATATTTGTCAATAACTTCACGTGGGTTGCTGGAGCTTTGCATTCTGTTAATTACGTCTGCAATCCTACTTGGGTTAGGTTCCACAGTCTGAATTTCCAATGGTAAGTCTTCAATGCATACAGCGAAGTCTCCGGCAGTGCTTGTACTTGGTTGGTTATCCATTGCTTGTATATTTGTTCGTTAATTTTTGTATGTAATAAACTGAAATTATATAAATATTGGTTTTATAAAATGCATTTAATAGTTACTAGAACATATCTACCTAGAATCACGATAAATTATTTTATTAAAAATTGAGGTTAGCTTTCTGTTTTATTAGTTGATGTTTATGATGCAGCGTTGCCACTCAGGGACTCATAACTGTAACATTGTTGCCACAACATAGTAATAGACGATTGCTAGTAAATAGAGAATAGACAAAATTGTCATAGATCATGAAAATATGCAGAACCTAATAATTAATATAATCATTTCTTCAAAAGCATTTTACAAGAATTTGCTTAATAATAATAATAATAATAATAATAATAATACACTAAACATAAATGTAACAACATAAACACTTCACTAATATAAAGTAACAGTTTGTTTCCATTTAGTTGATTGATGATTAAACCTTTTAAAAATTGTCTGAAATTCGACTATTGTCATCTTGTAGAATCGTTTTTTTGTACTTCATTACACGGATTTAAATAATTTAACAGTAGCAGGCATATTACCAAAACCTCGCTATAGCAGTATAGTGGAACAAAATAGAGCAACTGAACTTTATTTACATAAGTATGTTACTTTCTCTATATTTTATCGTTAAGTGAATCATCTGGAGTGTGCAATTAAAACATTCCAGAATGTGTGAAAATCTGCATAACAGAGAAATTTGTAGAACTCTAAACCAAAAAATTCAGTTCTTAATAGAATTAACTGGGTATTATATTGCTCCACATTTATAAATTATTTTTACACATAATTTCGTGTTTATAAACAAACTAATAACAAATGTAGTTATTATTCAATTTCACGCTATACTTTTATGATTGGAGTAAGTACATTTTGATCAAAACCGAATAGCTAAAGTAATTAGAATTAAAAAATATATATATTTGTAGTAAATACACAAGATGTTTGATTTTATCAGCATGTTTTTATGAGAATTTGATTTCCAGATAATTTGGCATGACAAATTGTCACTGATAGAATGACGAGACTGCAGACCGAATAGCTGAAGTACCTAATTAAGTACCTAGTCGGAATTAAAAACTGTATTTTGGTAATTATATTGTTCACTTCCTCTAGCTCTACATTTCTTCTTTCTACATTTATATGATTGGAATTCATTTTGATTCAGACCGAATACATGAAGTATTAACCAAGTCAAAATTAAAAAAAAATCTTATAATTCTATGAGTTACCAAAAATTGGTTGTAAAGATAAAATGTTCACATCCTCTAGCTCTAATTTTTTTTCTCTAGACTTTTATGGTTGGAGTACATTTTGATCCACCAAGAATAGCTGAAGTAATTGTCTAGTCGGAATGAAAAAATGTGTTGGCAATTATATGAGTTACCAAAAAATGTTGTAAACATAAAATGTTCATATTCTCTAACTCTACAATTTTTCTCTCTAGACTTTTATGATTGGAATACATTTTGATCCAAGCTGAATAACTGAAGTAATTACCCAGTAGGAATATAAAGATGTACTTACCTATGTTGGTAATTATGTGAGGTACCAAAAATCTTAATAATAATAATAACAATGAGATGTTTTATCGAATTTTTTCCACTGTCTCGGGTGTTTATCACCCGAAGGTTCGAATGTGTTTGGTCTCCATCTCATAATAGACCACTGTCAAAAATGACATCATTTAAAGAACATAATAATAATAATAAAAGTCTCTATTAGTATAAACTATTTACATATTCAAACAAAAAATAAAAATAACAAAAAAAAATAAAATTCACCTTAACATTATCATTCACGAGCTTTTTATATCTAGTCAGATGATCATATTTATTTAGTTCCTCTGGAAGTCCGTTATAGAGTAGCAAACCTATATAAAATAGAGATTTAGAGGTAGTATGCACTACTCTTATTACATATTTCTATAAAAAAGGTCATTTGTATTTCTAGTGGGGTAACTGTTTATCTTCCTGATATAAATGAACTTAGTTGACAAACAATCTAGCAAAAGTTTAAACTTCATCTTAAATATCAATATCAATATTACACTATAAGGAAGTTCAAGCCTTGCAGCATAATACTTATGGGCGCGTATCTTGTAACTTTTAAAATAACACGCATTGCTCGGTTTTGTAACTTCTGCAATTCTTTACTTCCCCTTTCCCTGATCTTAACAGAAGAGTTGAACAATATTCAAAATGCGGTGCTACAATTGTTTTCTACACTGCTATTTTAGTAAGTGTAGACCAATTACAAGTAACACGTGTCATTACTCTTATTTTTTGAGCATTTTTTTTTTCATTAAATAGTTCACGTGACTTTTAAAACTTAAATTTTCGTCTATAACAATCCTTAATTACCTATTTCATTCCCTTACTATTTCTATTTCAAAGGAATCGACAATAGCTATTTACGTATCAAGGTGCAACATGAAAATGTTTTTCACACTAGACCTGTTGTGTATGAAAAACGCCAATTTTGCAACGCCTTGCATACAGGATTTTCTGTAATATTGAGTCATATTAGTTTTTATAGTAAATAAATTTACTTAAAGCCACAAGTTGTTCTAAATTTTCATATTAGCACTAGTGTCAATATGAACTCTCATATTGCGACTAGTGCGAATATATGCATCATTTTAACGTTGAAAACGACAATAAAATATCATTATATTAGGTCAAAATTACAGAATAGTATATTCAGTATTAAGAACGGTAAGGACATTTTACCGATCGAAGACAATTGTTTGGAGGAGGACTCCTGTGATCGGTAATTCCTTAACGTTCCTGATGCTTATGGCGTTTTTTGCAAGATAGAAATGTATTTTTCTTCAAACGTCAGTGAAATGTGACATTATACCACAGAATAATATGTTGGTGGCACTGTAAGTCTATGTCAAATTCGAGGTTAGCAGGTTAGGTTTTGAGTCAGTCTGTGTCAAACCTGACGCAAAACCTAACCTGCTAACCTCGAATTTTTACTTACCGTTCTAGAACGGTAAACATAACTTACTGATTTGTCAACAAACGCGGTAACTAAGTAAAATCGTTCTATCGTGAAAAAAACATGTAAACCACCATAATGGTCAATCCTATTTATGCTATGCCTACTGACCATAATTATTTTGATTTATTGTGATTCAATTTCAAACCATTATTGCACATCCATCTACAGCGTGATCAGAATAATGGATAGCAAAGGAGCTTTTTTATTATCCATTTATTAGAATATTTTGTTCTTGTTAAAAGTCCCTGCATCTTCTAAAACTCAAAATAAACTTGTCAACATTTAAATATATCGTTTCTTATGCACTTCTGAAAAACATTGAATACATTTTTATTCGTCGCTGGTCCCAAGATTACATTTTGAAAAATTCACAAATTTCAGCTTGGTAGAAAGGTAAATTTTGTCAGTTCTCATGTTTAAAAAAACATATTTATCCACAATTTATCTCTAAAACAAAACAAAATAGCGTGGAAGGGAATTAAATCTGAGGAATTTGAAGTAAACAGGGGGCTTAGACAGGGAGATCCCCTGTCAACAGAACTCTTCAATCTAGTCTTGGAAAAAGTTTTATAAATAAACTAAAATTTTCTAAATGTAAATAAAATATAAAGTGTAGAAATATGCTCTGTTAAAATATATAATTTGGCGTATTCTAAGAGCTTACAGATTTGTATTAAAATAAATCGTTTTGCAATTATACCGGAAGATCAAATAAAAAGTGCCCAAACCCAGACTGACGCACTTCACGGCCGAGTTTTACACAAACTGTAATGTTAAAAGCTCCTCTTTTACGAAGCAACTAATGCAGCTAAGTTGACGGTAGAAATCTTTCATTAGATTACATATTTTATTATCGTGATTTTGTTAAAATAACTTTGAGGCAATAATGGTTTTTCGACCGAGCGAGATTTTATTATGCGTGTTTTGAGTAGCTTCGGACATGGTTTGCGCAAGTTGACTTGCGCAGCCTTCGCTGAACAAGCTAACCCTCATGGAAATTTTGTCTTTTCAGCCCTGAGACATGTGTGACGTGTTTGTTGACAACGAACCGTATTACCCGGTACAAGCAGTGACTGGAAAGGTTGAAGGTTTCTTTACGACGGAAACGAAAATCAAAAGTAAGACTTGTGATTTTCATGCCACTTTATTCTAATTATGCGCTTTTTGAGAAAAAAGACTTTGTTCTTATTTCGACATTTAGGAAGTATTTGTGCCTCCCTACATGTAATGGTACATTCCGTGGTAACCAAAGTTCGGTACCTACCATCGTTCTAAAAACATCTCCATACATTTTCATAGAAATTCGTCTGTATGAAATCTGCCCCCGTCCTACCCAGATATCTTCCTCTCTAGAATTTTTGAGTAGATACTGAATATGGGGTATCACTTGTGAGTATGAAGAAAATGTCGTGTGTGAAGATCATAAAAATCGTTAACAATAATTTCTGATCTTTTTTTGACATTTTTCCGATTTTTTTTTTAGATATTTTGGCTTCCTCACACCAAACGGTGCATCGCAGTGAAACCAAAGTCTGGTACCACGGTTCTACAGCTTAATGAAACGCCTCCATACATTTTCATAAAAAGTAGTCCTTATAAAATGTGTTCCCCTTTCTCCCCACCCGCGCCAGATGTCACCTTCTCTGATATTTTTGGCTAGATAATGACTATGGGGTATCACTTATGAGTAAGAGGACAATGTTTGTCTACAAAATGGCCAAAATCTTTAAAGATTTTTTTTGGGATTTTTTTGTCGTTTTTTCGACTTTGTTGTTGATTGGAGTCTCCAGATCAGCGTTAGCTAAAGGCACGTGTCTATTATAGGTTGAAGTATGTAGCTGGTCCATTTGCGTATTTTCCAATGGTCTGTTCGCTCTTGTCTTTTCTTGATAACTTTGCAAAGATGATTACTGCTTCCATATTTTCATTGTCATCTAATTGTCCATTTTTTGACGGTGAAATATGTTGAGATAATGTGTTGTTGTAATAATTAGATATGATTTGGCATGTCAAGAATTATTAAGGGCCATTTTGGCATGTGGAGAGTCACAAAAAGATGGTTTGGTGTAATTCTTAGGTTTAATTGAGTTTGAAAGATTTACTGACTACCGTATGTTAAACGTTATGGTGATATTGTGCTTTATTGATGTTAAAAGTTGTTGGTATAAAGTTGCACTTTATTTAGATAGTAAAGTAAGGTAAAGTTCAGAGCACTAAATCTGATTTTTGAATCCTACTTGAAACAATAAAGAAGCCAACCTGCGATTGATTACTAATAATAATCAATGGTAGTACAATCGCAGATCAACCCCCTTATCATTTATACACCACGGTAGCTCTGTAATGTTTGTACTCACCGTAATGACCTAGCTAGCTTAATATCGGTGGCCTTGGGTCGCAGATTTCTATCATCAGCTGTACTACTGCAAGCTCTTTTAATAATAAAAAAACACAGGGCGCCAGAAATCACAGATTTCGAGAAATAAATAAAATTACAGCAACAATTAGGTTCATTTAATTAATAACTCATAGTTGCTCGCAACATCGTAATTAGGTATGTAAATTGTTTATCACAAAGCTTAAATACAGTATATAATACAGTATATTATTAATGCTGAAAATGCAGCACGCACAAAAATATGTGAACCTCTTTTGGGCTCTTGGATTGAATATGATTGCAATTCAATGAAGGAGTAAGCTTACCACTGTCATATGTTTTAATCGTTATCTCGGCATTGATAGCAAAATGGCGTGAGGGCACTTTTTACAAAATTCTTAATAGGTACGTATTCATTAAGCAAAACTTTAAACCATCGTTGCTAGCGTTCAAAATATGTCCGAGGTTAACATATCCGCTGTTCGCTTCAGACTAGTCCAGGTAAATTAGCATTTAGACCATTGGGCTTACGAATGACAGGATAAAATTGTTTAAGGTGTTAAAAATGCTCACCGAGAAGTACCAGCAACAACAGACCAAAAGCTTAGAAAAAGAGCAAAATATTCCAGGAGGTGAAGTTGCGCTTGGTACCAAGAAGTCGTGGGAAGTTCAACTGCGGAATTTCTCGCAATACCAAAGATTATTAAGTGCAGTACCTGCTGATCGAATATATTTTAGTATCTTTATTTTTGTAATGCTTCTCATATTCTAGTGATTCTTACAGAACGGTTAAAAATATTCTTGCAAAAAATTAGAAATGTAACATAGAGAAAATAAATGTTTTACTTTTACGCATTAATATAATATAATATACAAGGTGCTCTCAAAAGTAGAATAGCCATATCGTCGGGTACCATCAGCATCTTCATTTGTATCAACGATTACAAGAAACATCTACGGACCACACCTACTTAGTTCGAAATTGCTAAAGAAATCATTCACAACGTATTCCTGCTGCGAAAGAAAAATATAGGTACAAGAAAAAGGCAGGGGGCGATGGTTCAGTGTCTAGTATTCGGTAGAATTTGCTGACGTAGTTCTTTATTCTGCTATCGTGTGGAATACATTTTGTTTTTAATCTCAAAAGAGGAATAGAATGCAGATAGTTCAATTGCGTACTTTAACCTCTACTAGTGGTCCTTACCTAAATTTCTAATTTTATATAAGAGGTGTAACGGGCTAAACCGACAATTACGATAACGCGCCAGTTTGTAACGGTACGTTACAAAAAAGTTGCCGACTAGACTTCAGTGGAGCGATGGGTGGTCCAACACACAGGGCACCGGCCTAATAAACGGTAAACAGATTTAAAATTATAAGGCGCCACAACATTTCTTACACTAGAAAAATGCATACGTAAACCCGCTGAGAAAACGTGGAAGCATAACGTGTTCAGCTTTCAGCTTAAGCTTGGCAGTAATCTGGTCAGTGAGCCGGTTCAGCACCATCGGACCTACCTTTCGAAAATCCACTTGATCAGCTGGCCAAACTTCTTTTACACTGTAAAATACAATACGCACAACGTATGCACAATAACAAAAAAAACACAGTTAAATAAACAAATGTATTAACAAACTATTTGATTATATATGTAAATGCACATAGAAATATGAAATGGGTTACTATACGACAGTTAGGTCAATTGCGTAACGTCTTAATCTATTGAAATTATTTGGTAAACTTGACATTAACTCTTGAAATTACTGAAAAAAAAACGGTATGAACATCAAACTATAATCAAACAGCGGTAATAAAATGCGATATTCAACTATATTAAATAGCGGTTGCGACATATGACAAGAGCTACTGCATAAAGATAAACAACAACCATGTAAACTGACGGTAAACGAATTGCAATTACAGGTAAACAATTATAATGGTTTGACAAATGCAAAATGGCACACAATAAAAGTTAAACGACTGCTACGTTACGTCAACTGTCCGATGCTTCGGCGAAACACACTGTATACGTTAAATTCGCACTGTAAACTTTAATACAACGTACGGTACTTTTAAAGAGCTTGGTTGTGCGGCAAATTGATGTCCCATGCTACTGCACTCGGTCGCCGTTCCCAGACACTGCAGAAGACACCAAATAGGGGGATGACTGCACCAACTCTACGTAAAGATGCGGCAGGGCGAAACCAGGGGATTATCCTATCAAGGAAGGTCGAGTCCCGCGCGCGAGAAAATGGCAGAACGGTAAGCGGGGCCCCGAGGTACGTGATAAGCCGATACTGAGAATCCACAACAGAGAGTACGTTCAATGATGTAATATAAAGGGGGCTGCCGCCCCCGTGATAAACGGAAACTCAGCGGTTTAGGTACATTAAACAACAACTACACTCGGTTCCGTCACCGCCCGCGATCATCGTGCAGTTCAACAAAGGTTCAAGAAAAGGCGAATAGCACGACACTTGCATTGAAGCGTGGGGAAGTTTAAATAGTAACTACACAGCGGAACACACACATGCTGCAGGAACGAACCATTAACCGATAATTAACACACAAAGAAAAATGCAACACTTAGCGTGACCATAGCCACGAGAGGATCAAAAACAGCTCTCTACAACCTGTTGCTTCCTGCAACGCCAGATCGATTCTCTCAGAAAAATGCGGGCAGACAGTGTTCAATGATTTATTCAATTATGTTGTTGTTATGATGGGACAATAAAGTGAAACACTTGGCATTCAGTTGCTCATATCTATTTATTAGGATCAGTTTACACAAAGCATTAACCTTAGTTCACATGCGTGATCAGTGCTACCAACTTACTTACTACTTAATTATTCAAACAGACAGCGCAATCGATAAAGTGGTGGGAACAAAACCGGAGGCTCACTCTCTCGAGCACATGGCATCCGTTTCCTAAACTCACGATACGGAACGTACAGAAACATGCAGGAATGCGCCTCGCAGACGGATTGATATTTTAACATGCGCTTTTCTTAACTCGCCAACAGATCGGAACCGAGATACACAAGATGAGTGCCTTCAGAAACGTTGGCTAATAACACAGCTGTATGCGTTAGAAAGCCACTGAATGCCTGCACAAAACTCGATATGCTCAAATTTAGGCGGAACAATTCGAAAAACCCATATACAAGTGGGGTCGCAATTTAGGAAATCACGCTAATCAGCCGTATGATCGTACAATCTAAAAATGTTCCCAGAGATGAGCTGACAATGCTTTGCCATAGCAAGGTTAAACGTTCCTTTATCTTTGTTTCCATAGCACTCTCATATTGGGCCATTATTCACCTTTTGTATACAATTCTTACAACCGAAAACATAATTACCACGCGGTAACGAGAATAAAGTTACTCCAGACAGCCCAGTGGAGGAAGAGCGGGTGTTGCTAGAAGTTTGTTCGCTTATTGCACTTCATAATAGGTTGCATCAAAAGGTATCGGATAAATTCTGGGCATAAGGTCACTATATCAATAAGATACCGCCATTCCATTCCTTGCGTGAGAATGTGAGAAAATTGTGTGATAAGGATAACAAATACAAATTTCCCAAGTGCAATAGAGAAGACACTAGTTTTTGGGGATTTTCGTTTTGGTGTAATGGCACCATAGGAAATATAATCGAATGGCACTTGTAAAGTCAAGAATCTGTTAGGTTATGTCACTTATTATCAACAAAAAAATTGCAATTGAAAATATGTTTTATTGGTTCCAGAAACGTAAATTGGGCAAATTTGGCTAGTATAGAGAACGCTGTTCTTTTTAATAATATCGACCTGATTCGGGATCAGTTCTGTCAATTCTGCTGAATAAACCAGTGCAGCAAGGGTTTTGTGAATTGTTTTAAGCTGAAATGAGTTACAAGGTGGTTTTGATAGACATTTTAAACTATCTTGAAGATAGTAAACGACCTCTAAAAGAAGGCGGGAAGGTGTTAGTGGCCGAAATGGTTATTAAATGTGGTAAAATGAGAGCCGAGAATAGTATCGTAGGACTGTCTTCAAATTTCGAAAATACGCGATTATCCACATGAAATCAAGCTAATTTTTAATGAAGGTAAATATTTATTTCGTATTCTAGTAATAATCCTAGTTTTTATGAACTATTTTCTGTTGTGAGTTAGAGTACAGGTTGCGGAATTGCGTGTGTACGTGCAAGTCGGGAAGAGGTGAAAAATGCAAGCACATACTTGCTGCTCTTTTACTTGTAGATAGGTAAAGATATGTAACACAAAAAAGTCATATTATTAGAAGAAAACTGATTTTAGAGCTGATGAGTTACCCGACATCACCTGAGGTAGACTATCCATTTATCCGCAATTGTATTAGAGAAAATATTTTTTAGCATTGATTTTAAAGCTGTCTTTACTCAAATGCATTCCATATTATGTACTAGAGTGGTCTTTATTTATATCGATTATTTGACAAACGCCACGCTGAATTGTGTGACAAACGCCAGTGACGTTTGTCAAACGTTTCAGCAGGCCGTGATCTTTCGATTGTGTTTTTATCCCCAGTTGGAGAAAATTGTGCGACAAGGATAGATATAAAAAATCACTAATGGCGGTACCTTATTGATATAGTGACCTTATCTGGGCATATAGCCTCTTTATTTACAAATAGTAGCGACATCCTTTGATGTTGCCGCTGGGGCAAAATCACGTTGGTATCCCTTAAGTCCCTAGCATATTTAAAAATCGCCTAGGAAGTTGCATAATTAATTAAAATGTGACATTGACAGTTGTCATGTTTTTATTCATTTTTTCTCTTCGGGGGCTAATTCGAAGTCGAGGACTTGAAAATGCCAGGGTGTTGTGTCGATAAGTGTAAAAATAGCGACAGAAAAGGATTTCAGGTATTCAGATCTATTTTTTTTCACTGTTTACACTGAAATGTATCGTTTAGTAACTTTTTGTGTTTTAATTTTTGCATCAGGTTTGCCCCACGATGTCGCTACTATTTGTAAATAGAGGGGCTATATCTGGGCATAGAGTCCCTGTATATTATAGTAAGATAAGAGTTGGGACATGTGGATCCAATGTCAAATACCACTTGATTCTTCATCGAAGTTTTTTTCGCTTGTTAACCTTCAGTTTTGTTTGATTTGACAAATAATCCTTGCCTGACAAGATGCACGTCAATAAATTTTTCGATTTGACATTGTCATTATTTTTAAACATTTACTATGTACTAATGAAAACATATTACGTATTAGGTATGAAGAAACTTTAATTGCTTCCAACGCTTGTAATTTCAGCTAACATAAACACTAAATCATGAGTAGCAATCACAGTATGATTCGGGAGAGTAATCCGACCAACAAATTTATCAGAAGACACGCAGCATATCTGTGCACTTTTTCTAATTCATTTTGTCCAGGGTATTATAGGTACATACTTTCTTAGTGATTCATATAATTTCAAAAATGTAAATACATCCTGTAAAATTTCACTTTCAAGTTTTAAACATTCAAGTTTTCTATTTAATGTTCAAACGGAAGGATATGGTAAATGCAGCTTTAATAGGCTATTATAACCACTGGTTGGAAAGGTAAATTTAAGATGTAATGCGGCCCTGGCAGTTTCATTGAATGATGGAATGAAGCAGTTGGTTTTGCGATGAATAGCATTAATTTCACCAGAATTGAAAATATTTCTAAATTTTAAATTTTGTGGTTTCTTTCTCTTGTCAGTTCATTGCTCAAAATCTTCTTATTATGGTTTTAAATACTAATCGGCAAACATTTAGTATAGTTGAAACTTGGTTTTAATACGTTTCTATAATCATTTGAAGCTCACAGATTTTCTTGCCACTGACATTTTGTTAACCATTGGTCTCCTGTGAAATGCTGATTATACAAGGGAAATCCATCCATATTTAAGAATTTCTTGTTGCACTATGTCTTTCAGCGTTGATTTTTTGAGAAACTTGTGAAAATAAAATGCCTGACTTGTATTATTACAATTAAGTGCTGAGCAGCCTGTCACAGTGACAGCAAATAAACTTAGATATTTCGTTATTCAGTTTGAAAACGAGTTGTCAAATTGTATAAAAACATATACTCCATGAGATTGGTTCCAACCAATGAAAAACGGGCATCCCACATGTCCCAACTCTTATTTTAATATTATACAGGGACTCTATCTGGGCATAAGGTCACTAAATCACGTTAGCTACGCTAACACCACGAGCTAACGTGATTTAGTGACCTTATCTGGGCAGATTGTTAGGCGCCATCTGTTATCTAAGCTTCGAAATATCGTGCGACGCCATTAATAAAACAGTCCTTTTCCTTCGGTTGTGAGGAGCTGATCAACCTCTGAAATTCACGAACCTGCATTAAATTAAAGAAGCGGTATAAGTATTGACAGGACGGAATTTACATTATCAAGAATCAATAACAGGAAACCTACATAGTGACGTCATGTAGTATTACAGATAAATGATTAATAATTACTTTTGGTGGTTTAATCTGTGCAATTAACTTTTAATGGTCTTCTAGCAGGCTCCAAAAGAGCTCAAAAGGCGGCTTAAATAGTCACAGTGGAGAGCGGCACAAAACTTTCGCCCGCTCAGGGCGGCTAGCTCAGTCTGCTCAATTATGTAAGTTATTATTTCCGATGTTTAAATAGCGACTATTTACAACAAGAAATGCAGAGAATAACAGTTTTTGCAGCATCTTGTTTACAGGACACCATCAGGTTAGCCCTTTAGGGCTAATATTCAGAAAGTCAGAAGTGTGAACAAAGATTGCCCAGAACGCAACGTATGCAGCCAACTCAGCGAAGTCGATATACGACGTGCCAATAAAGAATCACGAAAGCAGAGTGCCAGATCTAATTTTCGAGCAGCGAGTGGGTAGCGAACTCTCCCTTTAATTCAACGGCATTGAATTTCTAAGCTTCAAAAACGCGTGTTTTAAGTCGATCTCGGCAGGATTCAAAATACCCAAGAATCGGCTGTAATTAAATCAGGACTGCTACAACAAGGAGTCTGTCACAAAACCTAGTAACAAATTGTATGAAATGCGATAAGAGACTTTAACAGAGGGGGAGACTTTAAATGCGGCTTGTCAACTACAAACAACTTAATGCTTGCACGAGGAATGGGATGTAAGTAGAGACAAACAAGTAAGAGAAATATTAAGTACGAAATATCTTCAAGGAATGCTTAATATATAAGAAGGGAGAAAGGGGAATCTGTAATACTGGCAATAATACTCACCAGTAGTAAAGGTAAAAGAAAAATTGAAAAAGCCCCCAAGAACAAATAATTCCAAAAAAAGCGGGTAGATGCTACATGGGATTTAAATAAAAAATAACGAAACTTTGGTATATAAGTAAGAGATGTGTTAAGAAGAATATGCTCGTATAAATGGAGAAAAAAATATGAGAGATTTGGTGAAGGTTATCATAGTTGGGACACATAACAAGGATGAAAGGAAAAGGAACAATAAGGAAAGCAGTCTTACCTTATCCAATTCAGCCCTCTTCCTTTGTCCACTGCTAGACATATGGCCTCCTTCAGACGTTTGCAGTTGGCGCTATTTGGAGAAGCTGCTATCCGATTTGAAGTTGTCAGCCCAACACGCAGGTGGTCTTTCTTGATTAATCGGTTATCGGTTTCCACTCGAAGACTCTCTTCCTCCATCTACAATTGTTACATTTTAATTTTAGCAACTCTTGGGCGCCTTGATTTTAGACAATACAAAGTGCATTATTAGCCTGGTTCTTCATCGGCGTCGGTAGTTTGCATTTCTTCAAGCTTTGACATCTTGAGGTTTAGGTGGCGTACCTACGTGCATTGTAATCGATATCTAGTCGATATCGAACGTCTATTGGGCAATTTTTATGTCATTTATTTTTCCGGTGATCGCTATTGGATTGTTATGTCGTAAAGCGACACTCGTTTATCGATTTCTGGAAACAAGGGAATTGACTCTTTTTGGGCCCGTTCGCTGTGAGCGTCCATTTTGATGCCTTCGTAAATCACTTCATTTTGTTCCAAAAATCTCCAGACATGAATGTAGTTCCGCTAGTTGTTGCTAATGCAAATGAATCTCTTCGATGTCTGGTACGTAATCTTTTCGTTTCCTATACTGTGTTTCTAAATTGTGAACTTCTTAATAGGAGATTTATAAAGTTCGCCTCAGGGATCAGCAATCTTATTGCTGGTACGGGTTCGGCGACCCCGAGGTACCCGAGCAAACTGGAGGCAACTTTCAGTTGATGAATTTAATGGCTCTAGTTGTAACCTGCACCGAAATAACTGCCGGTATAAGCAGTTCCCCTCTTGCACGATCAACAGCTTCGGGTGGAAGAATCGGCGGAGGTAGGGCACTCTTTTGCCCTGAGGTGGAGAAATCGACCTCTAAAGGCGGATGAAATATGTAAATGTTCAACGGCATAAGAATGCAGAAGGCAAGAGGAAACCACTGCATTAAAGGTCCATATGGAGTTCCTTAGTAAAAATCATCATGGCAATGTTCAAAACTAAATATACCGGAGTTATAAGTTCCCCAATCGGATCTCCGGGGGGAACAGTGATGAACAAAGTTGTGAAATTATCAAAAAGTAATATAAGAGCTATGAGAATTGCTACCTGGAATACACGAAGCTTATATGCACCAGGAAAATTAGCTAACGTAACAGCAGAAATGAAAAGATTAAAGCTGAGTATACTTGGTATCAGTGATGTACAATGGCCAGGTTCTGGAAAATGTATGACTACAAACGGCACGATCTACTATGCAGGCAATGATGACACAACCCATAGATACGGTGTTGGCATTATAGTAGAAAAAGAAATGAACAAATCGGTAATAAGTTTTACCCCATATTCCGACAGAATTATAACGATACAACTCGATTCCAAGAATGGAAAAATCAACATTATTCAAGTGTATGCACCGACAGCGGACAAGCAAGACGATGAAGTTGAAGCTTTTTATGAGCAATTAGACTCTGTTCTGAAAGCTACTAAAAAAGAAGACGTCACCATAATTATGGGTGACTTTAATGCTAAAGTTGGCAAGGTCAAAACTGAAGGATGCACAGGAGAATATGGGTTGGGACAGCGAAACGAGCGAGGAGAACGATTGATAGAATTTTGTCAAAACGAAGAACTAACAATAATGAATACAATGTTTAAATTACCAAATCGTAGGTTGTATACGTGGAGATCTCCGATGGATAACAAGCAAAGAATTGTCAGAAACCAAATAGACTACGTTATAATCAGAAGTAGATTTAAAAATTCTATTACATCGACGAAAACCTATCCCGGAGCTGATATCGGGTCGGATCATAATCCAGTAGTAGCAGTATTAAAAATTAGATTGAAAAAACTAAAACGCAAAGGTAACAGGCAAAAAATAGATGTAAAACAACTAAACGAAAACAGTATATTAAACAATGCACAAGTAAAAGTAAACCACAATCTCAGGAACATCAAAGAAATAAATAGAAATACCGAAAACGTTCATGAGAAATGGAGAAACATAGAAATGGCATTATTAAAAGCCGGAAAAGATACATTATCTCCAAGGAGAGTTAAGAAGAAAGATTGGATGACAGATAAAATTCTCAATTTTATGGAAGAAAGACGAGATTATAAAGCTAGAAACGAAGAAAAGTACAAAGAACTAAATAGAATGATTAAAAGGAGAATTAAAGAAGCCAAAGAAAAATGGTTATTAGAAAACTGCAAGGAAATAGAAGAATACGAAAGTAGATATGATAGCTTCAATATGCATAAAAAGATTAAGGAAATAACAGGTATTAAAAGAGTAAAGCAAGCAAGCTCATTAAAAGATAAAAATGGTAGAATAATTATTGACATAAATGACAAGCTGAAGAGATGGACCGAGTACATAGAAGAACTTTTTAAAGATGACAGACCAGAAATCAAAATGAAAACAGAGGAAACAGGACCGGAAATTTTAAGATGTGAAGTAGAATACGCCATTAAAAGCACAAAGAAGGGAAAGTCTGTAGGACCGGACGAGGTTCCAGTAGAATTGTTAAAACTTATAGATAACGACACAATTGACATAATGGTAAACCTTTTTAACACAATCTATAGAACAAACGTTATTCCAAAACAGTGGCTCTTATCAACTTTTGTTACACTCCCAAAAAAGAACAATGCAAAAGAGTGTTCTGAATATAGGACTATAGCATTGATGAGTCACACGTTAAAAGTGTTTCTTAAAATCATCCACAAAAGGATATTTAAAAAACTCGATGAAGACATAAGTGCCACACAACTAGGATTTAGAAATGGACTAGGGACAAGGGAGGCTCTGTTTGGTGTAAGCGTATTGATGCAAAGATGTTTAGATGTAAATCAAGATCTATATGCATGTTTCATCGATTTTGAAAAAGCTTTTGATAGAGTCCGCCATGAAAAGCTATGCGAAATTCTCAAAAGCAAAAACATTGACAGTCAAGATATTAACATAATAACCAAATTGTACTGGAACCAAACAGCGAAAGTAAAGGTTGAAAATGAATTAACCAAAGAAATTGAAATTTGCCGAGGCGTTCGACAAGGTTGTGTTCTTTCTCCACTCCTATTTAATATATATAGCGAAGCCATATGTCAAGAAGCTTTAGTAGAACAAAATGCTGGAATAATTATAAATGGAGAAATCATCAATAATATACGCTACGCTGACGATACACTCTTAGTGACAGATAATTTAAAAGATTTACAGCACCTACTTGAAAACATTAATACCCACAGTAACAACTACGGACTCAGACTAAATCTTAAAAAGACGAAATTAATGGTAGTATCAAAAAATCAAAACATTGACGCCAATTTAACAATTTCTAATATACAAATTGAAAGAGTCGCTTCATACAAATATCTAGGGGCATGGATCACCGAAACTAACGAACAAAATAGAGAAATTAAAGCAAGAATAGAAATAGCGAGACAAGCGTTTGTTAAAATGAAAAGGTTCCTATGTTGTCGAGATATCAACTTAAATCTTAGAATTCGTATGTTACGCTGTTATGTTTTCTCCACGTTATTGTATGGCATGGACCTTAAAACAGACAAACATCAAAAACCTTGAAGCCTTCGAAATGTGGTGTTACAGAAGAATGTGGAAAATAGCATGGACAGAAAGAGTGACTAATAGCGAAGTACTGCTGAAAATGGGAAAGGAATGTGAAATAATAAAAACTATAAAAAGGAGAAAATTAGAATATCTGGGTCATATTATGAGGGGAGAAAAATACTTGTTACTGAGGCTTATAATGCAAGGAAAGATCAAAGGAAAAAGAAGTGTAGGTCGAAGAAGGACTTCCTGGCTACGCAATCTACGAGAGTGGTACGGCTGTAGTTCCAACGAGTTATTTAGAGCTGCTGTTAATAAAGTGAAAATTGCAGTGATGATTTCCAACCTCCGATAGGAGACGGAACCGGAAGAAGAAGAAAGTTCGAAATTTTCGAGGTTCGAATTTCGACTCGCCATTTTCGAGTTGCAATCTCGTTGCGAACTCGAGTAGCCTAGCTTTGAATGTGACTCCGTGCCAGTTTCCTATGGCCGAATAGCATGTGCAAATTGTTGAGGAATCGCTGGCTGTTGGGATGTTAAATTAGGCCACGACCTGGTTTCCATCTTGCGGAAGTCTTGGTTCATGTTGGAATTCACCTGCCAAGTTGCTGTCGTTCAAGCGGCTCCCTGCTGCTTTCGAAGAGTTTTGTTACCGCATCATGGTACGGTCAAACAAAGGTGCTGTAAAATTGTTATTATGTACTTTTCTTGTGCTGCCCTTTGCGGTCGAGTTCAGGAGTGCAGCTGATTTGTTTTGGCATACTTCAAGGATTTTATTTGGGAATTTGCCTTCGAGTGTAATGTCCTGTTATCCATTTAATAATTGCAGCGCCAAGAGCATTCGACTGCAACTCGCATGTAAATTTCATTTAACCTATTTAGTGGTATTTATAATTGATGTTGTTAACAAGTTTAACTTAGTTTGAAGCATCCTAGTGATGCGGGCAAGCTCATTGTGATTTAATTATGCAAATTTTATTCTAAATTAGATTTTGCTTGAGTTGACGTGGTCAACCGTGTTTAATCATTTAAATTTTATGGGTTATATTGTAAACTGTAATTGACTTTATGGAAGGATCTATTCTGGCTTATTTTGACAATGTCAATTATGTTTTAACATTTAAATATTTTTTTATGGTACTACTGTGACTTGAACGTAGTTAATACTGTCACACGTTAGGCTCATTTACAGGCTTATTTGGCTACTGGAAGCGCCGCTTTTATACAGATTTGTCTAATAGGGTACTCCACAAGGTGTAGAACGCGCTTAAAAAAAGAGCAGCAAATGCGCTTGCTCATTTACTTGGCGTGTGCCAGAACGTGACGTTTGAGAACTTATTTACATGTCCTGTATTTACATATTTACTTTGTTTCTTTATTTAACTATATTAATTAAAATTGGGGTCCTAATTAAAGTCAAAATAATAACTACATTTTATCATGTATTCATATTAAATCGGGTTGTATTCTTTATTTCACTGCATTGCATAATTGTTCTTAACCCTTATGTAGAGGCTGCATCAAATTTTATGGAACCACTGTTGTGATTATATGCGAAGTAATGTACTCTGGCTTTTTATTTACTGCTACATCAAGTCTTTGTTTTTCTTTATCGAGATATTTAGGTTCGACGTTACGAGTTTCATCTGGGAGTAATAAAACCGAAGCTAGACAATGGCGTGGCGCCCTTTCGGAACCTGCAATATCAGGTCATTTGTTCTTTGGAACCCACCCCATCTGCGGCTGAGCGGTCGCGAGCGTAGACTCCCAAGCCACCCCTTTTTGTTGACAAAGATTAGTTTAGTATTTTATTAGCGCTGGGGACATTGTGTTATAGTATCGGTTAGTTATTGTGTATTGAATCAAAGGGGTGACACACTCATTCACCATGTGCCCATATGAAGTAAAAATGAGTATAATTTAAATTTTTATATTTGAAATATATCTGTTTCTAAAGTATTAACATTTTTGTCAAAATTCAGTTCTCACTCGTTTATACTTTGACTACCAGATAATTTGCAGAAAGCACGAACAAACATCTGGATGGATAATTAATGTGAAGAATAGAAAATATTGGATAATTATAATATTCTACTCAAAGGTTTCACAACTTAATGTAATTTACGATTGTCCGTAAAAAATAAATTTTCAGATATTATACATTTTTATAGTAACCTGAACTGTAGATAGCAATTAAATAAATAACATATGTATTAAACAAGTAAACGCACAAAGGTGGTAAGTAAGTTTAATTACTTGCTATCATGAAAAATAATTTCGAAATGTTTTCATTACCTACCTCTAAATAATTTGTTGGAAGTTGCTTCATATGTGAAAATACAACAAAATTGCAGATCTGACTACAATACAAATGAAAGATGAACATTTAAACTAGAATAAAAAATTGCAATAGAAAATATGATCTTACACCTATAGTATTCGGAATGTGTAAAAACCTCAAAAAATAATAGAAATGAGAATCAGAACTTAGCTGATAAAGCAGCTAATACTACATTTTGATTTTATATTATCTATGATAATTTGTCTGTAGACCAGTGATTAAAAATTAATTAAATTGAAAAGTTATACTCCAGTGTGAATTTTTACTATGACACAGTGGTGAGTAACCATTTCAATAGCTGCCGTTTCAACAAATATTTAATATGTAACAATTTGCAAGAACGCATTCGAAGTATATTCAATTTCGATTATGAAACATTCTACACAAACAGTAAACTTTTAAAAATATTTCCTTAAATGGTGCAAATTTAACTAATGCAACTTATTAAAATAGGAAGGCGACGATGGCGTACCTAACCTAGTAAATGAATAAACGAGGCTAAATTGCATTCAATTGAAGAACGTCTTGCAACTTCAATCTGTAAAATTTTGCATCAATGCCGCCCACGGCAGGTGGAAATCCATTATCAATATTCCTGGAAAATACCGAGTATTTTCCTGGACAAACTATCAATGGCACAGTGGATTGTTATTTCCCATCGGAAGACAAAGTTAGAGGTATTACCATTCATTTCCTATTCGGTCCGTGAACATGTTAATTGTGTCGTAAGCGTTCACAAGTTTCTGATTGATTTTAGGTATACGTGTACGATTCAAAGGTAAAACTAAAGTAGACTTTAGAGAAAATCGTACCGACTATCGTGCAGTTGAGAAATATTTTGAAATGGAATGTGATCTTCTTAAAGGTACTATAACTCTAATTTTGAAATGAATCTAGTTGCTTGTAAAATGATTCTGCAAAAAATAAATGAGAACATACGAGGAACTGCATGTATCGCAACAATTCGTTTATTGCTCCTTGCATCTACTTTTCCTTGGTTTAGAGTTTCATGAAGTGTTCTTGCAGTATTTTATAATAACTGTGATTTATTTTTGTATTTATTCATTATGTCATTGCTTATGTTGCTATTATACGTTTTTAGTAGTAAATGTTACCTTTTACATTAATGTTTAAGTTGTAATATTAGAAGCTTGGTATTGCATTGTGCATAACGTAGTTTTATATTTATCTCATGTTTCAATTAAAATAATATTAAATTGGTAATCCAATTATCTCATGGGTCTACTGAGTACCTACGCATAGCTTTAAGATAACAGCTTCAATTTTTTATATGACGTCTCTTATTAAAATTTTGGTGATCGTATATGAACTTTTCGTATATACGAAGTGGTGCTTACTTTTAAAACGTATGGAAAATTGCAGCCTTGAAAAAAAAATATGGAAGCATAAATATTATTAATGGTACAGGTAGCATGAACATATTAAAAGGCAAATTAAAATTTGTTGGAAGACTAGTATGTCCTATTGACCAAGAATTCTTGATTAAATTATACAATGTGGATACGCTCTTGTATTAACACCTTTAGTCGAGTGCAGCAATTTAAGAACAATCATATAACAGAAAAAGTATACTATCAATGCTCTCGTAATAGACAAATACAGACAGTGCATAAAGAAATCAATACAAAAGATGTAACTGAACTTTATTATTCATACTGCCGATTATGTAATCGTATGTAATTACAATTGCATAAAAAGAGTGAATTTTCCATTACTTCTGTATAGATCTTAGAAACTAGCAGACAGAGAAATTATTAAATGGAAATGACGAAATGATGTGCTTAGTTCAACGCTGCTATCTTTCATAAGAGCCCATTACATTTTTTCAAATATACATTAAATATCTTCACTTATTGTAACTTTGTTTAATTACTTTATTAGCCTGAAAAGAAAACAAAGAGGGAGACGTTTTAAATCATCTTATGCTTAATAATGTCCCCTGATTGTATCAAATCAATTTCATAAAGGTGTCTTTGTTTTCTCAAGTACTCATCACTTCTATATCTTTTTCATCATTAGTGCTACTTTTCTTTTCCAAAAGCTGATTTAGGGTGGAGTACAAAAGAAAAATTATTCTTAATGCAAATATTACAATGTTGTTACAAAGCCTGTTGTAGTATAGAACATGAAGAAATTGCTACGGTTTAGCATATATAATAAATGATCTCAAAATAAGCAATGTGAAACAATTGAAAAAACTAGTATGAATAAAGCACAGAATAAGTAAAATTGCTAAACACACAGCACAAATTAGTAACAGCTAAGATTCATATAAATCTACCAGAAATAGATGGCATGAGAAACTATTTAGTAATAAAATTAGGAAAGTTAATGACAGAATACCAAGGAAGAATAGATATATAGGTATATAGACTGTGAAGATCCATGCCTTTTTGGTATTACTTTCTTCCACTTCTCCATATCTTTGGCTTCTAATTTCTTATTCCTAGGATGGAAAGGTTGTCAACGACACCCTCGATCCACTTTTTCTTGGGTTGACATTTTCTTTTATTGCCCTGCTTCCTTGCAAGAAGAATTTTCCTCGATATTCGTATATCGTGCATCCTTTCTAAGCGGCCCAACCATCTGATTCTGCTTGCCTTTACTGTTGTTACTATATCTGGCTCACTATAAAGAGTTACTATTTCTTGCTTATTAGTTCTTCTTAACCACTCATTGTTCATGTCCTTCTTTCCCCTAAAATCACTCTTAGCACTTTTCTCTCCCACACATTTAACTTTTGATCGTCTTAGTCAGAGTCCACATGTCACTTGCAAATGTCTCTACCGGTGTAATTATTGTTTTATACAATCGTATTTTAACTGCTCGCAAAAAATTTTGTGACTTTAATATATGATGCATTCCATATAAGCTTTCATTTCCTGCCATTATCGTTGCTGTTATTTCACTTGACCCATAACCGTCCTTTGTTATTAACTCACTTAAATAAGAAATTCCCACTCTTCTGCATATTGTTTTGCACTTTCTCCATTCCCTATCTTAATATTCATGTATTTTGTTTTCCCTGCATTGATTTTGAGTCCCATTTTCATTGCTTCTTATTCTATCTTCAGTTAAATATTCTAATTCCGCTTTACTTCTTGATATTATTGTTAAATCGTCCGCAAAAGCAAGGCACTGATGCATCTTGTTAAGTAATGTGCTTTCCCTATTAATTTGAGCATTTCATACAATTTTTTCTGACACCAAATTAAAAAGCACCGTCGATGTAAGGTCCCCTTGTCTTAATCCAGTATTTATGCTGAACTCTTCGGACATATTTCTTCTCTGACCTGGTTTCTCGTGTTCCTTAGAATAATTTCTGCTATTCTTTGGTACCTATACCCAAGTTACGCATTGTCTGGAGTAATTGTTTTTATTTAATACTGTCGCAAGCCTGGCGTAAATCGATGAATATTACATGCAACTCTATTCCTTCTAAAAAGTTTTCTTCTAGTTGCCTCATTACGAATATTTGATCCACGACAGACCTTCCTGTTCTAAATTCTCCAACTATAGTTTCCATGAATTCCTTCAGTCTATTCACTATTGTGTTGGCTAAGATTTTATATATAACATTAGGTAACACAATGTCCCTGTAGTTGCTGCATTCAGTCTGCCTTTCTTTAGTATGGGCTGCATTATGGCCTTTGACTAATCCTGCGGCATTTCCTCTTTCCCATATGTGTTTTATCAGAGAATATATTGTAGCGTGCATTCTTGATTATTTTTCCACACGTCTTATCCTCCACTGGACTTTTATTGTTCTTTATGCTCTGTATTATTTTCATTATCTTCTCCAACTTCCATAGTTGTTCTTTTCGCTTCTACCACCATATGTTCTTGCCCTTCCTCCCTATGTACATTTAATAACGCAATGAAATATTCTTTTTAGACGACCACGTATGAAAGTAACATTATCGCGACAGCAGCATACTACAGAAAGTTGACAATTTCATACACTAGCACGATATTATATCGTGCTAGTCATATCGTAACGGGAGAAAGTTATTCAAATCACGGCCTGCTTAATTGTGTGACAAATGTCACTTTGACATTTGTCACACAATTCAGCAGACCGTGATTCAAATAATCCAGACGCTTTTGCTTTATTCGTTGCTCTGCTTCCAACAAGCTCTAATTTTTTATAATTGTACCAATAATAACATAACGATCAATTTTGCAAACGAAATAAAAACAATTCTTAAAAATAGAATTTACTTTGAGTGGTCGTCTAAAAAATAGTGTTCATAACTCGCCCGAAAGTGCAAATATCTGTGCTCCTGTTTTAGATCCACTCGGGCTTCGCTTCGCTATGCCCTCGTTTGTCTAATCAACACTCGCATGATATTTGCTACTTTCGACGCTTGGCATGAAAATAACTATTTCATCGTTCCATGATTTTTTCTTCTAAAATATTTCCTTCCTTGCCTCTACATTACACTGTCTTGTTACACTTTTTCTTATTCTTTGCAACTTCTCAATAAAAGTTCCTTATCTGATTGCTTTTGTACTGTTCTTCTATTTTACTTTTTCCGCCTAGTACATTCTCTTTTTCTTCTCGTGTTTACTCTCCTTTTTGATAATTGGGTGTCTCCTTTGCTTATTTTCATGCTGAAGTCCCCAATTATAATTTTTACATCATATTCTGGTATTTTCTTCAGTTCCTCTCCTAGTTAACCATAGAATTCCACTTTAATATCCCCTATTAGAAAAATATGAGAGAAAGAAAGACGGGAAGCCTGTGGAGTAAGGAAATAACACCAAATATAAAAAGAAGCAGATGATGGAATGAAAAAGTAAAAAATAAAAATAAAACATGAAAAACCTTTATCTGAATAAATAAAGAAGAATATACAGTAAAAGCCGTTTAGAGTGACACTGCTTATAGCGATAAGCCGTACATAACGACGAAATTGTGGCCATTTGGTTGGAATTCCATATATACTAATGTAAAAAAACGGATATAGCGACCTCGCTTGTAAGGATGAATCCGGGAATTGCGACGAAAATTTGCTATTCAATTAATTTGGCTCCAGTTATAACGACCGTCGAACAACGGACCCAAATAAAAGTAAGAACAGGAAATCACCGGAATTTGTTTACATTACTGGTGCATGTGGCATTCCAGCATCGGCTAGATTCCTTAGTTTAATGTACTCATTATTTAATATCGTAAGGCGTCAAAACTTATAAGCCGAGTAGCACAGATGGGTAAGCACTTGCTTTGCATTAAGCAAGTCCACGGTTCGAATCCCGCGAGGTCCAGAAATTTTGGCAGCCTTGCGATTTGAGCCGGGCACGGTGAGACCATTCACAGTTGGGCACCAAATTAACTGCACTCTACTCAGAACCACAGACCTAAGAGATGGAGTAACAAGGTTAACATAATACACACAGACACACACACCAGACAAAATGGTTGCTGCGCAAGCACCTAAGGTGCGCTCCAACTTTTATCCCGAATCCGGGGCAAGTTGAACATTGTACCGCCAGATGCAAGCACGAAGCACCAGCCTTTACACCGCAAGGTAAAACGAGGTTATCGATTATACATACATACATTATACAAGGCGTCAAAACACTCCATAAATCCAACATTTAATGTCATGTTAAATTATAGAATTCTTTTACAATAGCGGCGGTATTAAGTCAACTCAAATCAGCAGTATGATTGCAGGAAATTCAACGTCAGCTTGATTTTAAAGGCCCGCAATTCAAAACTACTTTGTCTTTTGCGTGGGCATTCTATTATGATAAAAATAATAAGAATTTTTTCTGCTAACGTTTACTGAATAAATCTGCGGGTATCAAGTTACATTATATATTATGTTGTAAGACTTAAATTATTTTGCGCTTATGGGTTACAGCGAGCTTCGGCTATAACCACCAAATTTCAGCGGTCCCTTAAATATACAGGGTGTTTGGTTCACCGACGTATATCCGAAAGGAGGTGGTAGGTGAGTCGGTTTGGAACTTATTTAACCAAAAATACCTTTATACGAAGTGTCACGGTTTCTGAGATAAAGCCAACTTTGTGATTTTATTAAATTACTGCAGTTTTAGTATGATTAATTTTAATTAGACACAACTGCAAACTTTTAATTTCTTGTAACTTTTATTTTAGTAGTCTTTGATATCTGTTCTATCAAATAAAATCACTTGATACACTCTACATGTGATAAAACAAAATATGGAGTCGACTAAAGTTCAAAAATGTATTCTCTAGATATCAAACTTTGATCTAGTAAGCCACGTATAAAAACCGTGACACTTTGTATAAAGGTATTTTTGGTTAAATAAGTTCCAAACCGACTCACCTACCACCTCCTTTCGGATATACGTCGGTGAACCAAACACCCTGTATATAAAAAGAATAAGAGCTAAAATTGCTGAAAACAAAAAAAAATAAAAACATCAAGTCTTTTAAGACCACACAGGAAAAATAATATCAAATAAATAAGATAACATAAAAACATGAAAGAAGTACCTACCTACCAAAAGCAATAAAAGAAATCCGAGTGGGCAAAGCGGGTGGCGTAGATGAGATAGTACAAGGAATGATGAAATGGAGAGGAAGAAAACTAACAGAATGAACGACTGCCTGAAGATAACATCTAATAGTAATTCACGATACAAGTGCGTAAAGCTAATCTTTAGTCGCGAGTGGGGTAGAGTTAAAATGCGAGTGAGCGAGCGTTTTAAGCCCCGCGAGTGATACAATACAATATTTTATCCATGATAGAATTTAGAAAACATGGTAAATATAAAAAAATATTTGTATGTATGTAGGTATGTATGTATTATCTGTAATATCATTTACCTTGCAGTGTAGAGGCTGGTACTTTATGCCAAATGTAACTAGCAATCGGTTGTAATTTTGAGTGGTTAAAAATGTTAAAACACGTTGCTACTGACGACGTGTCTAATGAAATCATTTTAAACACGTTGTTACTGACAACGTGAACTAATGAGAACATGTTATTAAACAGTCGTTTTACAAACTTAAAAACGCCAACTAAAAGTCAATTTTACACACTGTGGTAGATGAAATAACAATAGGCTACAAAAACCTAAACCCTATAAGAACAGAAGCACTAACGTATGCTGACGGTATATGTAGCCATCACAACTGACAGTCTTGAAGATGCAAAAAATTAAAGATGTATGGACAGTAAAAATAGAAAAATTGGGAATGTAAATAAATGGGAGCAAGACTAAGTCGATGCAAACACACAAGAGTTCATACGCAACGTAAAGAAACTAGAAACCATAACGTCTTAATTATTTAGGAGCTATCATCAGTAGCGATAGGTAGATAGAAATGAAAATAATTACCATCCTGATTAGTGGCTCCACAACCCTTGTTGTCTTTTGGACTTCTCAGTATTCATCTGTTAGGCGCCTCTGTCAGTCGCCATATTTTTCTAGTTGGTTATTCAATTTTTTTATCGTGTCTCACACTGCAGTTTTGGCCACCGTGGTTTTCTAACAGTATTTTTCTAAAATTCAATGTAATAGTAACAGTATTTTTTTATAATGCATGTTTATATTAGTAATATTAGTACGTTGCACTAGTCAAGCTTTCATGCAGTAGGTTAAGTCTAATTTTATTATTTGATACTGTAAAACATCAAGTCTAAAATGTTCATTGCTACCATACTCAAAAATAAAATTACTGAATTTATTCTTCTACATAGGGGGAGCTACTTTACAACCAGGGAAATATTCATATGAATTTTCATTCAACTTACCTAATACTATACCACCCTCTCTAAGTGAAAAAGAAGGAAATATAAACTACTCAGTGACAGCCACGATTGATCGACCATGGACCATAGACATCTCTACAAAAGGAACATTTCGAGTTCATTCTTTCATTAACCTAAACAATGTGAATCATGCCAAGGTAGAAACATTTTTGAAAAACTTCGAGTTGTAAGTAACAATTTATAGAATCCTGTGGAAATCACCCAAACAACAATGCCATTTGCTCTACTTGGAGAGTCAGGCCCCATAGCAGTTACTGTACGACTGCCAATAAGGGGCTACGTTCCCTCCCAAATGGTGGCTTTTACAGCAACAGTTAAGAACGAATCTAAAATAAAAGTACAAGAAATTCGCTTCAGTTTGGTCCAGGTAGCTAGAGTGTGCAAAAATACATTAGTGAGAATTTTTCAATGGTTGTTGTTAGGGTTTTGTCTTCCGTACCAGTTTGAGAACTAAATATATTGATAAAGTCAAAGGACAACAGTTTGCAATTATAGACAGCTTAGTAGAGGCAGGAGAGGAGAAGTCATGGAATTTGGAGCTCCGAGTTCCAGCAGACGTGTTTGTTGAGAATCTCTACTATTGCAGGACAATAGATTCTTATTGTGAATTGCAGGTGTGTAGAGTTTAGACACATGTGTAATAACATAATATATTCTTTTGATCACTTTAGGGTGAAGTAATACTACCGTTTCCACGCAGAAATTTAAAAATTGCAGTTCCGCTGACTCTGGGATCTCTTCCTCTTCAAGTTCCTGCAAGCTAAGTCTCTAATGAAACTGAATCGTTTCATCGGAGCTTCTTTCTATTTAAACACGCTAGAGTAAAGCTGAAATGTAGCTTTTTATATTGTACGACGACTGAGCTACAAAGTACGAATTTTTCTATCAGTTTTGAATAGAAATTTGTACGAAACGTCAGTTTAAAGTCAAGCAACAACAAAATTCCACTTCAACCTTTTATTTAAGAAAAAAATAGAATATTTAGTGATAAAAAATTCGTCGTTCGCCCAAAATTACTAAAAATTAAAATGCGAATTTTGTATTGAAACTCATTATACGAGGTTAAAATTGGATTCTGGACAACTTTTTCTCGTACCTTTTTTGATATCTAACGGATTGCAAAATATCTTAGATTTCGCCATTTTTACGAAATTATAGTATTCTGGGTTTACACCTGACAGGTGAATTGTGTGTCCTAAGAAATTCACAATTTTTGCAGGAATATATTACAACTATAAGAATATACTAAGGAATGCGGGATTAGCGGGACGCATTTGACATTTTGCGGGACGATTTCAATGCATTATTTGAATGTGGGACCAGTACTGCTATTGCGAGACTGTCCCGCATAATGCGGGACGGTTGGCAGCGTTAACCAAAGACTATCTAATATATTAGATAGTCTTTGCTATAACTCAACTTTGACATTCATTGACGCGCTAAACTTTAATTATGGCTTTTACCAAGCTTATATTTAACATAGAAAACCTTCCATCATGGGTATGGTGTGTGCCATGAATTGTTTGTTTACTTTTCTATTAATCAATTTAGAACATGAATGTTTGACCATTCAGCTGTAGTACTACGAGTGTAGTTATTTTAGTGCAAATTAATGATTTATTGGTTGTATAATATGATTTTAGGATATGGGTTGCTTAGCACAGTGTTATTATTATTAAGGTGTTTCTAAATTAGAAGTTTAACGTACCTATACATGTGTGTCTTACTCGGTCAGATAATAATAATATTGTTATATGCCTATACATATAAATGTAGTAAGTGTAATTCGTTTCAACCATATCAGATATATTTTTGTAACATATAGTATTTGTTTACAACAACCGCAATAAACACTATGTATAAATATATATAAAATAAAGCAAAATATCAAATTGAATACTTGAATAGATTTATTTGTAAGAAATATTGCTAATTGTGCAAAGCATTGTCATTAAGCAAATATTTCTGTAGGTGAAACTGTCTTTGTATGTATACCTTCAGCTTCGACGTACCTGAAAACGTGCCTACATCCCAATGGGAACATCAAGCACACTATGCAAGTTATAATTGATCGTCTATGAGCTGTTGAATACATATTCAAGGAGTTGCTGCCAGTCTATTTTGTAATCGATATTAATACTTATGGTAGAGGGTGGATACTTTTCTATAAACCCGATAGAAAATGGATCTACGTCAGGGCCTAGCACGCTGTTTATGTAAGCTCATGTCTTCTCCTCACTCCAACCCCGAGCAGGGTCATGCCCTACCTTAAATCCGACCCTATCACTATTATATCTCTTTCCCTATCCTACTGCCATCTTCTAACTCGCAAGGCCAGCGTGGAAGATTATGGCCCCCTTTGTGAGAAAGGATAAAGGTTTTGGCCTTACCTGTTGGCTAAATTTATAGTAGGTATTTTGCCGGCTGGTAAATATCTGCCTAATTGGGCTAACTCGCCGAGAAGGGTCGGGGTTCCAGCTACGCTAAAAAATAATACAAATGGAGAGAACGCCAGGTCCTCGACGTTGTCTACTCCTTGCGTCGGACCACCACAAGGTGAGAAGATAAATCCAGCAGAACAAACAGAATAGTAACGACCAATAAATTATCACAGCTTTATTTAATTGTGAGTACTGTAGTGCAATACACAAGCACGCAGGTATAAATGTGGATATAAATATAAATAAATTTAGGCAGGTATACGGTGGACAAAACAAATACTTTAAAATTATGAACGGGCGCCGCAGAGGCAATAAAAAAAAAGTGTTATACATGTATAGGTCGCAGAGCGGGCACAGCAAGTAGTACGCCGGTACAGAGCAATGCAAGTTTGTTTTGGCTAACGTTTAGCCCCGAATGTTATCTCTAATTGACTTTAAGGCGACGCTCAAAAATTTCTAGCTGTCGGAAGCATCGTGCGTTTAGTATGGCCATACGAGAACGTCGAGGTTCGTAGTAAAAGAAAGACATCAGGGTATCCATGAATACTATAGCGAGCACTTGAATCTGCTTTTGACAGGTTTGAAACAGGCGTAAAACAAATTTGCGTAACCGGTTAGCGGAAACTTGTATTTGAACAAGCGGCCCCCGTGATCGGTCCACGAGCCGCAACCGTTGTATAGCTGACTAACTTCATGTTGTAAATTTTGAACGCAAATGGCGGAGTACGAGCTCCCAAAACATAAGAAGGGGCCGAGTGATTATCGCGCTAAGCCGTTAAACACGGCTATTACGTGCTACCGGGTAAGTACAAAGCAACATTCGAATAAGGTGCTATCAAAGCTCGAAGCTCTATGTTACTCTAATCTGTAATTTGTAGGAGGTCCCGCTGTGAAGCAACGATTGGGGCTAAATATAACCGAAAGCTCTCACGCACTCGAGCCGAAGAACCAATGTCCAGGCCGACAAAACTCTGGTAAACCTAGTTAACTTTATTCGATAGTTTGCAAAAAGTGGCCGCACGATTCTGGCGGTAAGCCCTAACAGATAACTAAACGAGAACACTTACGACAGGACGAGGCATATAACCTACCCCCGCACGATCTGTGCTAAAGATTTGCATAACCTAAGCAAAAGTACACAAGGGGTTACGATTTGTAAAGCATGCCCTAGTTTTTCGCTGTACGAAACGCGCACCTATCCTAATACAAAATATACCAGGCGCAACGATTAATAACTATACTAGTGCCTTGCTTGCAGGAGCACACATCCAGATCTAACCATTCCGTTTGCTTCCTTGGCAGTCTGGCGCACCTGGGGGCAGCAGAGGTGAAGGTCACGGCAACAGCTATTAATAGCGATGGAAGCTATGAAGGCCGCGGGTGGCTTGCAGGTAGGTGTAGTGCGGACGCGTATTCCCTAGCGTAGTCCACTCAGGTTGCGAAATACACAGGCAATTCGTCAGTTCCAGGAGCCCAGATCGACAGATTGGATTCCAGCAAAGTAAATCTCAACGGGAAATGGTTAATCCCAACAGGAGATGGCTAAAAACGTACAAAAAGTCCCAGATAAACCTTCGATTAAGAAAACGAGACTAGCGACAGCTTACATAGTGATAACGGGTAGCCATGTGGAAGTGCAAGAATAATGCTGGCCCTAAACGAATCCCCAATTGCGAACGATGTAAGTACTCTCAACTCAATTACGAACGTCTTAAAAGGGCACCTCTGCTTGTAGGTCCTCCGTAACAACGAAATGGAGCGGCGCTAAACCAATTAGCTTATAAATGAAGCACAGAGCCGGGGCACAGGCAGCTTACACCAAATTTAAAATGGGAAAGAAGGACGTCAGAAATCAGTCAAGTGTACTACACATTTCAAGCTATCAAATTATTCCAAAAATTTGGGCAAAAGGACCCACAAAAAAAATCTGACTGCAGCATAAGATAACAACATTGCTCCAGCAGCAAATCAGGCCAGGGAATAGTTTATAATTATTGCGCTTACGGTTGCCTAACCGCCAGGCTTAAATATTTGTAGAAATAGAGCCAAAATAAATTTAAATAATGAAATCTAGTTAATTACTAGGGGAGGTGCATACGAAGCTACGTATTAATTATAATGAAATGTTTAAAAACTAAAATACAACTAACTAGGCCTATTCTAATGCATGCAAAATTACCAAATGAAACCACGGGTTAATACTTAGGAATAAAATTCAACTAGCAAATTTCTACGAGTACAGGGGAAGCTACAAAAGAACCTTAACACCTTCCTTATATGGCGAATATGAAGAAACACGGAATAATACCCCAGGTGGCTAGGAGCAGTTGCTCTAAATCTCACAACGTTAATAAGATCTGTTTCAAGGATTCTGGGAGAGGCAACTACTCGCAGATACACTCTGATTCAAACAAAATACCCCCATCGGCGAAAGGCTCCCGGGGAAGATGGAATCACCTGTGAAATGCTGAAAATGGTAGGCGCTGTGACATTAGAAGCAATACAAATTCTCCTGAACAAATGTCTTGTTGATGGCAAAATCCCGAGACATAGCAAGATGCTCAGGTTATTCTTTTACATAAAAGGGAGACATGTTAAAATTAGACAATTATCGCCCAATAAGCCTCCTCCCACATTGGTTAACATTGTTAACGAAAATTATAATAAATAGATTACTGAACAAATTTGATAACTACCAACCCCCTGAGCAGGCTGGTTTTTGCAAAGACTATGGACCACTGAACATCTTCAAACAATACTTTTGTTAATGGAGAAGTGCACGGAATATAATATGCCACTCCACTTAGCCTTTGTAGATTATAACAAGGCCTTTGACTGTATAGAGATGCGGTCAATACTCAACGCAATGGACAACACTACAATCGATGTTTTCAAAAAGCTGGAATGGGACAATAAAGGCATAAATATCAACGGTCGATACTTAAATCATCTTATATTTGTGGATAATGTAATTGTAATTAGTATCAATATAAAGGAAATGCTTCTACAGTTAAAAACAAGGTCAGAAGAGGTTGGATTGATGATGAATCTGGGAAAGGCCAAGATCATGACCCCAGAACAAGTCACACTAAACATAGCAGAAACCGATATAGAGAACGTCGATGAATATGTGTACCTAGATCACAAGCTGAAATATAGCAAGGACAATCAAAGTGCCGAAATACCCGTAGAGTACGTATGACTTGGGCAGCAGTGGGAAAGCTCAGATAAATTTTAAACAACGCCAATGTTCCCATAAACCTTAAAACAAAGATCTTTAATACATGTATACTTCCAGTAATGGTTTACGGAATGGAAACAACAACACTTACCGTTAAGTCAGCAAATATATTAAGAACAACAGAAAGAGCGATAGAAAGCTTAATGTTGGGTATAAACCTTAATGGGAGAAGGTACCCAATAATATTTCGACTTGAAACAATTATTTACTTGTTTATGAAAAACGTTTTTCGGAAATCTCTCCTAATCACTAATTTGCTTTAGTACTTTATCAATACATAAAATGAAACATTAGGCATCGATTTTTGGTTTTAAATATTTACACAATCAACAATTTGGTCTGTACTTGTCTATGAAACTTACTAGAATTTTAAAGAATAATGAAAGAGACAGTAGACAAGGATAGATTATATTCGAACTTGTTCCAAGTGCGTCACTCGCAGGTAAAACGATTTCTGTCTAGAAGAAATCAGAAGGGCAGCGACGCCCAAGAATACTCGAAAAAGCGCTTCATGCTTGTCAAAGTAACAGCAACGTTTCTGAAGATAGGCATCTGAAATATTTTGAAAAGTAAGTTATCCTTGCATATTTTTTAAACATGACATTTGAGTGTCAATTCCTCTCCAAAGCAGACCAAAAATGTATGAAAAAAATTGAGCCATCAGTTAGAACTTCTAAAAATAGTTTTATATACACACCGGCAAAATTAGAGGAACACAAAAAAGTCATATTTTGGGATATTCTGTAGCATTATTTGTAGCGCGGCATCTCTTCCCTACCTACACTTACTGAATTATTACTTTAATTTGCCCTGGGTTCGCTAGCTGATTCAGTCGGTATGCTTATGAGACTCTTTTTTATATTCTCAGAGTGGCTAAGGCAAGCTAATATTATTTGAAACCAACTCGTAGACACCTGAACTGTTGTACTTACCAATGCAATCGTTAATGACAATAAAAATCCTGACAACTTACAAAGAGTACATATAATCTGCAAACTAATACACACAAGAGAATACATATGAGTACATACAAAATACGGCGCTATCACGCTACATATATGCGAATACTACAAACAGATACGTAGCAGTTCATTAATCGGCGTAAAGTTAAATGGCGTGCACTAATAAACTGAGCGCGACGCTGTCCCTTCTTGAAACGTGCCCGTAACGTGATACCGGCCTTTGAAGATAGTGCGGAACGTTGAGATGACGTACCCGTGGAGCTCGAACAGCTGCAATTCCCCGTGCTAACAAACACAAGAGTAACGGCTCCAGCTGGTGAAATAATATTTCGCTTGCACGGTGATTACGGCTATTAACTAACTTGGCTTTTAGGTGCCTCCCCGATGCTCTAGTCGTCTACTAAGGCAGGTGCTTCTGCTATGGAATCGCAACGATAGTGGTTTTCTAAGAAGGCTGCAACTGCGGCAGGATCCGGACACTTTTGGCGCTGGCTTCTTCTTTAGAGGCACAATGAGCCAGCGGCAGATTATTGCCGGCCACAGTACACTATATGTTGCGCTGTTTCGGGCTGTTCTTAGCCCGCTTCGTGTCACTGGTAATTCGCGAGTTTGTCAGCAAACTCGCAGCAACCGCACTGGTTGACGATCTGGCTGCCAATGCCTCATACTCCAGGCTTTGGCGCGAATTCTATCTTACAGGCGTCTAGCCTTGATGCCTTATGTGCCGGTTATTCCCGCGCTAAAAGGCATTATCGACACATTTTCTCACGTATTCCCTGCGCGTTACACACTATAGTTATTACCTACGTATGCATTAAATATCACTCTATAGTACTAAACTACGTACATAAATACAAGAGCACTTACTGTCAGGCTTCATTGCTAATTATCATATAATGAAAAGATATAATTTGAATAAATACAGGTGGCACGAATTGACCCGTTTCATATTTAACTCAATTATGTTTTAAGCTTTAATGTT
Organism: Agriotes lineatus; assembly: GCA_940337035.1. NCBI lineage: Eukaryota > Metazoa > Arthropoda > Insecta > Coleoptera > Elateridae > Agriotes > Agriotes lineatus. The sequence goes on from CALNHX010000375.1 coordinate 254,832, forward strand.
AGCAATATATACACCTTCAGAGAAGAACAATTAACGATATAACAGATGAACCTACCTAATTCAAAGAGTTTACTGAGTACAACGAAAAACTGCAGAACAAAAACAACCGTCTTCTCATATAAAAAGTAAATTTTGTATTATGGTATGAAACATATTGGTGTAATTATTAACGCGTGTTACCCCCACAAGCTCTGATTACCGCTTCCATACGTCTATTCATACTATGGAATGGATGATGCCATCGATGGTTTGTTGAGGCAGAGTGTTCCTCTCTGTCACTAGTGCCGTCTTTAGCTCGTCTAGGGTTTGTACCGATGGATTTCTGGCCCGGGCCCGTCTCCCCAATATGTCCCATATGTGTTCGATACGATTCATATCAGAAGAACGTGCTGCCCAATTCATGGCATGAATACCAACTTCGAGTAAGTAATCCGAAACACAGCCAGCAGCATGGGGGCGAGCGTTATCTTGCATTAAGATGAAATCCTCCCCTAATATAAATGAGCAAATGGCACAACTTGATCTTACAGAATGTCTGTAATATACCGTGTACCTGTCAGGGAACCTCCTGTTATAACCACTAATTCCGTACGTGCTCCCAAACATATCCCACCTCAAACCATAAGCGAGCCTTTTCCATATGAGACTGTGGCGTCAATGATACATTGTAAATATCGCTCCTCTCGGCGCTTCCACACTTTCTCTCTACTATCAACCACATTTATACAAAAGCGGCTTTGTCGGTGAATAGAACTTGACACCACTGCTCCCAAGTCCAAAATCGGTGTTCACGTGTATACTCCAGTCTTGCTGTGCAATGCTGTACGTCAAGTTTGGCCCTTTTGCAGTAATTTTGGAGTCAATCCAACCTCGTTCAGTCTTCTCCTGACTGTTCTTTCACTTATACTTACGTGACGCACATCTTCTAAGGCATTTCTGGTCTGAACAGCCGTTAAAAGTCGATTTCTGAGAGTCTGCAGTGTAATAAAGCGATCATCCCTTGCAGTGGTTGCTCGTTTCCTAGGTACCTTAGCAACGTCTTCGTGTGAAAGAAACGGTCTGTCTAAACCTTTTTACATTGCGATGTAAAACCATATATTTATACATACAGGGTGTTAATTAAGTACGTAGACAAACTTTAAGAGGCGATTCCTTGATCAATTCTAAGATAAAAAGTTCATACAAACATGGGGCCTAAACGGCTTGCTTTTCAAGATAATTGAAATTTAAACAAAAATTACTTTTTTTTCAAAAATCTGGAAAACGCCTAGAGGTATTGTAATGAAACTTGGTGTATATTAGTATTTCATAAAGTGGCATTGTTTGGTCAAAATAAATGTAATTTATTTCCACCAGTGGCGTGCATCGGGGCCACCGCAGCTACCTTATTTCAAAAAAATCTGGTACGCCACTGTTTTTAGTCAATACGACAAGTTTTTTAGCTTTATCCATTGAAACTATACAAAAGATGTATCTTTTATTTTTTTGATAGAATAAACATTTTGCGAGAAAAATGGAAAAATCTGTAACAGCAATTTCGTACATTGGACGTTAATTTGACCTAAACGGCTTCGTTTTCAAAATACAGTTTAAGGAAGCTTTTAAAAAATGTTATTTAATAAAACACAATCTTACAATAGCTACAAAACTTTTTTTTACAAAACAGTGGCGTATCAGATTTTTCTAAAATAATGTAACTGAGATCGCCCCGATGCACGCCACTGGTGGAAATAAATTAAATTTATTTTGACTGAACAATGCCACTTTCTGAAATACTAACCTACACCAAGTTTCATTAGAATACCTCTATCCGTTTTCCAAATTTTTGAAAAAAACTGTTTTTGTTTAAACTTCAACACCCTGTATCTCGAAAACGAAACCGTTTAGGTCCCATGTTTGTAGGAACTTTTTATCTTAGAATTGATCAAGGAATCACCCCTTAAAGTTTGTCTACGTACTTAATTAACACCCTGTATATGTGTACAACAGATACCGATACTTTCAGGATTCTGCTGACAGATCTGTAAGTGTAACTATTTTCGACCATTGCTTGAGCTCTAGCGACGTCAGTTGCCGTTAAATCGGGCATTTTTCACAACAACAGAAAACAAAATCGTAAACTCTCCCTGACCAAGAAATAAGCACTTTGTTACGGTATTAATTCATCAGTTTGATAATGATCAAAATTATTGTCCAAAATCGGATACAAACTACAGGGTTCGCCGGTTTTCCCTAGAAAACACAGATCTTAATGTGCTGGAGCAGATTTTGTTGCTCCGGTTACGCGCACTTAACTCAGTCGGGAAGGCGTGGTTCGAAGACTTAAATGAAAAACCGACGGGGTACTTACCCTAAGCTTGCTTAAAAGAATTGCCAAAAGGACGCCACTTGCTTTTAAAAAGGGGGTTGCTTACGTGAATAAAGCAAGAACTTCACGAAGCTATGAGGAGGTCCTCGCCTCGCTGTCCAAGCATCCACCGAGTCTTCAGGAAGAACACCAAGAGTGGCCATACACAACGACTTACCTTGAGACACACCCTTACTAAATAGTAACAAAAAAACACTAACACTAGCCCAGAGCTTGGGGCTTGCTTATCAAAAAGGCGTACTTTCAGCTTTACAATGCAAATTACACTCGGCCTTTGCCACACTGGATTAAATGATGACCCAGAAGGGGTCCAGAACTCAACAAATAATCAAATTGACTTTAATGGATTTATTAATTAGGGAATTAAAGTTTACACAAATCTTTACATTAATAAAAATCACCCGGAGGCGAATATAAGCTTAATAAAACGAAAAGACACATCCTATATGAACATAAAAGGGGATCCCAAACAAAGTTACCTTATTGTCTAAATATGTGGTTACACACCAGACAAAACGAAATAGCTTACAGGGGTGAAGCCCCTGGTTGGCAATAAACAAAACAAAACATGGGCTTACGTTTAAATAACGTGCGCAATCTTTACGAACTCTTGAAGAACACACACAATTATAGTCGCACATTAATTAGGCACAATTGGAGTAATACATAGCTCCTACCTGATAGCTGTAAGTACGTCGTTAGTTTCTGCTATAACCTCGTCCTCGGGGAAGCTTGGAAGGGCGTTGCAGAAGTGCAGAAAGGGCTGGAGCCGGACCTGGCAGTGGCTTAACGCCGACCGGCACTCAAAAGGATGCGGGCCTCGCACTGGGATGAAATGGCACAACGAAATCGGAGTTTTCACAGATGCAACCAGAGCACTACGATGATGACACGCGGTGGGCCTCACTTCGATTACGATTTACTCAACGTTGGTAATTTAAAAATGCAGTATGCAAATGGTTTTTCCCCACAAAGGCACGGGAAACCGTTAATCACAAGCTTAGAGATGCCGTCTCAAATCGGGTCTGCAAATGATGCAAAATTCTTCCCCTGGGAAGTAAAACCAAACTGAAGGAGACGAATCGGCTTACTTTTACCAACGCTGACTGAAATACGTTCACTCAATTGCCCACCGCGCGTGTTTTTCTTAATACTCCGCAGGAGTCAACAGTCGTTCCAAAGGTTTAAGCGGAACTGCCTTAAAAAACGCAATCACGCAGTGACTACCGAATTTGTTCACCCCGCGCCGCCGTGAAGTTATCCTTCTCCGGCAACCGCTAAAGAAAATCTTCCCTTTCAGGATTGCATTAATGCTCAAAGATACTGCGTGTTGAAGAAAAGCGATAAGGGGGAGCCTGGAACATTCCAAAGAATTTCTTGCAGTCGTAATGACTTCCACGGTGTTGAATTACAAGGCCAGCTTTTACGAACTTCGGGCGTTGAAGTCAATAACAGGAAATTTCCAAGGGTAGCATAATGCGCTATTGCCAAAACAAATGTAATCCCAGAGCCTAATTTCTTTGTGCGTGGAACAAGGAAGGGTTGTTCAGAATAGATTTGATGCATACGAATTTAAAGAAGTGGTGATTACAACGACGCCGGGCAGTCGCGAAACATGACGCAATTGGTATATGAAAGGGGGAATATTTATCAAGAAAGGAATTCCAATATCTGTTTGTTTTTAAGTTCTGAGTTTAACTGTACTATAAATACCCCGGGTAACCCCCAAGATTATAAAACGAACAAAGCGACTCGGACGTGACATGAATTGTTTACAAGGAATTTTCACGCATCACGGGGCTCTAGCATAAGCCCAAGTGAAGTTGAATTACTACGCCGCGTTAACAGGGCCGGTCTTAAAGCAGGGCCGGCTTGTGAAAGAAATTAACTCGACCAAGATTTTCAGATTAGCTGGAAATGCAATGCTCTTACAACTTGATTTCAAGAACACGATAACCCAAGCAATATATCAACAACAAAACAAACGATATTTAGGCTCAAATGGGTGGCTAGATTTAATGTTAAATTGCTAATTTTTATTTATTATACGTGCAGAAGTGACATTTATAACCTAATTGAGTCATACATATCCTAAAACATAGCGAAAATATGACTTTTTTATGTGTTCCTCTAATTTTGCCGGTGTGGTAGTTTTATAATGGTATCTTGTAATATTTTTAGTTTCTCCGAAGAGGTATTACCAGAGCTGGAAATCGAAAAAGAGGCATCCCACGCACAAGGACTTCCAATTCTGTCAGGAAATAGAGTTGTAGACATTAATTTTTTTCTTAAGGAGGCAAATAAACTTCACGTACATGACACAACATGTACCATGGGAAAATTATATTTAAGCAGGAAAAATGGCAGGGAATTGTGTCACATCTTTATTACTGCGATAGTTGCGAAAAAACGATTTTGTTGTCTTCGCATTCAATCAATAATTTAAACGAAGCCTTTGTTTGGGTAGCAACATCTATTGGAATAGGATATGGTCAAAACGATGAATTATTATCGGTTATGAACATACCAAGTCTGTCCGCGAAATATTATAGGGAAGTTGAAACGGAGGTTGGGGCCATTTGGGAGAAAAAACTTCAAGTAGAAATAGCGGAGGCAGCAAAAGAAGAGCGAAGAATGGCTGTTGAAAGAGGCGATTTAGAACTTGGTGTTCCATTTTTCACTGTAATTAGTGATGGTGGTTGGGTAAAACGTTCGTATGGACACGGCTTTTCATCTTTGTCCGGAGTAGGCTGCATAATCGGGAAAAAAAAAACAAAAAGTTGCTATATCTGGGCATTAGAAATAAATTTAGCCTTGTTTGTGTCACAGCTAAGAATATCGAACCAAAGGTACATAAGTGTTTCAAAAACTACAACGCATCATCTTCCAGCATGGAGCAGGACATTACAGTACAAGGATTTAATGAGAGTGAAGTGACTTAAGATACAAGTACGTCATTGGAGATGGCGATTCAAGTGCTTATGCAAGAATTTTAGAGAATATAAGTTATGGAAGATACGTTTTGAAATTAGAGTGCGCGAACCATATTACACGATCTTTTACTTCTAACATGCATAAATTAGTAGTGAACACCAAATACGAAATTTATGCCGGAGGAATTTAAAAATCCAGACTACCTCGACTTAGTGCAGCTGTCAGAAAATCTATTGCGAAAGCAAATGACACAAAAAGATTATACGAGGATTTTAGAAATATACCTTACCACGTTTTTGGCAATCACGCAAATTATAGAGAGGAATATTGCACAAGAAAAAACGACAAAGAAGATAACTTTATACATATTTTGCAAACAAGTCCAATATTCGAAGAAATTAATAAAATTATAGATAACAATGTACGAAAAGCAAACCGCTTTTCAAAAAATGACACCAACAATTATGCTGAGAGGTATATGAGCCTTATAGCTAAGTTTTCTGGTGGAATAAGGCTTAGTTATATTTTAAAGGGCTTATATCGAAGGCGGTGTTACGCAGCAGCATTATCTTATAATTCAGGGCCATCGTGGCATAAGCATCTTTTGCCATCTCAAAACGAAAAACATCGTTTAAATGTATTTTACAGAAAAAGGAAGCATGGCAATGAATATAATCGTCTGCATCCTTAAAAGAAGAAGAAATTTGGGGACGCTGTAGATGCAGAAGCAAACATGGATTATGGACCAAATGCAGCACAAGAGGACTTAGAAGAAGATAAAATGGCACTGAATAGAGAAGACATTTTATCCCGTTTACGAAACGACAACATAGTTTTAATTGCTAAAGAAACAACAGGGCAGCATGATAATGTGAAATGGCATTAAGTTAGAAGAAATGGAATTACAGCTTCATCATTTGGGAGAATATGTAATCGAAGGGATACTACCTCTTGCCATTATCTCCTGAAAAATTTGCTTTATAGCTCACCTTATCTAACAACCGATGCAATTGTTTATGGAAGAACGCATGAAAAGGTAGCTATGCAAAAATATGAACAAGAAAAGAGTGGCACAGTAAAATCATGTGGCTTCTATATTTCGAAAGAATATCCTTACTTAGGTGCCAGTTCTGATGGACTTGTGGACGAAGATGGTTTAGTGGAAGTAAAGTGCTTGTTTTCTATAAGAAATAAAAAAGTGCGGGAAAGCGTAGAAAAAAAAATAATAGCTATTTATGCAACATGTGCTAAAAGTCAACGTTTATGCACGAGACATGAAAATTATGAAACTAAGCCGAAGGCACGCGTTGCATACAATATTTTATCTACGACCTTAATTTTACGGTTATTAATCCATAAATATCGATTTAACAAAAGTTTCAATCTGCGACACTTTTAATTTATGTCATAATAAACAGTAGGCCACGCCGCGCGAGCGATTGTTTGCCAAGCCAGTGCTGTCAAGGTGAGTTACGAAATGTAATTATTGATACTCCACATCTGACGGTATTCATTACATAATGCTTTAATTATTTCAAAAATTCTTTACCTGTAACGCAAGAAGCAACTAGAATAACTTTACAACTTCACTTCCAGTTCGAAATTGTAGTTTTATAACCTCACTTCACTTTTAGCCCATGTGCTAAAAGTAAACAGCTGATTTCTTTAACCACGGTAAACTATAAAACTTCACTTTTAGTGAAAAAAGCTAGCTCTAAAAGACCTACTTTTAGTAGTGGTCGTAGATAAAAATATTTGTGTAAAACTAGATGAAGGTAACTTGCAACTAAAACTTAATCACATGTACTACTATCAAATACAGGGCCAACTAAACATATTAGGCAAAAATTATTGTGACTTAGTATTGTACACGGACGTAGATTTAGAAATTGTGAGAATTGTAAAAAATTCGCATTTTTGGAACCATGCCATTTAACCAAAATTAAAAGAATATTTTCTTAAATTGTATGTTACCAGAATTGGCTGATCGACGAATCCCTAAAGGTTTACAAGATAGGGATTCAGAACTGATAATCATGGCCCAATACAAAAGAAAAACAATAAAAAAGTTTGTCAATAAAACTTGTTTTTTATATATTTGTGTACGTACGTAATATTAAAAAGATAACATTTTGTTGACTAATCTGAGTTTAAAATTTTCAGGATCATTTAAGTATATAATAGGTAGGTACTTCTAGAAAAGTTACACCTAAAAATATTTTTTCGACAACCGTCAAAATCAAAGCTATCAATGCGCGAAGTTTGCCATTTTTTAACGTGGTAAAAAATAGGATATTTATTTACGTCACCATTGACAACGTGAAAAAAGGCACTTTGCGCACTAGAGCGCCAAACATTTAAAATACGTCGAAATAATATTAAGTTTTTTATAATATGAAATTAATACAGCTATGCAAAACTTTACAAATATCGAGTAACTTGATGAAACTCTAATTTAATGTAAAAAGTAACTTATTGATTTGAAGTAATCCGATCTTTGTGAAAATGTGAGTAGATACATAAAATTTATATTTTTAAAATGTTTTCTTAATAACATAATAATACGAAGAGAAAACGTAGTGCTTTCTAAAAGATACGGAATATTTATAATAAATTGCATAACTTCAAAACCATTTTGCAATAATCAACTAAATTTCTGCGTATGTATGCTATAGGTATCTACCAACGTCCTTCATTGTAAATCAACAGTTATACGGGGAGGATTAGCTTTCCCATCTGTGGGGTTATGCATTTCTTTTATATTTTCCGCTACGTAGTTTTTAACAAAATATGTAGAGCATGTTTGCAGATGCTAATTGGGTTGCCTACAAACAGCCTACGAATTTTACTCGAGTACCTTCTTCCCGATATAAATTGCACCTGGCTTCGGTCTCAATCATTGTTTTATCATTGCATTGTCGTAATAATACAGATAATAAAATGCCAAATGCTAAAAATGAGGAAGATCTATATTTTATTTATAACTTCAGAAGCAGTATGCAGGACCTATGCATCATTAAACGACAACGAATTTAAAACATAGGAAGCGAGTGGTTTCGATTTGCAAAACAGCGCTTTGGCCGTGAATAAAAAACGGCAACGTAATTTTATATTTGAGTAATTTTTATTGTTAGAAGTGCAATGTAGTAGTGCAATATTTTTGTAGTAAATTAAAATACTAATGTAATAAATGTGTTTGTATTAAGTGCGCGAAATGAGTGTTTTTTTATGGCGCGTGAGAATGTCAATTTTCGCCGAGACCGTTAGGTCTAGGCAGAAAAGTCATTCAAACGCGCCATAAAAACACGAATTTTGCCACGAAATACAAACAATGTTTTTTCTACAGCCTTCAAAAAAAGAATAAAAGATCTCTGCAACACAATCATACGTATATAGCAAATAAGTAGAGTAATATTATTATGTACGTAACGTTTTATATGTGTTGTAACTAAGGAAATGGTTGTTTGTAATAATAAATTTAAAATCTAGTGCGTAAAATTTTTCATTTACTATCTAGTGTGTGAAACGCAATTTCACGCACACTTATTGAAACGTTAATGTCACTTTTATGTGTCAGTTGTAGAAAAATGAGTTTTTTGCGATCATCGCGAGCAAAAAAAAACATTCGAGACTGCAAAAGAGTTTCGCAATCGAGTATGAAACAACGTCACAATAGTCACTTTGACAACCGATTTAGGTCATAACAGATTTTTACACCCAGTGAACAAAAAACAGTCACTTTGACATCCGATTTAGGTCATGTAAATGTCAACATTTTTTTATCAATTTTCGAAAAAAGACTTTTACGTTCAGCAATTTTTTTTAAACAAGAGGTCACAATGTAGAAAAAATTTTCTTTATGTTTCCGCTAGTGTGAAGCTGTGCAGTTTTCGAAAAATGTTGTTTGATACTCGATTACGAAATTCTTTTGCATTCTCGAGTGTTTTTTTGCTCGTGATGCTCGCAGAAAAACTCATTCTCAAATGCAAAAGTAGCATTTCGCAATCTAGAATCAAAAATAACTGTTTTGTAATTGAAATGCATATTTTTCGAATTTTCTCCATTTCAACTATTTTACTAAAGATGAACAGTGACAGACAAAAGTCACGTGACTCCGGATGGGTATCATTTTGACTATACTTGTCCCGAAATCATGCATTTTTTATACTAATGAAACAAATAACTATTTCGTAAGTTACATTGGGACGAACACTTATAGTGATTAAGCCTGGGATAAGCACATTATTCTTTAAGTTTCAACCAAAATTAATTGGATTGGGTATTTCCGGATTTATCGTAGTCGCACTTTTCCAAATAATTATTTGATACGCAGCTTCAGAAAAGTAACTCTATGTTTTTGGAATTTTTCATGCTGCTATTATTCTAGATTCTGAACAACTTTTCTTAATGATGTTTTGCCATGTTCGAAACAGAAATAGTACTTTACCTGAACAAAAGGTATCTTTAAACTATTGCCAATGCCTCTTTGATATGACGCCGGCACCCTACTGGTGGGTATTTTTAAAGGGTTGCTCCTAAGGTACTAAGTAACATTTGTGCCAAAATTCAGGACTACATTATTCTTTTTGAGGTAGATATCTATTATGCCTGCTCTAACTCCAAACACGTAGCGGAAAACAACGGAGCGATGTACAAAAATAAATCGTATCTTTTAGAACAATAAAGCAATAGAAGTAATTCTTTCACTAAAAATTTCTCCATTCTCTTCTACACATTTCATACGCTGGAAGTAGGCCTTTATGTGCAATAGTTTAAAAATACCTCGATACTGAAGTTTATACCGCGCGTTCCCGGTACGCTTTGATTAACAATTTCTGTAGCATTTGTTAAAAATAATTTCGTGATTAATTTGACATCATCTAAATCCAGAAAGAATAAGTTTTCTATTAGTTTAAAAATCATTGAAAAATATTCAAAACTAAGCTTGTGAATGCGATGTACGCATAAAATTCATAAATTTTTGTAATAAAGAAAATGTCTGAAAATATTTTTTTAAATTTTTGCAATCGCAAAAGGAATGGAGCCCTCCACATTCAGATCCGCAAGGTCATTCTAGATAGTGTACATTTTTGTATGTATTATCTGTAACCGCATTTACCTTGTGGTGTAGAGGCTGGTTCTTTATGCGCTGGCATCTGGCGGTACAATGCTCAACTTGCCCCGAATTTGGGATACAGAGTTGGAGCGCGCCTTTGGTGCTTTCGCAGCAACCATTGTGTGAGGCGTGTGTCTTGGTGATGTGTTGACCTTGTTACTTTGTCTCTTAGGTCTGTGGTTCTCAGTAGAGCACAGTTAATTTTCTGCCCAACTGTGAATGGTCTTACCGAGCCCGATTCCAATCGCCAAGGTTACGGAAAAATTTTGACCCCCGCGGGATTTGAACCGAGGACTTGCTTAATGCAACCCTGGTGCTTACCCAACTGCGCCACGCAGCTTCTTTTATTTCTGTAATTTTTTAAAAAAACTATATCTTTGAGTGCACACCTTATCATTTTAGAAGCGTTTTTTGAGAGGCCAGATTCCCTCATAATAATAGATATTTTATCAATTATAGTAATTAAGGTATCAAGGGCATTATGAGTAAAATAAGCGCCCAAGATTGTTAGTGTAGAAACCGAGGGTTTGGCCCAAGGTGTGTATAACAATCGCGGACGCTTAGCATATAATGCCCATGATGCCTTCAACGTTTTATATCCTACCAGTTCTAACATATCAAAGTGATTTTGAATTACAATTTTGTAGTTATGTCACTTGTAATTTTTTAAACAAAAGTTGGGACGTTATTTTGTATATAACATAACTTAGAGTATAGTAATTATTATTGCCCGTGCGCAATATTACGTGAACCTATGCGCGTATGTTTTGAAAACCACGATTTTTGCAAAATCTCGTGTCGATTAAGTAAAACCCATTCAGAAACGAAACCATACGAAATCCCATACAAAAATGCCAAATCATCTCTCTGATTTTCCGAATTTTCCGACTTTTTCGGTAGATTCTTTCAAAATTTCTTTTCTACAAACCTTGTCCTGACAATTACGAACACAACAAAAAAAAATGAGCCAATTCGGTCTAGCCGTTCTCAAGCGATGATGTACCATACATGCGGCAATTTTTCTTTCCAGCCCGGAATCATCCACTCCTTGATATAGGTCTTTTCCAAATCTTTCCACATTTCTCTGTTATAGGCTGTTTGTATTCAGTTCTTCCGTGATATTTTTTGGATATCGTCTCTCCATCTCTTCTGGAGTATCCCAACACTTTTAGTTGTCTCTCTTGGTCGCCAGACTACCAGTTTGTTGGTCAATTTGCTCTTTTCTTGTCGTGCTATATGGCCAGCCCATCGCCACTTCAACTGTGCTGTTCTTCTTGTCACATCTGTGATTCCGGTTCTTCTTCTAATCTCTTCATTTGTCATTTGATTTAACAAAGTAATTCCGAGCATGATCATTTCCATTGCCCGCTGCGGCAATTGATTTTTTTTATATATATTAATACACTCGTATGACATAATAGATATTTATCTTCATCCGTGTTGTTATAGCGTCTTAACCAAATTAATTTTAGTATCGTTAAGAGCTTCATTACCGCACTGAGTGCGGTAATATCCATTACCGCACTCAGTGCGGTAATGGACAAATATTACCGCACTCAGTGCGGTAATGAATATTACCGCACTCTTTTTATACAGTGAACCAGAGTTTATTGAGGATGATAAAATATTGAACAATACACGTTTGCTTATGGCACACAACGAAACTCGTTTGATTGCCGCAAAACTCGGCTCACCGCCTCGTTTTGGCAATCAAACTAGTTTCGTTAAGATGCTCATAATCAAACTTGTATCGTTAATATCTATAACGATACAAGTTTGGTTATGAGCATCTTAACGAAACGTGTCTCGTTAAGTGCCATAAGCAAACGTGTATTGTTCAATATTTTATCTTCATCAATAAATTCTGGTTCAATGTATTTTTATATATAAAAATCTGGTGTGATACACTCACACAACTTCCTTTTACAGTGATCTTATAATTAGTCAAAAATTTCATTTTTAATTTTTAAAAATTTGTCAAAAATTTTCTAAAATTACAAATTCTACTAAAACGGTACAAAATAGAGCGTTAGTTGAAGAGACAAATTTTCTCTAGAATTTTAAGGTGAATTCGAAAATGTAATAATATACCGGGTGTTTTATTTAAAATAGGAGTTAATAAAAAAATTGAAAAAAAAAACAAAAGAAACCCACTTTAGAAGTATTCAACTGGAAAATCACCTTTCTCACATTAATGCACATTAAAAATGTAATAAAAATGTAAAGTTTAAAAAAAATCGTTAGAGCCGTTTTTGAAAAAATCTAAAAAAACTGAAAAATCACAAGAGTAAACACTTACTTCCGGTTATGCGATTTTCTTCAAAAGCTTGCTGTCGCATCTACATAGTACACAAAAATTATATATGAAGTTTCAACTCCATACCTCTTTTCGTTTTTGAGATACTCTGTTCACAGACAGACACACACACAGACAGAGAGACACACAGACAGACAGACCAATGAAAAAAAATATGTTTTTTGGGTTCAGGGAACTCTAAAACGTGAAGATCTGTTGAAAACTCAATTTCGAATTTTTTGGGGTGAATCCAATACTTCCTTTATTGTAAAAGGAAGTAAAAAGGGTGCGGTAATATCCATTACCGCACTGAGTGCAGTAATAACTATTCATTACCGCACTCAGTGCGGTAATTAAATTCTTAACGATACTAAAATTAATTTGGTTAAGAGTCTATAACAACACCGATGAAGATAAAGTCAATAACAAACCCTTAGTAAAATAGTGAAATTTGCTAAACATGTTTTTAAAGAAAAACTCACTTCTTTTAAATGGCCATCTTGCCATTAGATAGCAAATCTAATTACCAATATAACGATTTTGTGGAATACCTAAGCAAATTTGGCAACAATGTTGTATGTAACTTAAACCGGAAATTCTGACAAACAAAATATATAGGGTGATCCATTTAAAAAATCAAAGTTAGTGTCATTTCCGGTGAAACCGAAAGTCGGCCATTTTGATTAGATTTGTGTATCAATCCGAAATTGTCTAGCATCTTTGGGTCATATTTCATCAAAATTCATTCATAAGTAAAGGAGATAGAGGTATGGCCCTGGTTTCATTGTCACCCGGCATTACAATGGCGATAGTCAAAGCGATTGAGTTGGGGAAATGCTTGGTTTAGCAACGAAGCGGATATGGGTTCAAATCTGGTTGTGGCCGAAACTTTTCTCAGAGCAGCAATGGATTTCAGTTCATTAATTAAGTTAGATTTAAGTTAGACGTAGGTTTATTGAATATGCTGTGCGTGCGGATGCGGGAAAGCGTAAATGCAGGTCGAATACGACTATTTGCCTTTGTTGCACTTTTCGCGCGGTATGCATGGTCCTCGACACCGAAGGGTAAAAGAGGCTAAATATTGTTTATGTGTGTACATTAGAATAGCCATGTCATATTAAACATTTTGTTTTTACAATCCTTGTAGGTTTGACCGAACCGTTGAAAACGAACTGAGAAAGCGCCGAGAAGGTTCTTTAAACATAGGAGAAAACCTAGTCAATTTAGAGTCTCCCTCTCGCCTTAACATGTCTGTTAGACAGCTTAGTTCAAATAAATATTTGTTATCGGAAGCACATACCAGTGGCATTGATATTCAAGCAGCAGTCCAAGGCAATCAAAACACCGATCTCTTAGATGCCGTAGATAAGCTAGCGAAAGCTGAAGCCATGTGTGCATTTGAAGGAGCTGTTAAGGCTGCTGAACAGGCTGCACGTGCGGCTCCTCCAGAATTCGCAGAGGAAGCAGCAGCGGCAAGTGCTCAGGGCTTTCAAGCAGAAATCACAAACGTTATCAGGCAGGAATTGGAAGACGCGGTGAAGCCGGTTGAAGTTGTTGGATATGTTGGTATCACACGCCCAAAAAATCCGAAGAAATCTAATGTTGATGACAATTGTAATTAAGTTTATAGAGGTGTACACGTTGTAAACTGTAAATACCCCGACTAACTTAAATTTTTCTAAGAAATTTTTAATTTATAATATTTTTGGTGGCCGACACAGTGAGTTAATATGCCCTTGTTTTCTCTCATTTACTTTCTGTACCAAATGTTAAGGTCGTATTGTTAGTTAAACGACAAATAACGCAAAATAAATAATTGTATTTGATACTGTACTGTATTTTTATCTTTTTTGTATGGTGGTTTAATAGCTTAGATAACCAGCTTAGCAACGAGTACGGTAGGTACGTTTTTATGGCCTAGGCCGGTAGCACTTTACGATGCTTGTGATTCGTGCTATACGTTTGGCAGCACTGAAGTGTATTGTTGGTGGTACCGTTCATAAAAGGTTAGCAGGTTAGGTGTTGCGTCAGTCTGACACAGTTTGATGCAAAACTTAACCTCAAATTTGACATAGACTGCCAGTACCACCAACAATACACTTCAGTACTGCCAAATGTATAAGGGTCAAAATCAGAAGCTTTTCATATTCCCATTTTTCGTTTATTATTTACTTTCGAAGGATTGTATATAACCTATTTTTTTTTCATATAAAAACAATGGTCTAGTCTAAGGTAAAATATTAGTTTTAATCATTAATTTAAGCTATTTCTACCGCCACGAAATTCTCATGTCCGTCCTCTGTCTCTGAGCCCATACTCCTAACTTCTAGATGGCATAATTTAGCTCAACATGGGTGTCGTCTGTGTTCTATATTAAAGAAAAATTATTTCATGTTATGAGAATATATTCAGTAGCACTAACAACGTAATAATTAGTAAAAATTGTATGATATGCATGTCCTCTAAACCTTTTCTCATGTCCATCTCTCAACTTTTGTTAGTATTAATTGAAGATAGCAGCATTTCTAAGCCGTTGTTGTTGTGCAATGTAGTTCTGTAAAGTGGTATTCAAAAACAAAAGCTTTCGTATAATAATAAGGAATTTGGCCAGGTACGATCAGAGCTGGGCAAATTACTTTAAAAAAGTAAAAAAGTAAAAAGCCCAATGAAGTAATTGAAATGCCAGAGATTTCAATTACTCACATGAAACAGTAATTCAATTACCAATTACTTAGTAATTGTAATTGTACAACATCAATTACTTTTTCAATTACTTCCAATAGAAATTATTGTCATATAGTTGTATTTAGTAGAACTGTCTTGCAAGTTGCAACTATAATTAGTGTCGTGTCGATTCGTAATCGTAATCTAAAAATGCTTAATTTTTATGTTTTGTTAACTATAGTAACCTACATACTTCATCACTTTTGAAGGTTTTTTGATAATAATCTTGTAGCTACATGTACCGTTCACCAAAACCAAAAGTGTTTAGTTTGTTTTGACGTAAGATGTAAGTAAATAAATAAAGTCAAGGATAACAATTGCACAGAGTGACCCAAAAAGAATGAGACACCAATTGGTTATAGATTCCTTAGGTTATAATAAACCGATTATACCTACAAAGTCCCTTCAGTAAGAAGGTATAGGGCTTGGAAGTTCAATTTTATTTTTTTTTATTTTTATATTAACTTCCATATTAACTTTATGACTGAAGTTGAGCTTTTTATCACGGATATGGGTTTAGTTGCCGAGGTCCGTAGGGCCAAAGCAAATAAACCACATGACGGATAAAAAGGAACTTCCAGTGCCGAGGGGTACTTTGTTTTTTTAAATCCAGAAATCGCGAATTTACAACATTTTATCCAACTTTTGTAGGTTACGTTGACGTCGGTTGACGTTTACCTATCGCCCAGCCGCCTACAAAAAGTCGTAAAACAATGGATTACTTCACTGCCGATTTCTCGCATTTTAATGACAATTTCGACGTTCTTCATAGCCCAAATAAAAAAAAAATTTGTTCGATTATGAGAAAATGTCGAATTTCATTTTGGTTAGATTTTGTAATGATATTAGACAAAATAGCACGCTGAGTATGGTTTTAAAAGTAATTTTTTCATGTTCGTGTAAAATTAATCCACTCGCTTTGCATCGTTCGCTCGTAAATTAAATGTTAAAAACTTTTCTTAACTTGTAGAACAATCTACTATTAAATACGCCTAACATGAGACTGAATGACGAAAATATGTAACCTTACTTACCAGCATTGGATTTTTGAATTGTTTGACAGCAAAATTTTATTTAGATTTTGTAAAGAACACCACATGGTGATCCAATTGGCGCAACTTGAGAATTTTTTGTTGGCTCAGTTCGAAAATACTTTTTTAACCTTTTCTACAAAAGTGACATTTTCTGTCGCCTGTTAGGAGTTTCCCGAAAATATACGTTTGGTTTCCTGGTCGGTTTCCAATAGCAGTGGGGGGGAATATAATACATTGACTCCCGTTGCCATTAGAGACGGGGGCAAATGTGATTAATAATAAATCAACTAGCCTCCTGATTTTCATATTTAAATATTTTTGAATGCAGCTGAATACAAGAGATAGTCGCATTATATTATGTAAAAGTGTCATATGTATAACTCTAGACCAGTGATTCCCAAAGTGGGCGGTACCGCCCCTTGGGGGGCGGTGAAACGATTCAAGGGGGCGATAGTAGCTTCGGGTGCATTTGGGGGGCGGTAAATAAAAATAAGGGGGCGGTGAAAGCTTAGAGAAGGAAGAGAAGATACGAAGATTTAGAAAAACCGTTCGTACATATTTTATCTGTTGTGTAATATAGTGTAACATTATTTTCCAAATAAACACACAAAATAAAAGTTACAGATTTATTTATTCCATAAAGACTATTTACCATTATTAAAATTCGTTTTCTACGACCACCACTAAAAGTAGGCCTTTTAGTGCTAGCTTTTTTCACTAAAAGTGACGTTTTATAATTTAGCGTGTTTAAAATGAGATCAGCTGTTTACTTTTAACACATGTGTTATAAAGTGAAGTGATGTTATAAAACTACAATTTCGAACTGGAACTGAGGTTGTAAAGTTATTCTAGTTACTTCTTGAGATAGAGGTAAAGTGTTTTTTATATAATTAAAGCGTTATGTAATAAATAAAGTCAGATTGGTACTATTTTAACTACCTTTGATAACTGACTTTGACAGTACTGGCTCCACAAAAATTCACTTGCCCGTCCAGGCAATCTCTTTATTTTGACCTAAATTATAACTGTCATAAATGCAAACCTTTGTTAAATCGACATTTATGGATTAATAACAAAAAATTTAAGGTCGTAGAAAAAATATTGTATGCAAACTCGTGCTAAAAGTGTTATTGCTTCAGCCTTCGGCTTCGTTTCATAATTTTCATGTCTCGTGCATAAACATCAACTTTTAGCACTTGTTCCATAAATAGCTATTATTCTCCGTTTCTTTAATTTTACTTTATCACACCCTTTAATACACCATACACAATGTAAATACCATTATAATAAAGGGTTTTTATTACATATTCAAATTTGCTTTTACTCAAAACACAGGTTAGAAATTCGAAAAAAAATCGGTTATTTTAAAAATATCATTTTTGCTAGCAATAATAATTTATACCAAATTTGTATATGATATATTTTATTATAACATTTCATAATTGACTTTTTCAGATAATCATTTGAGTTTGGATTTCACTTTGGTTATTCCGATGGTCAGCTAATGCAAATTAAAATCTAAGTTCTGATGTTACCAAACAACTATCCCAACTAAATCAACTTATATGGTCGCACATTTTTAATGAACTATTCACATTTTAACAGTAATTGTATCTAATGTATCATTCACTGAACAATTCTCAAATGTTTATGTTGTATAAATCCCCCCTTGTAATTTTTAATTGCTAATTAATTTATTCTTTCAAAGTAATTTCCTACCTAGAAATACTCTTATAGATAATTATCAGTACTACAATATCTTTCTGTTTGTTCGCTTAAAGAATATAGATTTTCAGGGGGCGTTGAGTTTTTTTTCTGAAAAGGGGGCGGTAGGCCAAATAAGTTTGGGAACCACTGCTCTAGACTAAAATATCATTTCCTCCGTTGCATGATTACAATTGATTAGGTACTGTTCTCGCTAACGCTGGACAATTCAACTACATCCGCGGGAGGGAATTATACATTTTCTTCCCTAGTAATATAAATAGCTATAAAAAATGTGTTATGTAACTTTTGAATATTTTAAACAAAGTATCAAATTGGAAAGTTGACAGGTGACTGATAAACCTAGTTGAAAACGTCTGATTGAAGTAAGAATTCGTACATCAGACAAGTACAAAAACAAAAGCCATTTGCTCAAGATAACATAACATTTTTACATCCAAGAGACCTTGATACCATGTGTTCAAAAATAAATTACATAAAAGTTGGCCATGGAAAATAAAACTAATGTCGACGGCAAGCTTTAAAGACGGCAAGCTTTAGAGACGGCAATCGTTAGAATTAGTGATGGGCTTATTCGTATCAAAAATAACCGGTTATCCGGTTATTGAAATAACCTGTGTAACTCGGTTTTCGTTCCAAGTATTCGGATAAAAAATAATCTCATCCTGATACGTACTACGTGCCGCGTCTCAGCGACCTGCGAGTGATCGAAATTCTGTAAATAATACGTCATTCATAACTCAATAACCTTTTCTACGTATGTACTTGATTGACCCAAGTGAAGCTCGCTGCTGCTTGTTGATGTTATTAAGACATTTGAGACTCCCAGTCGACGAGTTAAATTTATGGGGCCGTTCCTATTAAAGATAACGTTCTGCTGAGTATCAGATTTGCCGAAGCTGTGTTGGTATTAATTTATAACGGCCTAAATTTTTGCTTCGAAACGCGGTTGATTATGCCTAATAAGGGATAAACAGAAAGCGAAATAAGATTTTCCAATATCGTAACAGATATATATTTAATTTTTAATAACGGAGCAGTCGGACAAGAAGTGGATTTCGATGTTGAAAATTTTAAGTGTGCGTCCTTAGAACCGCGGAAGGCTGAACGTAGATAAATTATGGATTCTAAAATATACCGGTATGATGTGCAAGCGAAAAGGGAAGGGTGCCTACTAGAGAATTTTAGGAATTCAATAGATACTTTGTATTCGCATATTTATAAGTTCTTTATGATTAGTATTGATATAACTATTTTCAATGGTTTAAACTCCTTAGAAATCAAATAAAAATCATTTATACAATTATTATAATTAACGATCAACTGAGTTCCTCTGCTATCTGCAAGTTACGATGCCGATGCAGATGACGGTGAACCGGCAACCGGCAAACCGGCTGACTTAATCGAAACGAATCGAGAGCCAAAATTGATTCGAATGATTAATCAAATAATCAATCGGTTATTAATATGATTCGAATGCAAATAATTCGGTTATGAAAATTGTCCGGTTATGCCCATCACTAGTTACAATTTTCAATTACGGTATCAGCGTATAAGATGTTACGGTATTAAAAGAACTTTACGACACCCACCCAAGGTGAGCATCGCACCACGGAATCAGTCCTGAAAAACTGGCACACTTGCCCTGAAATCGGTTCGAAATAGGCTAATAGGCCACGGCTGGAACGCTCAGGGAGTCGGGCCTGAGTCACACGATACGTTCTGGGCAAGCGTGTTGCGGCATAATATATACCGGGTGCTGACTTGCGCGACGCACCATAGGAATTTGCATAGTAAATTCATTATGTTCAATTATTTGCTCCCCTAATTATTTTAGAGCTAAAGTGTAAATACATTTTTTGTAGAGAAAAAAATACTGCATCCATTCATACTGTTGCTAACAATTTTTCATTTTTCAGAACCGAAGGAATGCAAAAAATCAAACTAGCATTTTTACAAAAATCAGTGATGCCATGGAATTATTGAAACAAGCCAATGGCAACGCAGGTGCGTGCAGTGCGATCATCCAGGCGCTGCCGTCAAAAGATTAAACGTATTGTTGTTTTTCTCGTTTTGGTGTAAGTTCTGAACCTCATTACTGCACCTACAATTATTTAATAACCCGCCTGTAGTCTTAAACTTAAAATGAATCAGTCTATTAATGGTTGTACTTTTTGGAATTTGCAGATATTTTACAATAAACAAGGAGCTTACTTAACGAACGTCCACCATACTCGTAAAACCATTTCTGTTATGGACAAGGTCTAGGTACCTTAGAGGCATTAAGCAGAACATAATTAATAATGAATTATTATAAACGTCAAACATCAATGACAAACAAACAAACAGCACATATTGTCGCGCCGCACGCATTTGCGGCATTGGCTTGTTTCAATAATTCCATGGCATCACTGATTTTTGTGAAAATGCTAGTTTGTTTTTTGCATTCCTTCGGTTCCGGAAAATGAAAAATTATTAGCAACAGTATGAATGGATGCAGTATTTTTTTCTCTACAAAAAATGCATTTACACTTTAACTCTAAAATAATTAGGGGAGCAAATAATTGAACATACAGAATTTACTATGCAAATTCCTATGGTGCGTCGCGCAAGTCAGCACCCGGTATATAGGGTATGTCGAAATCATGAGGGCGCCACCAAGCCTGTCTTAACCCGGCTAACCGGGCCTGTACGGTTAGACGGGAGCGAAGCACGCAAAATACTCCGCCGATAGGATTACTCAAGAATTGTAAGGTCAAATAACAATTTCGGGATTGCCTTATGCAAGGATTGTAATTAGGTGTCAATCCGACCGCGACTACGCAGCTGTCTCACCCACCTGTACGCTCAAAGCTCCCTCGTTCCGTCGCACAATAATCAGTACAATGAAGGGGGCGCTTATCTGAAACAGAACATGCACAAGTCGAAACAAAACAATAGTTCCCTTAGCTAACAAATCATGTATTGACTAACGGGTTACAATGGGGCAGCAGAGTGCGTCGCCCTATATCTATAACTAGATTATAACTAAGAACACCAGCTGGCGCGCGCTTTAAGCCTAGCGACAGATGTTGAACAGTAATGAACAAATTAGCACTCGCAACATGGACAGTCTGTAATTCTGAATGAATGCACAAATATGCTGGCGCGACGCCTTATGCAGCGAACAGCAAAGAACAAATTAGCACTCGCGACATGGACAGTCTGCGATTCAGAATGAATGCACAAATATGCTGGCGCGACGCCTTATGCAGCGAACAGCAAAGATCAAATTAGCACTCGCAACATGGACAAATATGACGACAGTGCCTGTAGGCACCAGAGATGTGACGGCTCGCTCGCGTTCACAGCGGTAATCAGTTCAAAGACACATACCTTAATATGTAGGCGGTAGGGGAGCCTGGTACAGTTGAGTTGCGACAGGCTGCAGTCTTAGGTGGCAGGTACCTTCGATGTTCGACGGCTATAGGGATGAGTGCACATCCGCCATAATGGCGACGTGAGACGCGTCAGGACGCGTACGACGGGACGACGAAAAATGGGCCACTTTCGTTCTGCGGGACAGATCCTCGTAGGTCGAGATGAAGGGGGCACGACCCCTTACTTACGGAAGCAGGAACTGGGCTCAAAACACCCACGCTACGCCGAAGACAGTTCGAAAACTCACACTCACAACCACCACACGAGCGTTCTCTGCAACGGGCTGCGGTCAACTGCCCTTAAGGCGAAACTATTTGTCACATAGTCGCTGAAGCAGCACTCGACGGGAAAAGGGCTGACGCCCCCGCCAAGGGCGGGAGCGCCGCACGAACGCACACACTATCCGACCTCTTATACCATCGACGGCTCTCGGCTGAATGCCCAGAAGGAAGCGCTGGCACAGGTCACCTTGGTCGCGTCCCCACGTGACTAACCCTCGGCAGCCAATCGCGGGACGATAAAATGAAACAAATTAATGCCGGCACCAATGGTATCACGCCTCAACGGCGTGCTTTCTAGAAGATTCGGAATTCTTGCGGGCGATACGCTCGGCTGCCACAGCGCCATCAGAGGGGAGCTCCAACCGACGGGAAATGCTGCGTTTGGGGCCAAATATGTGCGAAATCATGATTCTGGAATTAGGCGATGGAGCCAAATAAAGAACTAAAAGGGTTTAGCATACGAGCACGCTGCCCTAAAGCCTAGGTGGCTATTTAAAATACCAAAATGACCTAACAAGTTGATTATTAAGAACCTCTCGAATTTATTCCGAAATTATCAGGGTTAGACAAAAAATATTACTGTTTCAAATGCAAATTCAAAATAATGTATTTTATGTCCTCATTTCTCGACATATTTTTAGTAAATGAGAAATGAGAAAGGGAGTAAAATAATTATGGAGGGTTTATTCAGATACTTAATTGGGATCTCTTAATTTTTACAAATAAATGTACGTAATTCAAGTTCGTAATACTCCTAAAAGTTGTATGAACTTACACCAACGAAAAGGTTTCGCAAAGAAAACTACAACATTTTCTGTAGGTCTAATAGACCCAATTCGTTCACCGAGGGGTTAATCAAAGCGCTCGTAAGGCATCTCAGGAATCTCAACTAAACCAACTGCGAGGTTCGAAGGCTTCCCCTTTCGTGTCTGGCGACCTGAGCATCCGAAATAACCAGCCAGTTCCCGCATGTGCAATAAAACAATTTGACGAATTAGACTTCAAAGCGTTTCCGAAATCGAATCTCTACCTTGAAAACGTCGCCCGATCGGCGGAGGCGGTGGGAAACTAGAAGGTTTCCTAACCGAAAAAAAAAAATAAAGGAAGCGGGCGTGTTTTGCGGTTTTAATTGCAGATTAAAGCGGTTATAGCTAGTTCCAAGTTTCTAGTCGATGGTGGCATCGCGAGTGAGAACTTAAGGATAACTTCGTTAATGTGACTACGCTTCGAATATTTCTTTAATTAGGCATTGATCCTTGAGTAATTAATTTCCGGATCGCTGAACGCGATCTTAAAATCACTTCGGAACTGCTATTCTTGGCTCGGACGCCAATAAATGAGATTTAAAATTGAATTAATTAAACTGAAATCTAAACTTGGGCATTCGATAGAACAATGACTTTATACTAAATTAATTATAGTACTGGAAATTTAAAAAAATCAGCCGAAGCGATATCCTCTACACCTTCACTATATTAATGATCAAGCTTATAGCACTAAAACAGTAATATGAAAGTTTCAATTATATTTTGCATATTGCGGGTTATCTAATGTCCTATCTTAGTCGAGGATTCAGTTTAGAGATAAAACCAGTTAGTTCCAGTTACTACTTGCATTCAAATGGAAATATAATAACCATGTCACGGTGTGACGCTTAACAACCTAAATTATTTATTATAGAATTTCTATAAAACCTAGTAAATTCAGAGCAAAACAAGAATAAGCTTCTATTAATATTACGTTTAGACTATTAGATTTACATTTATACTAATTCTAAATACAACAGATGAAGCAAAACGAACTATTTGTTTTGAATGGTGGTGGGACTTTTTACTTTATTTGTATAGAATTGTCCTTGGTCCAAACTCTCCAAAACTAAATTTTGGTTGACAGGTGATCGCGAAGTTCATTGTGGTAAGCTGTCTGTTTATAGAAAACTACCGAGCTCTGTTGGATTTGTATGTTTTTTAGTTTCCTCAAGATCGTGTTACACATTGTATTTTCACCGAACTCGTTCCGGTCCGATATTTTTTTCTCCTGTAAATTTTCTATTCATTTCAATATCGCTTATTTAGTTATATTCCGTCCTTGCAATTACTAGAACACAACTTGCTTAGTTAGACGATGCTTTATAAACATTGGACTAACTCACAATTTTTTTATTTTAGCTTCAAGAAAAACGTCTTAAGGTTGGAGTGTGGAATTAGTTAACATATATTAATTTGGTTCATCCGATACATTACATATGTTGCTAGAGGCTGTATCAATTTTAAAATCAAATTTGGCTTAGACCGCGTCGTCTTTATACATCAATACTAAGCAATTTTTATCTTTATCTGCTTTATAGTTACCTTGTAAACCCAAACAAGGACATAATAATTACGTTCCTCTAGGGCTCATAAACCCTTACAAGTCAGCTATGATCTGGTCTACCAACGTTTCGCAAGATATTGCAGCTTGCATCATCAAAGTCAGAATTGCTCTCAGAACATGGGTGGTTTGTAATGTTCGCGACCCATCAACAAACACAATAATTGTAACAAAATTCCTTGTTTGAGTTCACAAGCTGTAAGGTACTCAAAGACAACAATTGCTGGGTTGATCTACAAAAACAGCGTGGTCTAAGCCGAAATTTGATTTTAATATTGGCTATATAACTTATTACAATATTTTTTGAGGTCATAGTTGCTTAATTCCTTACAATGGACACACCATTCACTAAGAGTTCAACAAACTTTCCTATTATAACTTAACTTGCTGATTATATTATTATTTATAAAACACTATGTTGTGATGGTCCAAAGTGTGAATATAGCAAACATCCACTGTTGTTAAGATATCCAGTAGCAGGGATAGGGCATTTTTAAAGTACTATAGAGGTACAAAGAGCTACTCTGAACTCCGAATATAAACAAAGGTGAATAAACTTAAGTTTCAGAAACCACGAATCTTTCCTCAAATAAGGTTCGTTCATTGTAAGAGCTGTTATTCTACTTTATTTGAGTAAAATGGTGGCTTATTTTATGAGAACCCACAAATATTACACAAAATAAGCACCTTAGATACATTTATTTAATTTAGCAACATCTTCATGCAACAGAAGAACTGATCAAGAGTCCATCGACTGCTAAAGTAAATTGTCAAGGCATGTTAAGGTATGCATTTAGTTAAATAAAAATAATAAAATCACTATAAGTTTATTCACAAAAGGAACTTCCTTCAAAGATATATAAAACTTTACAAACTAAACTATTACACGAGAATTATCTCATCGAATCTTGTAAAATAACGTTCCAATCTCTAAAAAATTGTGTAAATTAATTAGCCCTCAAACTAGAGGCCGACTTTAACCATTAAATTGCAGCAAGTGCTTGGAAGTAGTAATTTAGACGTTTCTATTTTTGAATTCTATACCTTTTAACGGTTATATGTGAAATTCGTTAAAAATATTTATGTAATTTGGTAAATTTCTCCATTGCGTGTATTGGCATTCACTTGTAAAGTTATATTATAGAGAACAATAGTTATTAAGCTTTTTAAGATGGCAGTGACGAATAACGAAATTCTACAAATTACATTATCGCTTCTCGCTTACCACCCACTAGAATTTTCGCCCAAGATAGTCACCCCCCCTAGGAGACCTATTGATTCAGTTTCTTGTAGCTGAACACTTTCTTAGGCCATAGGTTGTCATTCATACGTTTTAGATAACCATATCATATCAGCCTCTTGCTGCACATCTCGTCTAAGATGTTTCCTTCCACGTTCATAGTTTCTCTTATAGCTTCGTTTCTGATAGCTTTCAGGCCTTCATTTTCTTCCTATTTTTAATGAGGTTTTTGAGCGTAAAAATACTATCCATCCAAGATATCTCGGCTTTGAAGCCATTTCGCCCTTCAGAGATATATAGGATCTTGCCACTGAGTACATAAGACACACAGCCCGGTAGTTTTAATAGTATTGCCTATTACCTTTTTTGTAGATCATTGTTATGACCGATTTTTTTAATGTAGTGAGTGGTTGGCTGCCATGAAGACGCTAGTTAAGGATTATTGCTAGCACTTCGATTATAACTACAGGTATTACCGTGATTATTTCAACTTTTGTATTTCCAGCACGTATTGACTTCCAATTTTTCATCTTTGTTAGTGCTTCCATTACTTATCTTCCATACTGATACATCTAGTATATGTGCCTCAGTTTTTTCGTTTCTTCCATTCCTTTGTCATTTTGATCACTTTCTTCCAGAAACTGGGTCAAGTATTCAGTCAGTAAGCCTCTGTAATAGACATTTCTTGTGTATTTCCATTTCTCTCTTAGTGTTCTGTAGCTGCTTCGTGAATATGGATCTTCTTATTTGCACACCTGTTACTTATTTGGAGATTCGTCTTGCAAGAATGCGAGTTGGCCTGCTAAACTGAGGTAATATAAGAACTTCGTTGAGTCATTTAGAAAGCTATCAAGGTTATAGCAGACATTGTCATTTCAGTTACTTTCTCATCTTTTTATTTTTGTGGTATTACGTTTCTTTGTTTATAGAGAAAGTGGATGTTAGGCACGAAAAGATGATGACCAGAACCGCATTTTAAACCTCGCATTACTCTTACATCCATAACTTTCAGCCTAGTCTCTTGTTTCGCAATGACATAGTCAATTATTGACCTTAGGGTCCGTGTTCTTTTAATTTCTATTTCCCCTTAAATAATGTGGCCATTTATGTGTTTTCAGAATTCTCTATTTATTAAACAACTATTACGGCTACCCTACTTCATCAATAGTAGGGTGGAATGCCGAAAGAAGAAATTCGTAACTCCACCCCACTATAGTATACGCATATCGATGTAAAGGGTGTTTTTTTAGAGTGGGAGAACTTTAACTTGAATTAAACACAGAAAAATGTTTTTAATATCCATGAAATTGGCTTTATTTGAAAGATAATTTTATGGCATTTATGTTTGAATATGATTTCGGCCATGTGACCGTCGCGGCTAGCGTGTACATGACGTAATCTGGAGGTCCAATTTTCACACACTCTTCGCAGTAAATCAGGCTGTATTTCGGCAATAACGCGTCGAATGTTGGCTTCCAAGTGCTCAATTGTTTCCGGGTTATCGACTTAGACATGCGACTTTACATATCCTCAAAGAAAATTATCTAACGGCGCCAAATCGCACGAAAGAGGTGGCCAGTTAACAGATCCATTTCGTGGATCCATTTTGTGGATCTGTTAATTGGCCACCTCTTTCGTGCAATTTGACGCCTTTAGATTATTTTCTTTGAGGATATGTAAAGTCGCATGTCTGCGTCGATAAACCGGAAACAATTGAGCACTTGGAAGCCAACATTCGACGCGTTATTACCGAAATACAGCCTGATTTACTGCGAAGAGTGTGTGAAAATTGGACCTCCAAATTACGTCATGTACACGCCAGCCGCGGCGGTCACATGCCCGAAATCATATTCAAACATAAATGCCATAAAATTATCTTTCAAATAAAGCCAATTTCATGGATATTAAAAACATTTTTCTGTGTTTTATTTCAATTTAGAGTTCTCCCACTCTAAAAAACACCCTTTATATAAATTTGTCCTCTGTACCTTTCTTTTTCTTCATTATTCGCCAAGGATAATGATATCCTTATGATATTTTTGTAGTGTTGGAGCATTCAATATTCCCAGTCCTTTTTCGTCTTTTGTTTTCGTCATCAGATTCCGAGGCTCGGTTGACAATGTTTACATTTAAGATTTTTTTCGAAAGATGATATATATGTCTAATATCAAACCCCTTCTTCCATTATACTGCCTGTTTTGTTTCAGTATGCACATCTATTCCACACCAAGTTAAGTCTCTGTAAGGAAAAAAATCGATTGAGCTGCTTTTAGAACGGGGGCCTCTTTTATTATATCACTCTTATAAAAGATCTAGGAATGCGCTTTCTGTTTGCTTTTGCAACGTGGGAACGGCTCCAAGCCAAATTAACAAAAGTCATTGTGAGATTATTCTGAGACATTTTTATAGTATGCGTCGCCGATGAATTTATCTCCGTAACAGGTTTAGTAACAATCTTATTCTTCTATTTGAGACAGATTTCGTTGTTAGTTAACTACCTCTTTATTTGATGAAATGAAGAGAACACTAAAATCATGGTTAGTGGGAAATCAGATGCAAAAGTCAATATTAAATTAATGGAAAAGCAATAAAACAAGTTGATACCTTTAAATACCTGGGAATACGACTAGATAGTAAAGTAAATCATGAAGAAATCAA
The DNA here is from genome assembly GCA_940337035.1 of Agriotes lineatus. NCBI lineage: Eukaryota > Metazoa > Arthropoda > Insecta > Coleoptera > Elateridae > Agriotes > Agriotes lineatus. The sequence goes on from CALNHX010000375.1 coordinate 282,998, forward strand.
TGACAGAATAGAGAGTGCATCGAAGGTATACCATAGCCTCAGAAATAGTTTCCTGCAAAACGGAGCATATACGCAACTGTATTTGTACCTATACTGACGATTGGTTGCGAAAGTTGAGTGTTAATGAAGAGGCTAAAGAGCAAGATGAACTAAGATAATGTAGACACTTCAAACGAATGGAGGACAAGAGACCAATCAAAACAGTTTGGAAGGCTAAAAGTCAAAAAAGGGGAAAATAGGGGAACACCAAAGATAACCTAGGACCGAAGTATAGCGAAGATAGTAGGAGACAGAGGATTCACGATGGCTCTAGCATTAACTATGGCAAAAGGAAAGAAGGAGTGGAGAACGTTTATTATATAGTGAAAGAAATGTATGAACATGTACGAAATGTATATACTGCAGTGATTTTTAAATTGTTTTTAATTTATTTGGTATGGTACTTGTCCTTTCGATAGTTAACCTTAATAAAGATGAGTGTGGGTTTCTGGTTTCCGTAGAATTGAGAGCACCTATATAAATGTCACTGAATGGTTTTATTTTTATTTACATCTCGTTAAAGGTTGTGTTCATATTGTTACCCACAAAAAATGACTTTAACGACATCAAAACGACACAATCGGGAACTTTAACCGGATTCGTAGCTCCAACCCCGTTACAATGGACGGTAACAAAAGGTTGCTCCGGCTTGGGAACCCTCAGCAAGAGGGTAGGTTTTTTACGACCTTTGAATCAGGGCTACAATTCCATTAAACGAGATAAAAGACGTTAAATATTGAAGCGCCACCACATTCAGACTAGTTCGGGAAAACAAAATCAGCAACACAGGTGAACGCACTCTGAATGTGGAAGTGAGTGCTACACCTTTCTACTTCTACCTTGGCACAGTTTGAGGTGGCGGCTACAACAGCTAAATCGAACCTACCTTTAGCTGCACTTCCTTACATTATCTGGATTCCTGTTCATCAAAACAAAATATCAATGGAAAACGTAAATAATTAACAATAAACTCTACTAAAGTACTAAAGTATGTGAATAACAATTAACATGAAAAAGTTTACTGATTAGAGTTAAAAATAATAGACAAAAGGGGTTAGTTAGGTTAAATTGTAACGTTTAAACTAAACACAGCGGTACAATGCCAACCGACGCAGCTACATTTCAAACAGTAATAACGTTAAATTTGGCACCAACAGGGCTACGTTATATGATCGGAATTATCAACAATCACTCAAATAGTGAGACAACAAGAATGTTTACTAAAACTTACAATGCAAAACAGCATATAAACATTAAAACTGGACGGTATTGTTCAACATCTAACGATTTAGATCAATCATGGTCCGACGGTCAAGACAACACTTCGCCATAAATTTCTAGGCGTTACAAACACTATTAAATCAATAAATACCTTGATTTAAAAAAACCAGACATTACGTAATGATGTCCAATTCTAGCTGCGTGTCGCACCTCAACTATGCCTTGAAAAGAACGATAGGGAAATTGCATAAGGGCGGTATTCATGCAGGTGTACGACATTAAATCCCCGTGAAGAAAAGAGTAAAGCACTTACGGTAGGTAGATTTGGTACGGCAATTCGTGACTTCACTACGATGATGATTTAGCCCATAAACGAGGTTGTTCACTTAATAACCCGCTATCGGCGTAAGTGGAGGTACCCAGCTCCACGGTATAGAAGAAACCCATTGCTAAATATTTCACGACACTTGCACAGGGGCTTGACGACGGCTAACATAATTTTCGAATTTCAACGAGGCCAAAGCTCGGCCGGAATCAACGACCTCTGAACGGTTCGAGGACCAGGTACTGATTGATACCTTTGCCTAAGATGAGGGCGTGTAATGAGACCACGAAGACGTTACTTTACTCGTTGCTTGTTTTACTCGAGGGTCTCGCGGAAAATGTTCCAGCATGATGAAACTAAATTTCGCTTAAAGAGGGGAATCCCAAGTAAATCACAGCAGTCTGACTGGATTCAGAAACTCATTAAAATGATATAAGAGCAAATTTGCATGCGAGGGATGAACAAAGCTTGACTTATAAAACAAGCGTACGAAGAATTAAATTTCGACGAACATAAATGAACTGCAAAGCGAAATAAGCGAAAATAAGATTCATATGGACTAAAGGTTCGAGGCTTTAACACGAAACTATGAATTTGGGTTTGCCTTGTAGTGACAGAAGTTAATCTTTTTGAAGTTTTTTAGGCATAGCCTGGTTTACTTCGACTTTTACGGAGGCGTTTCTACCGACGAAGACTGCCAGTCCATCTTTTTAAACACATTGTCAAATAACAGATAATTCCATTTCTAATTTGTATTTTAGAGATATCTTTCAAGTGGCATCTTCTTCCTGTGGTTATTTGTTGATCGATGTTGGCTATCATCATGACCATCCTTATTCGATTCACTGCGTTGTCAACAAAAAAACAATCTTCTGGTATTAGTTTACCAAGAGATGCGTTTTATGGAGAGACTTTTCTTTCTCTGCAACATCAGTTGTAGTAGATCATAGCGTCATTTGTTTCTTAATGACGTATTCGAGGCATTCTAGCTTTCTACTAGCGATGCGATGGGTGTGACGTGGAAACAGTCGGGTCATGCTGGGTCAGGGCGGGTCCCATCGTGAACGTGAGTACTATTTTAAAATTGGGCGGTGAACGTGAGTGAGTAATATTTCCAAGGAGTGATTTACGTTTCACGCAAATTTCACGTTTAATATTTACTAACGAATAAAAGATTGCTGCCCGCTCATGTGGAAGATCTAAAGCTGGAGCAGGAGATCATTGTACTTCTGTGACAGCCCGCAGCGACAAAGCTTCGCACCTCTGTTGTGTTGTGAATGTTGTGTCTACAATCAATCGCGTGTCTGCGTCTATAGGCGAACAAGTAGAACTTACTTTTAGTTCCTCGGTCGCAAAAGTACTTAAAAACCTCCTAATTAAAAGTGTTGCCTAGCAACACATACCTTTTTTTACTCGTATCAGTAAGGGAAACGTCAATTCCAATGACAGCTTGTGGTATCGAAGGTAATGTCTCTTATTGTTATTCTATTGCTGTTATATATAATTGTGGCCCCATCGGTATTATTGTATTGATTATTTTTGCATTTACTTCCCAGTTGTAGATTTATCTATAATGATTCCAGGATAGGTATGTAATTATCCGAAGGTCTTTGTCATTTGTTTCCGTTCGTTGTAATGTAGTTATAAGTTTATTCTGCTGTACTCTGACAAAAGCAATCTAGATCTCTGTATCGCTGAAAAGGAATCTACGTAAGATCAATTATTTGTAACTAATTTGGCTATTTATAATTCTGATGTCATTCTTAAAATACTTATAATGGCCTACAAAGTGCAACCATAAAATAATAAATATATTCAGCTGATTAAGTATTTGTTAATTACGTTTGTAATGTCTCACATTTGAAAGCATATCTTTTGATTAAGTAGCTGCGTGTGCAAATGAGCAATCATTAATTTGGCAGTTAAAACTACTGAGAATTTGATTTTATTCTCTTATCGCATCCACTGCCAATCGTATAAATTTATATACAGCATGTCGCTCGAACAAATGGATAAACTCTTGATCGGCTACAATTATTAGAATATAGAAAGACAACACATTAAAAGTCTTATTGCTGGAGATTTTATCGAAATCAATAGGAAGTGTGTCTGAAGTTAACGATTTATTCAAAACCAGGCAGGATTATGCATAGAAGCTCTATACAGGAGAAGAACATGGTTGGTTATAGTTAGTTTGCATGCTTTTTTTCTTTGTATCTCATTTAATATTTTTGACTTTTCTCTTATTTAAAGAAAGCTAGGGTTTCTATTCTTTATTCAGTGGCTGAAGTTCCGACTACTTAAAATTTTATTCTTATGAAGGTTTTTAGAATGCTTCTTTAATTTCCACACAAAAACGAGCTATATAAGTATCATGCAACATTATATTTCCTATGTTATTACTATTGCGAGAACATTTGAAGAAGCGTCATTAACCTTTACATGCATGTACGAGGAAGGTAATCAGTAAATATACATATCATGGAATCGTCAAATTACTGCAATCAGTTACAGATGAAAGTTTTGCACCCACCCCTTAAATTTCTAATGTAAATAGCATCTGCTACAGACTAAAAGTAATTTTTGTTTTTTCTAAAATTTAAATTTATGACAGAGGTTTAATCATGCAAAATTCCTTATAACAAGCGAGTTGAGAGTTTGGCTCCACTTAAAATCAGTCTTGACAGTTAAACACCTTGAAAGTCACACTATGTAAGGTGAGAGTAATTAAAGCAATAAACTTGACCTTGATTGCTACCTATTAATTTTGGATAAATTACAAACGAGTGCTTCCGACCTTGCCGGTGATAACTGAGCACTAAAGCTGATATTGTGCATGTAATATTTGCCAATGCACTCGTAAACATGTAAATGTATACGCATACAGAATTAGCCATCATTTTGACAGCATGTAATGGTGAATGAATCGGAGCAGTCTACACAATTAGCCTTGTCATGGCGCATCCACACCTCTTTCCGAACTCCAATTAGCAGAAATAGTAACCGACTGAATTTGAATAGCCGATTAAGTTGCCTTCCGGAAAGGTTTATAAATAGGTCGACTGCCAAGGTGGATCAGTTACGAGATTTTTTGTTAAATGTTTGATCAGTAGCAACAAAAGTAAAAAATTGTTTTAATAGTCAGAGGATAATGAAATACAGCCAAACACTGTTGACCTCTTTTATATACAAATAAATTAATACGCCGCGTTATGTGTACGGTGATTTTCTGTAATATTTGTCCATACTTTAGTATACAGCGAGCTTAAATAGTAACGAAAGTTGCGTATTATTTTATGATGGAGAATTCAAGAGTAGGTAGGACTATTATGCAGTAAAAATGTCTTTCTTAAAGCATGCACGTTAGGAATGAAAAGAAATGCTACGGAGTTGAGTACATCTGCACTAAAAATGAATTGGAAACTCTTTCCTAATGAACTAATCTTCTTTCCGAATTCACTCCTAGTTAGAAACTCGTACCTGCTAAAGGTGGAAAATGATTAGATCTTCCAAAAAATACTCCAGGCCAAACATAAGTTCGTACATCCCCATTGCAATGAAAATGTCTCTAGATATATTCATAAAGACGCAATTATTATTATATTACGAAGTGAGTATTTTTATGTTAAACTTACTAATAATAACATATAAAAAATAATGTAATAGCTCGCAATATATGTAAAATAGATCATCCCTATCATTCCTATAAAAAATAATTTAGGGTAGGGCTTGGATAGAAATGAATGTAGCACCTTTAACTCAACTCTACTCAAGTTAAGATAAACTTCAGTTTAGTCAGAGCTTGTTCAAAGTGAGATCTTTATAAAACACACTAAAGTTAGTTCTCTCTTGTATCAGCCTTTTGTAAAAAGAATTTTCAAATCTGTTTAGAAATTCTACCTTCCTGGCTTTAATTTGATATGCGGATCTACAAACTTGTTTGGTTAGAATTTATACATGTGTAAACTACTTAAAATAAATCTCAATCAGTATCCCGAGAATTATTTTTAATGACACCATTTTTGTTTGCCTTAAAAAAATTAAGTTATCATAGACGTGTGAAAGGCATTTGATCTTTTAGACACTTCTGGTAACTTCATTCTTGATATTAATGATGACATGAAAAGTAGTATTTCAGAGTAATATAAAATAATAATAAAAAATATTTTGCGTTAAATAAAAAATTTCCGGAAATATGACAGCAACAGCGAAATGGTGACTTTAGCGCTTCTAGCAATTGCATGGTTCATCTTCAAAAACGCAGACAACTTTTGACTCGCGCTGAATAGCAAATAGGTGCAAATTGGAGAAAATTAATAGACACAAATAGAGCATATCGTTATGGTTGATTTTGATACAATTTATTTATTGAAACCCAAACAAATACCCAAGGATTTTATTTGGCAACACATTGGACATTTAATTTTAGCACCTAATAACAACGTAACTCTTTAAATTCGCCTTTTTAAAATTTGAAATTGTAGCATACATTATTAGCAAGAGATCATATATTGAAACCGATTCAAAGCAGTTATTAATTGAAAGAGATATAAGAAATTAACGCATTTAAAAAATAATCATGCTTTGAAAGTCAAAAGTCTTTTAATCGTTATTAATCTGAATTTGGAATATTTTCAAAACAGCAAAAGCTTTTACATAAATGCCGTTTATATAATACGATAAAAATCTGTCAACCAGTGGTGATGGCTTTTCAATAACCAAAGCAGTTGATAAGGCGATTCCCAAAATTGGTAAAAAATAAGAAAAAAACTTACTATAGATGTGTGTCCGATCTTGCTTCACAATAGAAGAAAGTGCTTTCGCTATGATTAAATTTTGTGACTAATCTAGTCAATTAATTTTTTAATAAATAGTCATAGTAGTTTGTTTCTTTTTATACTGATCTAGTAGCTTATCTACCAGCTTAGCAATGAGTCCAGCAGGTACGTTTTTATGGTCTGGCCAGTAGCACTCAAAGACGCTTGCAATTCATGTACGTTGTGCAGTACCGAAATTTATTGTTGTAGGTATCGTCAGTCTCTGTCAAATTCGAGGTTAGCAGGTTAGGTTTCGCGTCAGCCTATCATAGATTGACGCAAAACCTAACCTCAAATTTGACATAGACTGACAGTGCCACCAACAATACAGTACTACTAAACGTATAACTCGAATCACAGCATATTGAAAGCAACTGATTTGGGATAATTATTTACAATTAAAATGGTTCTTATTCTTGTTTAGTAGGTATATCATAGTTATTTATGTATTAAGGGCATAATCAATAGATTATAGCACGAGGGAATGTTTAAAGCGCGACGCGAAGAGGAGAGCTTTAAATTTCCCACATACAACGTTTTATTTCATTTTAGTCCTCAAAATGGACAAAATTCAAGGATTCAGTATTTTGGCCACAGAGTACTGGGTCGTTGTTGTGCTGGCGCTGTGCATTTTTGGTGTGCTATGGTTTGATATTGTTGGTGATGCTATACTACATTGTTGGTGCTTGTTATATTGCCTAGCAACTTTATAGGCCCTAGGGCTATAAAAGCCATTTTACGCCCCCTATTGAGGGTCAATAAACAAGATTATGGTTCCAAAATGAAATAAAAAAGTGTTATACGACACGCGGCCGATATTCGCGTTTACTGTCTCATCAGTTCACGTCCTGGCGGGCTCGACCGTGATGTACTAGTTTGGCCATAAATTCTTAGCTACCGGCCTAATGTTGTAAATACGAGGGCGATTCAAATTTGACCTGCATTTTATTTTTTTCTGGTCGATACAAACTACAAATTAATATTATATATACATCATTTTTCTAAGTAACAACCTCCCTTTAAAATACACTTGTCCCATCGCTCCGGTAGCTTCTGTATTCCAGTCGAAAAAACATCTTTTAGTTGACGACGTAGCCAATTTTTCACCGCATCCTTCACTTCCTCATTAGAGGCAAAGCGCTTGCCTTCCAATAGTTTTTTAAGGGGGCCAAAGAGATGATAGTCACTTAGGGCTAAGTCCAGACTATATGGGGGGTAAGGCAGCACTTCCCAGTTCAATTTAACGTGACAAAAAGTCATCGCTTTCTAACTTGTAGCGAAGCCGGAGTTCTCTGCAAAACTGTAGTAATTTCTGCTGTTGTTCCGCGGAAAATGGTTTTGAAACCCACCTGGCGCTAACTGTAGTAAATGTAAGCTTGTCGTGGACAATAGTGTAAATACTACCAACACTGGCGTTTATAATCCCAGTAATTTCCTTCACAAATATTCACCTATTGCTCCGGATTAGCTGGTCAACTTTTTGAATGTTCCCAAGATTCACAACAGACGCTTGACGGGCAGTATGCAGCAAGTTCGATACGCATTCACGACCATCCTGGAAGGATTTACACCATTCAAAGACTGTTTTGAGTGATAAACACCCTTCTTCAAACTGTTTATGAAATCTCTGATGAATATCAGTCGCTTTTATAGCTTCATTGAAAAGAAATTTAATAATTATACGTTGTGCAACAGAATGTAACACATTTTTGCACGAAATTGTTAATACAAATGAAAGTGCTGACACAATCAAGTTGTAGTGGTTTATGACGTTAGCTAACATTCCTACTTCATGAATGTAAAACCGCTATACAGTACCTCTTCAATTATGTTCATAAAAAAATTAAATGCAGGTCAAATTTGAATCGCCCTCGTAGTTATTATTTGTTCAAAAAGGTTCGAAAATGGCTCTATATAAAAAGCCTCTGCAGATGCTATACTACATATTATACATTACAGTAATTATGGGCAATACATAAATTGTCCAGATTTTTTATTAAGATCCACATTTCACTATCAGCACACGACAGATATGTGTTTAAAAAACATATGTTTTTTCCTAAATATAGGTTTTCGTGTAAATGTTAGAATTTCAATATTGAATGAAATTGCACAGTGCTGTTTTTATGTCTATGTGTCTGGACATGTCTTTATACATTTTAGGTTTCTTGCCAATTTCATTAGCATCCCTAGATGTTGCTTCCAATCTGGACCTCGCTTGCCTTCAATCTTGCTCATCAAGATCAGCTTTAGTTTAGCAGCAGAGTACTTGGTGCCTGGTAGGATATGGCAGAAGCAATTAATCTTCTTGGGTGTCTGCGTATCTAAAATTAGTAGAGTTCTTTCGGCCGTTCTTGAACAGTTCCAAAGCTACTAAACTATTCAAGCATTTTAAATTCAAGATCCATGTTTTGCCTCAGTTAAGAAGTACTACACTACTATGTAGCTCAAGACTTGCATTATTCCCAACAATCGAACACATGCCTATAGTAACTTTTGTTCTTACTTTGAGTTACAGAATATTCTTAATTTTTTTTAAAAACATTGTGGATCATCCTTTATATGCCTACCTCAATGTAATGCTGGATAGGTTCCAGACATTGCCCTAAAGCGAATATCGCTTTAAAGCCTTTTTACTTCCCTCGTCTAAAAGACGAAGAAAATATTGTAATCCCGAAAAAATCATGTTCCGATATTTCTTCAGATCCTCATGTTTTAGGTTCCCCAGATAACGAAAAACAGGTTTTCGCAGCTCTGTCTGTCTGGCTGTCTGTCTGTCTGTGTGTCTGTCTGTCTGCCTGTCTGTTTGCCTGTCTGTCTGTCTGTCTGCCTGCCTGTCTGTCTGTCTATGCCTGTCGGTCATTTGGTCTGTCTCCCGGTTGCCGGTATAATTCAAAAACTAATTGTTGGAGGAAGACGATATTTTGCATGCAGATTATACGCCTTCCTGGCATTAAACGGAGAAAAATTCTGTAAAATTTATACAGGGTGTAAATTTTTATCCAATTTTTGCTTTAACTCTAGAACTACTACTTAACTGAAAGTAATGTTTTGCACATAACTCTAATAACCTTAAAGAAAAACGATATATTTTGAACCCAACATATACACGGTAAGCACCTTAAAAAATAATTTTTTGTTTAGTTTTGCTTTAACTTAGAAATAAATAACAGTAGTAATTTGCAGTTAATTCAGGCTTTACTCTTGACGAAAATAGGGCCCAACAGATACAGGGTAAATGTAAAAAATAATTAAAAAGGGGGAACAATAAGTGCGTTCTTCCTAATACCACCGCGCATAGCACAGATTACAAATGTCCTGCATGGTGCAATCAAATAGAGGAATGAAACCGATAGAGCAGTAGTTCGGATCCCAGCATCAGTACTGTTTTTTCTACTTGAAAATTGATATAATTCGAATTAGAAAGTGTTTTGTTGTTTCAGTATTATTAGGAATGTTAAGATATTTCTAGCCCTTGTTGCCTTCGACTTTTAAGATTGCTTAGTGTCGCAACGTCTACTTGTGAGGAAAGTTCTGAGTATAGCCTTTGACAGATTTTTTAACTTGCCAGTGTATGTAATATATATTCTTTGTCTTCTCTTTTTGAATCAGCTTCTAGTTATATTCCATATCTCATTTCTACAATGTGTTGGGGTCAGCCTCTACTTCTCTTATCCTCCCTTGGCCTGTACTTGAATATTCTCTTAAAGCAAAAAATACAGAACTCTTCTTCTCCCACTTCCATTAAACGTTAATTGGTTTATAGCATTCATTATGGTTGTTGAAATGAAGAAGTACATCTACCATTTAGATTTTTGTGAGACTTTTTTTCATATTTATTTCCATGCACGAGTTTTGAATGTAAAAATATGGCTTGCAATTTGTGTAATTAAGTTTGTGGCTGGCTTTTGAACATTCTGATGAAAGCTGTCTTAGTTTCTATGATTGTACATCATCTTCAGTGAGGGATCCCAAGTTGGTTCACTAGTAAAAATCTGTTTCAGGACTCATCATAAATCTTCAATTTGTTAACAACTATCCTGATGGTGAAGTTCTTACTGATTAGTTAGCATATATTTTGCTTTTCTTTGTATTTATAATCTTATTCAAATTCTCGTGTTCTTTGCAATTCGCTTTATCAAGTTATCATATTTTTCGGGAAATATTGCTTTGTTGTTGGCATACATGATGTTATTTACTTTTTTTATGGTTTACCATTAATCTTGTTATTGATTTACGTAATACTTCTCAGAAAGTTTTGTTTAAATACGCATTCAATAATAATGTCGCCAGGGTAACCCTTAGTCGATTTCTCCTGTGAATTGCTTTATCAATGAGTTCCACAGCTTTTCAACTTGAACCATACATAAAATATTCTTAAAAGCTATAAAGAATTCTCTTACTGATGTTGGTTGTAGTTTCAGCCGATTTAATAGTGAATCCCTTTCTAAAGAACTATTCTTGTAGCGACTGAAATGTTAAAAATATTAAGTAACTTAGGAAGCATTAAGGGAGGGGCTAAGTATTATTATATCGGAATTACCATCATCATTAAGTGCTTTATCAATTACTGTTTTCAATTTATTTTCCATTATTATTATGAAAAAGGCCATTTTTAACTATATTTAAATTGATTGAATTCACGAACGCATTAAAACTGCTGTAGCTGATATTTATCAAGAGAAAAACGTATGTTTATAGCACGGGGCATAAATTACCGAGTCACATAAACACACTTTTTGCTCGTGTTACATACAATATTTTATCTACTCCGGTGGGATAAATAACTCATTACGTCACTCATTTGACACTATTTCCGCTAGGTAATGAAGCTCATTACACCACTCAGTTATGTAATGGCTTTATTACCGAACTGAGTGGTGTAATGGCATTACCTAACTGGAATAGTATCAAATGAATAACATAATGGCATTTGCCTACTAAAATATTTTTGAAAGTGACAGATCTGACATTTCTCTTAATGTACTTTTCTCAATTCTAGGATCTGTGATAATGCATCATTAATATACCTGTGTGCTTACATAACTCGTGCTACGCATTCGTTTGTAACTTTCACACACGTATATTAATGATGCTCTTATCCCACTTGTATAGCAAATAACTATAACGTGCAATAAAAACATAATTCGCACACTTAAACGAAAAGTGGTAGAAATAGTCACTTTTGACACTAGAAACTGTGTAAAAAGCTGTTATTTTTTACAGGATCTTAGAAACATTATGCTTTTACTTTTACTTTTATCCCAATTTATGTAGGTAGTGATGAGCAAAGATAGTTAATAATATATCTTATACACTTTTGACAGAAGCACTTAACTTTGACAGAATGTATAATACTGAACACGAAACGGTGCTTGTATACGGAAAATGGAGGAAACTACTTTGAACAGCTGTAGTTGTTTAATGTATGCAACAAAAATGTTTGTATTTGTTAAAATGGCATTACTGATGTAGCCTTATACTGGCAGATATAAAATGCCAGTGTGACTTATACAACTACGATTGCGAAAATAAATTTTTAACAAAATAATTCCACAATCCTCTACAGAATAAAAGTTTTCGATCATACGGTAGGTTACGTATATCAGCATTTAAAATAAGAGTTGCTTTGCTATGTGTGGATTATAAATCTAATTTATAAATACCATAGTTGTACGTATTAGTGTAAAATATAATTTTTATGTGCCAAAGTTCTATGCTGCTCTTTATTTGGACATAAATTATTACGATACTAAGTGATTCATGTAATGTTCGACAAAAAGACCACTCTTTCATAGATAATAAGCTATTCTTGTTTAGAAAACAAAAGAGCTAAGTATTTTTTTCTAAGAACATGGTTTTTCTATAACACGTCTTAATGTGGCATCTTTTAATGGCAATTCTTTGGACATCACACGACTCTATGTAGCTCAAGGTCGTGGGTCTCTTACCGTACCTAAACAAAAAAAAAACGGAAACAAATATCGACCAATACTTGATGTAGGGTAATTTGAAATTGTAGTCTACATATATAGCGTAGTGGCTAAGAGTTTAGAAAAGGGCCCTAAGCGATTAAGTAAATGAGTTGCAGAAATAAAGTAGCACAACGCTCTTGTTAAATTACTGTAGAAGTTGCTGCGTAACATTATATTGTTTCAATTTGCAAAAAAATATCAGCGCTCTTGAAAGATTTATAGTTCAGAAATTTCAGAAATTTATTGAGTGTTTCCGCAGAAATACAAAAGTAGTGTACAGTGTAGAAAATAAAACTTAGAGTATATTACAGCTTGATGATCCTCTGGATAAAAGCTCTGGATAAAAGTTATTGGAATAGACTTAAACATTTGAGTTCGGTTTAACTCCAGAGATTAAACATAAACACACAAATTATGTTGCTTTAGACGGTGATCGGCCAGGCAGGGTAAAAGGAAGAAAGCAAGAATGCACTCAATCTGATTATGGCTATTAGATTTTCCAGTGGTTTTTTGGATTGGATACTGCCTATGTTGTTGAATAAAATGATACAGAGCTCCATATTGCAAAAAGAAATGAAGCCTGGGTAATTTTTTATAAAAAGTCTGTTGATCACAAATAATTTGAAGAGGAAATTAATAAAATAGAATTGACGCTATGTCGGCTATATTGTAATTAAATTATGTGAAATAATTAGTATGTGGTAGCTATTTCTCAACATGTTTACGGGAAAGTATAAAAGCAACTCGAAATGTAGGCAACCAATATTGCATATTAAGAAGATTTAAGAGACTGCGAGCTAAGAAAATAGCGACCCATACTAGAAACACTGAAGGTTTCTGTCCTGTATAATTTAAACTTAGTTACTTCGAAACCTACTGAATATTAACATAAAGAAAATATGAAGGTTGGCCTGACTATTTAAGTTTGGATCGAATATTTATAGTCTATGTTAAATAAGTCTATTTTCTTGTATTTAAAGAAAATTGTAGACCTATTACTGTTACTTTCTTAGATAATTTAAAAGAAAGAATTAAATAACAAAAAACGAATTCTATGTATCTTACTAATTATCCATATTTCTTTATAGAGAGTGTCCGTCACCGTCACAGAAAAAGAGGAAAAGGATCGAGCGCAATGGGGCAACGGCCTGGAATTCCTGATGTCCTGCATCGCGATGTCAGTGGGACTCGGGAACATCTGGAGGTTTCCTTTTACAGCTTACGAAAATGGGGGCGGCGCCTTCCTAATTCCGTACATCATCGTGCTCTTAATTATAGGCCGGCCCATGTATTACATGGAAATGGCTTTAGGACAGTTTTCCAGTCGAGGAAACGTGAAAATGTTTGCAAGCCTCACGCCAGCACTTAAAGGTTCGTTGTGTTTTGCTCGTGCTGAGCAGTTTCTGTGGCAGTTTATTTTAAATAGAATTTGAGGGATTTGCTGGAATACCCTAGCGATTTATAGATCGGACTAGAAGTTTAAAACAAAATTTGTTACGCCCAGGAAGACACTTTTTATCAGTGTTTTGGGCAATACCCCAGATAGTAACTTTAAAAAGTGTAAGGTACTTTAAATCTGCATTTTGTAGACATTTACCAACAACCCTAGTTAAAAAGGTGGAGGTGGTAATAGAAAATCACAGACGATAGACATAAAACTTTATGTCCCGCCATATTTAGTAAATACTAGACCTCGCTACATTTATTATTCTTAAAAGTTGACATTCATCTCAGCTGAAAACATCACAGGAACAATATAAAACTACGTTGATAATTAAAAAAAAGTACAATATTACACTTGCATATTTACGTCTTCAATGCAGGTTAGAGTTTGTTATTTAAAAGAGAGCCGTTGAAATAGATTCGTCTTGGCTATAAATTCCTTTTGTTCAATATCGTCAATCATAATTTTTAAACCAAACTGATAGTTGGAAATTTTAAATTACCAATATCACCAGTATTTCCTATTCGCATTATATCGATAAGCTTCGCTTGCGATATCTCTTAATTAAATAACCATGGGAGGAAATCCATCAAAGTCACTTTTTGCAGTAAACAGCAAAGTTTCCTGATGTGCAGCACTTGCTGGAGTAATTATCGATTATGCGACCACGAAAGGCTCAAAAAACCTAAAAGTGACTCGGATTGCCTTTGCTTCAGCAAAATGGAAACCCATTAAAAAGGATCAGTTAAAACTGAAACGAGGTTAAATCCTTTTTATCGCATTTAAACGTGTTTACCTTGATGCAAGGATTATAGAGAAGATTAGATATGACTGGGAAATAATACCTTGTGACAGGTTTAATAAATGCAGTTCTGAAAATAGTTGATAATTTAAGCATCCTAATTTGTAAATATTTGTACTTAAAGAATATTGGTATATTATAAGTCGATCTTCGAACCATTGAAAGCACTGCCTCTAATAAGAGAATTTTAAAAGTTATTACCTTTCGAGTTTTTCATTAAAACTTAAGTTGCTAAAATTCAAATATTGAAATAGCAAGACGTTTCAACTACAGAAAATATAGTAGCACCATTTCGTGAATTTTCTCTACCTTATAATCTGTATCTCTATTGACGGTTCCGTCTCAATCTGGAAATTATTTTTTAATGGTTTTTCTTTACTGCCGATCTTAACATTGCAATCTAGATTTAAGTAATTATGTTACACAACAAAAAGCCATGGGTCAATTGTTGTCTTTTGACCTTCAGTTGCTTACTCTGGGATTACACGCACTTCTAAAATTTGATGTCGACTTTGCTTAAAAATTGGATACTTCCAATTAAAAGTCATTTATTAAGATTCTGTGGAAAGTAATTATTAAATAAAATATTCCAATTTTATGTGCTTTCGAAAACTTAATCATGTACTGTGACTCATTAAATTTGCAGCATTTTATAATCCTGTAATTAAGTTTCAATATTAAAAAATAAATTCTTTGAAAACGGATTACGATCTCACAAGCTCTTCTTCACCCAAAAATTAATTAAACACCATCATCTAAAGTTGTTTATAGAGTATGTTGCTTCTGTAAGGCTATATGCGTTGGTGAAACAGGACGTTCAGTAAAAGCTCGCATTTCTTAACACCAGCGTTGCCTCAGGTCTGGCCTTGTTTCATCATCGGCCATCGGTGAACACCAACGCTATACCGGCCATTACATCCTTCTCGATTAAGCTTCTATTAACTGCAAATCCCCACTCATTTTCGGCAGAAAGATTCACAAAGTCATTGAGATTTACAAACATCCTAATAATCTTAATCGAGTCCAAGACTTCCCCTTCTATCCATGTGGAAAGCGTTAATTTTTAAAACACTCCCACCGCCTTCTTCACACAACCGTTACGGCCTATAAATTTCACTTTTTTCCTCCCGATAGTCAGAAGAGTTTCGCCACTGGCGTGGTTCATACGTTAACTTACCGTGTTCTGCTACCCCCCCCCCCCCCTTGCAAAAAAGTTTCGACACTGGTGTGGTTTACAGGTTAAGTTACCGTGCTCTTTTGCTTACCTCCTGTTGAAGCCTCTTATGAAATTGGGGAAAATTCCGAGTTCTTTGTTATCAATCATGACAAGGTCCAATCACGGAAGTCGTTCGTTATATAATGATAATGGCCGTGAAAGTCTCCGAAATCCGAAAAGTAAGTACATTTTCCCACGGGGTTTGTAGAGCACTATCGCCAATTGGTGCAAGTAGAAATATCATGGTTATAGTATAGAGTTCATCTGGATAACCACATGGCTTAACCATAGATGCTTGGGCCCAAAATAACACCAATTAACTCGACTTGCCTACATCCAAATGTATTCGCTATGCCCGTATTCTACTTCAAGGTTAAAAAATGCTTATAACAATAGTACATTTGGGTCGATTTGATTGGTATTCGGTATGCCCATGTGAGATGATAGTGGTGATTTTATGAGAACCACTGTTGAATGAAATATGATTATCTCGACACAGATAGGATGGCAGAGTTGCGATAATTTTTTTCTTGGAAAGAAAAAATCTTTAATTAATGTTATCTATTTGTTACGAATTACGTAAATAAACTTAAATCTGAGTGACTGCACCATAGTTTTTTGGAAATAGGTGTAACCTAGTCACGAATGAAACAAATTAGGAAAAGACAATTTGAGGAGAGTTAATATTAGTTACATTAATAAATGTACAGACAATGCTCAATTTATTTTACCACCGTTTTCCTGGGTCTAGAGATTGATTCATTTTCCGTACGTTATTCCTAATTGAGAAGTTTGACAATTGAGACTAAATTGCCGGTTCTTGATCATTTGCTTCTCGACACAGGATAACTAGATGACACTTATTTAAAAAAATATAACTCAGGGATGTAACTTACTAGTGAATGCCTCTCTTAGTGAGCGATCTACGATCTACACATCAAAAGATTCCCCACAAAATATTCTTCTTTTTTCCTCCTTCCTTATTGCTAGGTAAATTGCCTGTTTTGTTCTGGATGTGGATGTAAGTCTCTTCTTGTGAAGTGGACTGCCAACTATATCGCCACTTTTTATGTAGTCGACCGGAAAGTTTTCTGCCTCAAAGTATTTCGTTTTTAACTATCGTAATCAATTTATTATCCGTCATCCTATTTATGTGCTCGTTGTACTGCCTTTAACGTTTTCTTGTCCACCGAACTATATTGTCAAATTCGCATTTTTACCTGCTTGCAACATTCAATAGGTGGATTGAGTAGCCTGTTGGATGTTGTTGCTGGTCCCAAGCACTGATAAAGGAGGAGAATTGAAAGAACGAGTTAGCAGTGTACTCGTCGGAAAAACAGTCAACGCTCATAGAACTGGTCACTAACAAAAGCAAATATGAAAATATACTTGTTGCTATTCTATTTACAGGCTACCAGTAAATTTTATACGGAAGTAGTACAATTTGCCGTTTTACACTACTGCAAGAAACAAGAAATTGTGGAAGTTAAATGACATAGATCTACAATGTGGTGATAATATCACCACTACTCAAGAAGGGAGATAAAGAAAGATGTGAAAATTACAGAGGTATAATGCTCCTAAACGTTATGTATAAAATTCTGGACACCTGTATTAAATAATTTTGAGAAACTGTTTTATATTCAGTCGGGTGCCATACTGCTTTTCCATCTCTTCTTCGGATGATTTACATCTCTTCTTCCTCTTGGTAGGTTGTCTATGGCGTACAACTCCGCTCTCGTATACCCTGCCAAAATGTTCTCTAGACTCTTTCTATTTGCTGAACATTTATTTGTTTTCTATATTACACGTTTGTCGGTAAAAAGCGATGTAGTTTCGAGTCATTTGACATAATTTTTGAGTGGTCCGTGCCATCGTTCTGATCTTGTCCGCTGTTGTCGTGGTAAGCGCGATTCCTTTGTCTTCGAAACTCGCTGGCGATTTTTTACCATTTGATTCCGATTTTACCAGAGCTTAAATGCTGTCCTTTGTTCAGCCCGTTCGTGGCAAGTTGCACGTGGCCATTTGAGCTTACTCATACTGCCGGATTAGTTTCACGTGTCAAGGTATTTCGTAGATATTATCACTGGCCATGCCCCTCGCTACAGCTAGATGGTTTGACCGGGGCATAAATGTTCCCGTAACGTTATGTTCTCGTCTCGTGTCATACACGTGCTTTTCCGGCGTTTTAACCCCTTGGATCAGTGGGCGCTTACAGTTTTCATTACTCGCGATTTTCAGCTGATGGGGCGTTCTTGACCCAGCTCCTGGTTTAGGCTGCTTGCTGCCGTCTAGAGCTAAGTTTGTGCTCAATGAGAAATGTCACCGAGGGAGCATCAACTTGCTACTTTAACATACAACCATGCCGATCTTGGGAGTACTCGTACAAACATGGAAAAAATCGAAAAGGGACGTTTATGCGCGCACCTTTAGGCGCGCATTATTCGCAAGCTTTTAGGCGCCAAGCCTGTAGACGAGCAAATCACTGCTTATATATCACATATCAATGTTTGACAAAAGAAATCTACAGTGTTATTTAAAAAAAATGTGTGCTGCTTAAATTTTGGAATGGCACATGGTAAAAAAATATTTCTAACCAGAAGATGCATCTTCAATAAATTGTTGCATAGAGGGTTTTCGAAACAAACAGAAATTACAACACCTAGTGTATGTAACACGTGCAAGATGCGCCTTGCAGGCTCCTAAAGAACATCATATTTTGCAACTAGCTACACAAATAACCAGTTTCTACGTCTGCTTAGGAAAGAGGTCTAGTTACATAACTTTTTTCGGCTAGGTAAAAAAGCACATTTCAAGAATAATGTGAATTTCATTCATGTAGCGCCTAACAGTCCCTGCGCTTGAAGGTTCGCGCCTAAACGTCCAAGCGCCTAATAGCATCCGTGTCTAAAGCGCTCGCGTCTAAAAATGCACGCCAAAAGATGCACTCCTAAAGAACCGCGCCTAAACGTCCTAGACCGGGGAAAAAAAGAAAAGAAACGAAATAGAAAAAAGATCTGACATTAAATTCAGCTGCGCGTTAGACCACCTTAATGCAAAGATAACAATATTATACTTGAGATTTCGGACGCCCAGCAGATGTTTTACACATAAATAGTGTCAAATCCTGAATTAATCAGATACTTGCAGCAATTCACCAAACCAATTATCAAATCTTCTCTATTCTGAAATTAATATACGCAAAATTTTCAAAAAGTGAGTGCCAATTACGAAACACAACTGACCTAATGTTTAATTAAAACAATTCCAAAGCCATTAACAAACAATAAACAGGGACTTCACAACACAAAATAAAATATTAAATTGTTTAAAATCTCAAAGAAACCAAACTTTTAGAATAAAAAATACCTCTATTTAAACTTTTATATTAAATAGTTGTAATTATGGTGATAGCTGTCTTCCAATAGCATTAAACAATTAATGTTTATATCCACAGGTTTTTAAAATTCGATTACCCTGTGGTTTTAATATTCAATTCGTATTGGTGATTTTGTTTTCGTATCTGTTAATTTCACTTCTGTATCATTTACCTAACATTTAAATTTTACTAGATAAGACAGTTGCTTAGTAGCTGAAACATTTGCTACACCTAGAACACACGTGTAAGTCTCATTTCCAGTTGCGTATGCTTTTAGAATTCTCTCTGTGACTATCTATCCACGTTAAACTTTCTCTCACTTTTCAAGTTTTGTAATACATCAACACATAAGTAGTTTGATATTCTGATATAAATTCTTCCAGTTTCACTGTCTCAATTTCAGAAATTTGCTGGATTAGAGCATTCCAAGGTATGTACCTTCGTAACATTGTTTTTCAAATATTGGTACATGCTTCGTTTAGGAATTTACATAAAAAATTGTCATGGGCAAAGTTATGCGATATTAAAAATATCCGTTGCGATAAATGAAAATGCCACCGTGTGTTCACTCGACGTAGCAGAAACGGCCAGCCTAGAATATTTATCTACTGTAAAGGGGTTCTAGCAAAAGATCTATACATTTAACCTTTCTTAAATATTTACAAGTTGCAAACTGCCAATGCTTTCTTTAGCTTAGACGAGAAAATAAAATAAATAGGACCCAAACCGTCGTTGTTTTACATACAGTGCACGTATACAGAGGCTGAACTAAATTCGACGATTCTTAATAATGAAGGAGTGGAAAAATCCTGGAACTCTTCGATTTTCCTATCAAAAGGCGGACATCTTTTTATAATTAACGTTTTAAGCGTGTTGTCTGAAACTATCGATTTGCTTCTTCTCATTTATTTAGAAGAGTTTAGAAGTAAATAACTCTAACTGCAACTGATCATTGCACCTGCATGCCTGTCCTACAGTTTGTACTTGTAGCTTTCCGTACGGTTTTTCCTAAAATATGTTTGTGGTATTCTAATAATTTGCTGGATACCTTGCACTACATAAAATTTAAAATATTAATAACGGAACGTCCACGTCACAGTAGTTGGTTTAAATGTGGTTAGCCTACTCACTAACATTTTAGTAGACAAAACACTCAACGCAAAAAATAAAATGCTTCTAAAGCACAACACTTTACAGACACGAACACTAGTATGATGTGTATTGATGAGGCAAACCAATCTCTTGAACATATTAACAATAAATACACCTTCATCAAGCTCATTTATCTTGATGCCCTAATTACTCGAACAATGATTATCTCAAGTTGTTCTAGAGAACTTCCTATGATAACGAAGTCATCGCCATACCTTTTTTGCATGTGGGGTCGTCCTGTGTGGCTGCAAATGTAGGTTAGGTTAGATGATAACCGGTGCGGGCAACAATAACACTTATTTTCATTTGAGAACAAAAATCAAACAATATACTTAAACACATATATATATTTAGCAGTTAGAACAACGAGCGATTCGGAGTGAATAAAGTGGGTTCTGACCAATTTATTACCCGCATGCTACTTCATTATATACCCTGTTTGTGCAAGAAGAGGGGTTGGTTTATTATCTAACGATTTTCGAAAAACTTCCTCGTAAAATGGGGCTTACAATGAACTATTGTCCTCAGAAATTTGAATACCTCCTTACTGGTCAGTTTCGTCAATTCTTTATTTACCGAGTCTAGTACTTGGATTTTATGTTTTGTAGAAAACTTTTGCAGCTGAGTGTTTTAGACTCGAATATTGCTTCTCGCCGATGGCGTAATTAGCTCTGGCTCTTGAATGCTGCCTTTTGTTAACTATATGAGTTGTATACAAGCTCTCTCTGTGATATCCCGAATTGCCTGTAGCTTGGTTATATTCCAATTTCGTCGGACAGCGTACTTTGAATAGTGTGGCACTTTCGAAATCGCAGCAGTAGTCTGTCAAAGCGAGGTACACGTGTCGGGCGCATCATTAGACAGACACCCTCTGATAGCCCTGACAGTTGTAACACGAAGTTTCGTTTTTTATTGGTGCCTTTGTACGCCTATGGCAGGGCGTGCTCCGGCACACGTGTTTAAAATGATTTCATTAGTCACGTCGTCGGTAACAAAGTGTTTTACAATTTTTAACCACACAAAATTACGACCGGTTCATAGTAATCCTAATTTACTTTCAAAATATTTTTTATATTTACCGTATTTTCTAGATTCCATCTTAGATAAAATATTGTACGATACGCATGCGTAAAGCATCTTTAGTCACTCGTGAGGCTTAAAACAGGAGTGAGCGAGCCCCACTCGTGACTAAAGACTAGCTTTACGCACTTGTATCGTAAATTACTATTATCTACGTCTGCTTGGATGAAAACCTATTATCAAATTCATTTGAGTTAGTTAATGAACGCCATTATCTAACTCAATTAGGTAATGAAATCAGATCCATTTGCTTTACGCAATGAAACTTATTACGTAACTAAAATTTTATTATCTAACTGAAATAGTGTTAATGAATGACAGTTGTCTACTAAAATATTTTTGAAAATGAGAGATTTGACATTTCTCTTAATGCACATTCCTCAATTTTGGACAGTTGTAGATAAAATTTTGTAGAATACATGTGTGATAATGCATCATCAATATACTTGTTTGCTTACACACACTTATATTAATGATGCTGTTATCCCACTTGTATAGTAAATAGAATCGCTTAATTTTATTGTTGATATTTTTTAGATGAAATTCATCACAATTCGCTTTTCCGTTTTCTCGGACATCCAATGTTTCTGCACTGCGATGTTATTTTTTGGAGATGGTTTTATTGCATCCAAAATCGGTTCTTGGATTTTTTTGGCGTGTTTAATCAATACGTTCACTCGTTATTAATAGATTGTCTGACATCAAATTGTACTGAAAAATTTCTGGTGTTAATGTTATCAGTCTTCTAACTGGTTTTTGTTTGAATGTAGTATGCATTTTTAATTCTATTTTGGACATCATCTGGTTTGTCTTTTACGTTGATGGGCTTGACCACCGTGCTTGGATTAATAGAAATTCCATTTGCTTTGTATTTTCGGTCGAGATCCATTTGGGCAGACGTCTAGGGTCTAGGGTGATGATGAAACAAAGTATTAGCAAGTGTAAAGTTGATACTAACTGTGAATTCTAACAGACGCTCTCCGCCAACGTTTTTTACGCCTAGTCCATATCTTCCCACAATCTTTTGAATGTGATTGTCGTTAGTTGTAGGCCTACATTTGCGTTAAAATCTCTCGTAACTATCAAGAATATCTGTTGGGGAAATAGTGGAGATGGCTTCTTCTATCTTGTGGTGAATGAATTTTACGTCTTCGCCCGGAATAGCAATCTATCTGAAGCCATTCTTTTTATGTGACCCAGTCACCTCAGACGTGCTCTTATGACTTCTGTTGGCAGATGTACAGGTGTACATTTTTTATTCGGGATTTGTTCCTATTAGCTGTTCTTCGTTAACGTGTCGTGGTCCAAATATTGTTTCTGATTATGGTCATAAAGTGAGAAGAATCTCTCTGATCTTCTCTTTCAGTCACTCATATCGACGTATGTTGTAATGTGGTTTCTTCCCGTACCCTATACTCTATTTTACTATAAATTTAAATTGTCCTTTTTTTGTTAGTTAACTCAGTCGTAGAAGCACAAAACCCGCTCTTTCCCCAGTGCAGCTAAGGAAAATGTCCACATGGAGTTCCTGCCTTCCTGCGGTCACCTATAATTCTGTAATTATAGATGCAAGTTATTTTACAAAAAAATACATAAGACATTGTAAAGGAAAAATACAGGCATAAAAATACATAAAAAGAGGTTCACAATAGTAATATATAAATGTTATATGGGCGATTAACAATAGCGAGGAACAGTCCACGAGCTTAATGCTGAATCTATATGCTTGAATACACTTTTTAATAGTAGATACGACTTATTAGTTATCAACGCCCACTCAAAAACCAACAGTGCTAATAATGTTTAAATTCCGTACACAAATTCACTTTAATGCGGCCCTTACTCCTGTAGCTTGAAAGCAGCTGACGCGATGTCTCCACGGGATGATGCAAGCGTTATGCCCTGAAGTGCAATTTAGCAAATTTTCCGTTGCTTTCGGGGGCGCGTAATTTACTCTTTGAAACTATTGCGTAATTTGTTGCAATCGCTTCGTAATTCGTCTTTATGATTCGGCTTCCATTTTCTTAGACTGAGCATTCAAGTGTGGGTTTTATTTATGATAATTAAACTTGCCCTTTCCTCGTTGCAAGGTAACGAAGGGGTCAGCTCCGTGGCTACTCCACAGACTTCGTGCGTTGCAAAGTCGACTGGCTTCCTCGAACCTCGAATGGCAGCTGGAGTAGCAGCTTCTTGCTATGAACGGTTGTATCTAGGAGATGATTTCCTAAACTGACACTTCAGAATACTTCGCGTGGCCTCCCTTTTGTTCAAAGATTAGTATATACAATTTATTTTATTGAAAAGAGAATTACTAATGGGTGTTCCAAAACTCTTTATATTGTAGGGACTGAAAGTACTACCTAATAAATATAAGCTTAATTAAAACTCAAATGCCAATTAATGAACGTTTTGGGGCACCCATTAGATCGGTAAAATTGTTGACGAAAAGTAATGTGTGGAAAATATTTGTATCTATGGATATGCAAATAACAATAACGCCCATTGAACGTATACAATATTTTAAATCAAATAGGTGACGCTCAGAGCAATTGGTCAACAGCTGCTTGCGTTGTTTTCATACTCTCTTTTATTTGCTTTGTTTAAGCACACCCAATAGTTTAATTTTTGGCACACTGTCATATGCTGCTTCACGAACTGATATTCATGAAATGGTATTAAATTCATATTTTCACTGTCCTTGGCTTTTATTAATAACTACGCTCCTAACGGCTGTTGGCTGAGTGCAAAATAAAATAAAATAAAGTAAAAATAAGGTAATAACCTTTTTGTGTCAATTACTTACCCTGTTGTTAAATTTCTTTTTCTGCCAGTGTATTAAATAAAGTGTATTGTTTATTTAGAATTTTCCGATAAAAAAAACAACTTTATTATTTAATTATACCTTTAGTGTTTTAAGTATATAAGACTGGATATATGGCTTGTTTTCTTCAATAGTTTGTCAGTTTCTCAAGTTTTCATATTTTTATTATTGGGTGATTTATAATTTTTAAAATCTTTTATAAACTCTTTTCTTGTTTGTAAGTTTTATTTTATTATCTTCTCTATCTTGCACTTAAACAGTCAATGATAACAAAGATAAGTTTTTAAGCAGAACGGGGTGTTAGATTTGTATAGGTATTTATTATTAGAGTTTTATCAAATTTCTAATTTCCTCTATATAGGGTACCGGAAATATGGCAGGTTAACTCCATGCTACGTCATTAATGGACAATTTGATAACAAATAAGTAAGGCTGCATTGACTTTTGCAGATACAGTACTTAATTAAAATAAATTTGAACTCAACTTCGGTTAATATGCTTTGGAGTTCCAGTTGTTTAAAATTAAATATGGTTACCTTTATGGCTTTCCATATATTTATATTTTGACATACGAATAGAGAAAAGAACGTTGTTCGAAATGTAAATCCACTCAGTTTGATTCGTGTTGCTCTCTCTTGCCAAAATCTTTATTGTAAACAACTTGATCGTTTTGATATCACATTTAAAGCTAAAATCAAACCATCGTGACTACATAGACACACACAGCCAGGCTCGAAAACAGCTAGAAGCACCCCAAAACGTTAAACCAATTCGGCAAAAGTAAGATAGCTGGCTCAAATGGTTACATGCAACTTACCCCATACTTCGAAATCAGGCTAAAGGGAGAGGCATCTAAGCTTTGGGAGAACGGTAAAAAAGTGCAGAGCACAGAGGCGGACAAGATTAGAACGACGGCGGGGCCGATTCGAAAAAATCGTCAAAAGGCTCTATCTCGAAATACGTCACTTATTGCCCATAACAGTTTCTCTAGCAATCTATTAAAGACATTGCCAAACGAATTTTTGGTGTTTTCAAAAAATTTTTTTCATTCATTAATAATATTATGTATGTACATTGAGTAAGTAAATTCTTATAATTAGCTATAAGTGTATAATGTTTTCCATCATAAGAGAGAACATTAGATAAATTAAGAAACACCTTTGCACTTCTATATCTTCGAAACTATAATACAAAGTATTTTTAAACTACAATTCTAATCAGTAAGTGTCCGTTAATAAGGTTATGTGTATTGATCTTCTATTTTTGTAGCACTCTGGCTTTTTACTTAAGATGATCTCTGAGTATTTATGCTGATTTTTGCCAAGCTTATTGCAAAGACTAACTAATAAAATTAAAAATTAACTATGAAAGCTTAGCGTCTTAACTGTCAATGTCCAGCTAATTATTGAAGAAGCAATTTCCATCCTCTTTTATCGCTAATAAAATAAGCGAAGTTTTCAAAGTTAACTTCGAATTTTATTAATTAATCGTTGAAAACGGAAGTAGATTTGCCGTCCGAAATGAGTTTCAATATTTTTAATTTGTAGTGTAGCGAATAACAAAAAAGCATTAATTTGTTACTTTAGAGCTTTAGACAGAGTTCTGTTATGTTATGCAGGATTACGAACTTTCTGTTGGTAAGTAGTTGGCACTAAACTAAAATGATATATTTCAGGAGTGGGATACGGCCAGATGCTGGGGTCGATATGCGTGGCCACCTACTACTGCTCCCTGATGGCCCTAACGCTGTTCTACTTGGTCAACTCTTTCACCGGAAGCTTGCCCTGGTCGGAGTGCAAAACAGAGTGGGAGGTAGAGAACGCGCTAAAAAACATAACGTGCATATCTTCCGCTGACAAGGGAATCAATCTACAACACTCCCGAATGCTCAAAGCTCATCCGAGCTGTGGTTTATGTAAGTTCCTTCTAGCCGCATCCATGCTCTTTTTAACAACTCCGATTGCAGTCGCGAGGTGCTGAAGGAAAAACAGCAAATAGACGACGGGCTGGGCCCCCCCGAATGGAGGCTCACTATATGCCTCCTGGTGGCGTGGATCATCACGTTTATTGTGTCTGTCAAGGGCGTGCAGAGCTCAGGGAAGGCTTCCTATTTCCTAGCCCTATTTCCATACGTCATTATGGTGGCCCTTTTGATTAGAGCGGCCACCCTCGAGGGCGCCGGAGAGGGCATCCTCTACTTTATACGTCCCGACTGGAGTAAATTGGCTTCCGCTGATGTAAGTCTCTCTGTAAATAAAAATGATATCTGTGAAGCTTTTCTTGTTGCAAATGGTTTGTATAGACCGAGTTCGTAATATTCATATTTTGTCAGACGCATTGCTTTATTCATACACTTTATATAGGACGTTCCTTTGAACTTGTGGGCTAGTTATAGTCCAGTCAACGAAGGAAAAATAGCGGAAATAATTCGTGTAGTAGCAAATTTTGGTACAGTGGTAGGGAGAAAGACCATGAACAACATACTAAAAATCCTGACCGGAGGCGGTGAGGCGAGGTAATTTTTTCACGTTTTTCTGGAATAACTCGAAAACCACGCCTTCTAGCAAAAACGTGTTCGTGTACAAAATTAAACTACATGAAATTTCCTACATAAAATATTCTATTAATTTTTTCTCTCGGAAAAATAGTTTGCGAGATGCAGGGGATGGAAGAATCGTGGATTATTAAAAATAGTGTTTTAAAGGTATATAATTAATGTGTACTGTTAAATGAACTTAGAACGAACAAAAGAACTACATTATTTATTAAAAACAATGTTCTGAACATAGGCCAAGTGGCCATTCCAATCACCACGGTGCTCAGAATCTATGAACTTCTTCATCGATGAAACCATGTTAAAATACTGCACCCACAAAGCAGCGGTAGGTCCGTTCTCTTAGACACGATCCAGCTCATTCTTGAATTTTAAAAAATTGATGGCAATCAAGCATCCCCCTCCATCTTTTGTACAGTAAGATCTTCCATATTGTTTAAAATGCTGATAATCTCCTTCTTTTCTTCTTCTGAGACGTTGGCTTCTTCCAGAATGATTCGAGCTAAAACAGCTTGAACTATAAGCATGCCCAGTTAAGATCTTGTCAATTGAATTTGCAGCATAAACTAGGCATAACACTTCTTTCAGCCCAGACCCTAACATTGTGTGACCAATGCAACCCATGATGGACATGACATCCTCTCAATCTCATGGAAATTGTCCCAGACTGAATTTCTCGACCCTTTATGTACAACGGTTGGTCGAAAGTAACAAAACAAATTGCGGCACCCTACTGTTGGATATTGTTGGCAGCGTATTGTAAAGCCGTGTGCACCGTGTTGCAGTCACTTGGATGTGAATTAATGAATTGCAGGAAAGTTACTGCACTTCTTTCACCACTAATGGTAGCAATGAGGGCATGGAATTTATGTCAGCTTCTTTTCAATTTACTGTTTTGCCCTTTTTTCTGAAATGCAGTCCATGAAGACACGGAGTATACTAGGTACTATTTCCTCAGCCCCATTACACAATTTGTTACAAGGTGGAAAAACGGAATTGTCATACGCCTTTGACTCATTAACTTCCAAGATTATTGCGGCAGCTGCTTTTACGATTGTCTCCCGTTCTGCTTTTTCGCTTTTGCACCAAGAAGAATACCACATATCATTCAACATTTATTCACCTTCACTACGAAAGCACACATCAGTTTTTCTTGTGCGAATTATGTTGAAAACAATGTGGTGTCCATATTTTTCTCTCATTCTCTCATTGATTGTCTTTATATGAGGTATTGTTCCTGAAACTTGTTCCAACAACTCGTCCAAGGAGAACTGGCAGTCGTCATTTCCTTCTATGTAATTGAATATCTCCTCCATCTTCAGGGCGTCCGGACGTGTTGCCGTTGGGGAAGTAGAGATGGTATAATGGGAGAAGGGACGCACAAAGGATGGAGGTACTTGACCTAATTTCAATCGCCCACCTACCTTCCCTCACGCATCTCTATGTACAGACATTTAATACTCCATCTGAAGCCACTTTATTTAACATTAAACATTTATTTTACGCCATTAAAACACTATTTATAATAATTCACGATTCTTCCATCCCCTGCATCTCTCAAACTATTTCTCTTAGAGAAAAAATGAACCGGTCAGGATTTTTAGTATATTGTTCATGGCACTTCCTTCTATCACTGTACAAAAATTTGCGGCTATACGATCGTTGTTTATGTATGTCATAGCGTATTCTACAGGCACATTTTTAACTGTGATGACATATAATTACTCCTTGCAACTTATTTTATTAGTAGTAGCAACGAGTAAATTGTTGACGTTAAGTCACTTGCTATAAAGAATAATAACTTTCTATAACCATTAATTTGTGTGTGATTTGAAGCTAACATTGAAACAAATTTGAGGTTATGTGTACAATTGCATGATGTAATGCACGGCATAACTGAAACAATTCTAAAGTTAACTAGACCACAAATTCAAATAAACACCCTTTATTTGAGTTACTGTCGTGTAAGTAACTAATAGAGGAAGGTTATGAACACCGAAATTCTTTTCTTTGGTTGCACTGAACAGATTGCACGTTCGTTGAAATTTCGTAATATAATCTTTGTCCATTATCGATATAGTGCATTCAGTAAAAGTCAATGCGCTCTAATTGCATGGAAGATAAGGGCCTGCATGTAAATATAAATATTCGATAAGTTCTTTGTATAAATATAAATTGCACAAATAATGTAGTTTAAGAAAAGGTGAGGTGTATAATGTGTCTGTTAGTACATGGGAATATTAAAAAGTACCTCTAGTGAGATTTGAACCCCACTGCTATTGTTGAAAAACTCATCTACGACGATGTCCCATTGTTTTCGGAACACACTGTATATATACTTCAATTCCAGCTAAAACAAGTTAAAATTGCCCAAGAGCGTCGTATTTAAATTCTACAAAATATATTGTGCGTATTTTAGGGAACGCTTTATATTTTGTTGTGGAACTGCTTAGAGCACGCGAATATTATTCTAAATTTATCAGAATAGAAAGACGGAAAGGGAAGAATATCTGACATGAATAAAAACAGTCAGTTTTTCACACAGCATTTGCTGGTAATAGTGGGAAATATATTTACCAAAAAAAAATTATCGAACTACAAGGACTTCACCTAACTGTAAAACACAACCAACAGAACCATGATATAAATTATAAATACTACGTTATCGTGTCCTAAAGATTAACAATATGTTAATTAAAAATCAAAAATATTTGCTAAAGCCTTAAAAATACTCTTATTGAATATCGTTGAACGATACCACCTCTCAAAGTAAAATGGGGCTTACTCGCGAGAATCTAAATAATTGTGCCTTAAGAAATACAGGCATACATTTTTGTTTTGTTTTATTTTATGGCACCACCCGGTAGGTTGGATGCCAATGATGCATTGCGAGATCACTGAAATAGCTTATTTGACTGGCATCGTGCTGAACAAATGACAATCATAGAGTGAACTTAAGAACTCTGTTAAAACAAAATTAATAAAAATACATTTAAGTGGATCAGCCTGTCAGTTGCGACCGCAACAAATAAGGGTCGCGAAATCATAAACTATAAATAGGTTGCTGCAATCGTCGGCAAGATGCGCAAATGAAAGGGAGTCACAGATCCAGAGCGTTAGCGAAATCTTGGCCTGGACTAGTAGGTCTATCGCTGTCAAAGTTGAGCGACAATTGCGGGTTTGCAAATGGAACGAAAATCCAAGGGTATACACAGCCGATAATTCTAAACGAGATGTTGGGGCAACTTTTCCAGAGCTTCGTTGGAGGAATAGATAACTGTAGTTCAGAGCTTCTCTACGAGCAATTAGCGTGAATCTACACTCTAGCATATTGTTCCAGAACTGCATCGCAAAGTAGGAGGTTGCAAAGCGATAGATTGATATACAAGGTGTTGCTGGTACGGCTAATATACAGGACGTAGTGGGACGATACGGGTTGTTTTGAATGTACCAATCGTTAGCCGATACGAAATTCGGCGTAACTCAAAAGCGAGGCTGGAGGGCAATTGAAATATATATCAATTGTTACAGACTGTGACAGTAAAATGATAAGGAAACGAAACATGAGTGAATGCAATAAAAAGAGAAATATTTTTATGAAGTATACCAATGCATCAAGTAAAGTAAGGTTACACAATTGTTGAAAAGAATGAAAATGGCAGGACGAACAATTTTAAGAAAAGCGGATCACGTTTGAACGATATACATAAGCACATATGGCAACTGGAATATTTACAGTAAAAAGTCATTATATTAAGCTTATTGTTTTTATGAAAACTTTTAAAGGCATTTGTAGATGCATATTTGGAGAATTATTAGAACATGCAGCAAATAAATTACCACTGCAATATCTAACAATGGTTACATACCTTCATCACTTGGAACATGTCGCATAAAATAAAGAAGAAGCTCTTTTAAAATTAAATGAAGCAACTGAGGAATCTGGAATTGGAAATTAGAATTAATAATTATGAAAGACCGGGTAGCGCAATAGGGTAACAAACAGCATAAGGAAACTTTGGAGATAACTTTAGACATTATTATAAGATAAATGTCATTGAGGTATAAACAGAAAGGACATTTTTCGATATGTTCACCAGGTTGTGGTATTACATTCAACAAGTTTTTTTACAGCTTTTATGGCCGTATCTGGCATGCTAAATTTCATCTATTTTGAACTGTCTCTGTCCAATCTCCCTCTTGTAGTCCTCTCAAAATCCTATCATCATTTACTTGTTTCGTCCAGGTCTTTCTTGTTTCAGTTTCTAGGTGAGTTCCATCTTAATACTTTTCTATTGTCATTGTCTTTTTGAATGTCTTTATTATCTTTATTCTATTTCCACTGCCTTTTCTGGTTGCTTTTTGTTATTTCCAATGTTTCTGAATCACTATACTGTTTCATGTTCTCACCTTGGTTTTCTATTTATTGCTTTTGATGAAATACAACGTTTGCATAGCTTGGTTTGGCTGTGCTAATTTAGTAGTTTCTTTTAGAATTTCTTTTATTCAATATTGTGGTACTCCATTACCTGTATTCATCACATACTGTGGTAGCTATACCACAAGATCGGTAGTTTTACTTTCCTCGTCTGAAAGACGACGGAAGTATTGTAATCACGAAAAATCACCTTCCTAGATTTTTTCAGATCTTCACGTTCAAGGTCCCTACATAACGAAAACAAAAACAAAAAACCCAGAAAAAACCCAAATTAAGAATACAGGGCAAAGTAATAGAAAGAGTCCATAAATATAAACACTTTGGTACATGTGTCAATAATAACAACGACTCAACGGAAGAAATTACATTTCGAATAGAAATAGCAAGAAATGCATTTATGCGAATGAAAAAGATAGTTTGTAGTAAAGACCATGTTATGTTTTTACAATAGTACTATATGGAATAGAAGCCCATACCTATAACAAGATACACCTTAAAAAACTGCACTCATTTTAATTGTGGCTCTACAGAAGAATTCTGAAAGTTTCTTGGACAGAGAGGGAAACCAATGAGAACTTCTTGAAAAGCATGGAAAAGCAACCAGAGTTGATATTCACAATTAGAAAGCTTGAGTACCTGGGCCACATCATGAGAGGCAAGAAATATCAGTTACTCCAACTTATTATCCAAGTGAAGATAGAAGGGAAGCGCAGCGTGGGTAGAAGAAGAACATCATGGCTGCGTAACCTAAGAGAGTGGTAGAACTGCAGGTCGAACTAGCTTTTCAAAATTGCTGTGAATAAAATAGAAATAGCCATAATGAATGCCAACCTTCGGACGGAGATAACACCCTAAGAGGATAACGAAAAAGAGGTTTCCTTAATTCCGTCAGTCTATTTGTCTGTCTGTCTATCTGTCTGCCTGTTTGTCTGTCTATCTGTCTGTCTGTCTCTCTGTCTGTCTGTTTGCCTCTCTGTCTGTCTGTCTCTCTACCTGTTTGTCTGTCCGTCTGTCCGTCCGTCCGTCCGTCTGTTTCAACCATAACACCGTGCTCTTCAAGACAGGCGCGCATTTTTTTTTATTTGAAAATGTATTTAATTTATTAGAAACGTGAAGATATTTGTCCTCCTAACTTAATTTGATTTTTAAAATTATTTAGTGTCACAATGTTGACGAGTGAAGTTCTGGGTAAAGCCTTTTGCAGATTTTTTTTCTTTGTATGTATCTTTGTTCGCTCTCTTCTCTGAAGATACTGGACCGATTAAATTGTATGACAGCTTAAAATTTTGCTAATTTTTAGACTTAAATCGTAGACCGGTTTTTATTTTCAAAAAAGTAGGAACAAGTAAAGTTTTAATTAAATCGTGTAATTAGCGAAGCTAAGCGTAGCTCAGGTGATTCCCTATATGTCATTATAGCAGCGCCTTATTAAACGAAGCATCACTGATTCAGTGGTAGAATGCTCGCCTGCCACGCGGGCGGCTCGGGTTCGACTCCCTGCCGATGCATTCTTTTTTAAATTTATATTAATGAATTTCTCTTAAATTAGCGAACCGAAGCGTAGCTCGGGTGATTCACTAGTCACATATAAATATCGAAGGTCTTAATCTAATAGTAGAGGATGCCCATAATTTTCCATCACCTTTATTTTGTTTGTATGTTATGAACAACGGCTAGGTATACCGTGTACAAGGTACCTTGGACACCGGCAACTGTAGTCAAAAGTCCTACTACTTAGAATTTTTCCGAGATTAAGGAGTTCCAACCCTAGTAATATCTATTACTGTTTATATAAAATTAGGAATTTCTAGAAACTATATCGTTCTTACTTTATGGCCGATTAGATATGCATTAGATAAGAAAAACTGCCATAATTTACCTAAATAAAAGAGAAATCTGATGTTGCCTTTGCTTTAAAAAAATCAATGCACTCTAGATAAATATAAAATTATGCAAAATGTTACTGAGCTATCCTTTGCTAAGGTTGGAACTAGTTAATCTCGGCAAAATTATATGTAGGACTTTGACAATATGACCACAGAAGTCGGTATCTAAAGTACCTGTTACTCGGCATGGCTAGTCTTTGTCCATAACATACAAATAAAATAAAAGTGATGGAAAATTATGGGACACCCTTCTAGGTAACATTAAATGTACGTTATTACATGTGGAAAACACAAAAGTAATGTTCAATAACTTTAATAGCAGTTTATTCTCAATTTATTTTAAAAATCCAAATTTGGTCGCAAAGCAATAGATAATTTTGGTAAGCAGAAATAGCAATGCACCTGTCCTACTGCGATGTGATAATGAAACAAATTATTAACTCCAATCTCTTTATACTCGTAAATCACAAAGTGTACACAAATCACTGCCAATTAAAGCATCTCAAATTCAGTGTAACCCCAAACCTTTGACATGAGTTATATCATAATAACAAATAACTGTTATAGTCTAAATTCAAACAACGGATAAAACTTTGCATTGCGTTTCATTTGGTTAATGATAATTTTTAAAACACATAACTTGTGCAGTACCAAAATATTGCTGCTGAAAATTTCCATATTTGGTATTGTTTTGTCAGTATTATGATGTATTTAAGTCATTTAAGTACCGGATTATGATACTAGCAAGAAGTGAACGTTCTAAATTTTGTTTACACTAAGGTAGGTTTTATACAACTATTTGTTTTATTGCAATAGCGTAAGCTACTGCGTATAATTACTGCAATATTTTAACTCATAACTGAATGATTTTATCAGACTGGTCGCAGAGGTATTAGGCAGTCGTATCCGTCACTTATTAAAGATGATTAACCCAATATAACGGTTAAGCTGTTTTTTTTTGTATGGTAAATATCATCAGGTTTAGAAAAACCGGGCATCGTTTATTTACAGGTAGGTTTTAAATGATAATCAGATAATCTAAATGTATATATTTGCTAGATAAAATTATTTGCAAAACCATTTATTTGCTTGTCTAAACTTTGTATCATTTACATTCTCAGAAAATAGATAATAATTACTTGCTCAACAGTATCAAAATAGTTCATAGCTAGTTTATGTGATAGAGTTTTAAGGAACCAGAAGTCCAATTACGTACTACTTATTTAAATATTATGGAAATAGTACTTCAGTTATTACTTTGCTTGAATGAAGGAAATGACTTAGCTATAGAATTATCACTTACATGATGTGCTTCAAATATTTAACTGATGATGATGGCTGTGATTTCTAAATAAAAAAATATAAAATTAGAAAAACATTAATTGCAAATTTTAGATATGATCGTCTGTAGGGTCATTAGTTCAGCAATTAAATAGACAAATGCGGATTCTGGGCAAACAACTGCATATACAGAGCCGCACATGATCTCATTGGAAAGTAGAATTTTTTGTAGTTGTCCAAGGCTGTGCACAAAAAACAGCACTAAGATATTTGATATAACATAATTTGCTTGGTACTAATCAATTCTTAAATGCCTAGCAAATTTGCATAAAAGCTATCCAGAGAAAGTGCTCGAATATAATGAATTCTTCAGCGCTGTAAAGAGCCCTTATAAACGTATTGTAAAACAAGCAGCGTTACGAGGAAACATGGTACAAGTCCACCTGCAAAATAAAACTATGATAACGTCGAAAATGTTATGGAAATTTTTACAAATACACCTGTCTCCATTCGACATGATTTTCACAAGCCAGGTGTACTGAGTCCTGTATGAACTGTTACTGAGTGATTATAAAAACGATTAGCATATTAATTAATTTATTAACTGTCTTAAACAGAGGCTGACACTGTAGGGACAACGTTTTCCTTCGAAAAAATGCATGCTTCCTTCGATGCAACCTTGGCGTAATGGAAAATCCCGACTGAAGATCGAAGGGAAGCTGTAAGAAGATATGCTGTATCCTCTCCTGCGTGGGGCGCACACGTTAGCTGCTTTTACGAGAGCTATTCAACTACAAGCTGATCACCCTCATAATTGCATCTAAAGGAGTGAACTGGGCTGTCTCGCCCAAACTGATCGACAACTAAATGAGTACCTACACGACAAGTGACGCTGTAGATTTAAATTAACCTAACAACTTACATATTTCTTCGATCATCACAGAATTATTTGTCACCACCTTCATAGGAATTAATACCTTTTGATTTTTTTGTGTGACCAGTTATAAACAATTTAATTGGTAAAACACCCATCAATGCCTCGGAACAACTGCAATAAAAAATAAGTGCAAAGAATTAAATAATTCAGAAAGGCTTCTACAAAATGCCCTTAACAGCATAAAAAAGATTGCGTATGCATTCAAAGCTTTTATTTTGTAGAGTTGGTTTTTAGTTACCTTGCATTTGAATTTCTTGGTTGCTATTTGATTTTCACATTGTTTTCAAGAAATCGCAGTCTATTCCCAAGTGTTTGACGTCGAAAATATCTCTGTACTTATTGGACCGCCCTTGTATAAAATTCTTTCTGGTTTGTAATCGTTACATAAATGTACAGGAAATGAAAGCCTCCGGATCAAAAATAATCGACCAACAGTTTCAACCATCTACAGAGCAAGATATTTTAAATTCCATTTCAAACAGAGAATTTTTATATTAAATAGCAGATGTTGCACAGGTATTCCTGCGTTCGAAGGCAAAAGCAATTTTACATGGAATCACAAAGAACATTTCGCTTGTAGTAATTATTTCAGGTTATATTTTAAATGAAATTACTTTTAACCTGTTAGCAGAAGTCTGTGAACTAGTTTAAATCAACCGAAAACTATTCTAATCTAAAATACGTTGACGTAGAAAAGGATAGTGGCTTGGGTACTCATACTGTATCCTGTAATAAGGTATCCCTGAATTAAGATCGTTTTTAGTTTTTGTAGGTATTTGTCGCATCTGTCTAATTGCAATGAACAGATTTCAACCATATAGCATTGTATATATAACTTTTATCTCAAATAATTGAACCTTACTGAAGCTCATATAGAAATTTATAAATCTACAAATAAACAACCAGAACAAGGAGCTGCTCTAACACTCTTGAATGTGAAATCTGATGAACTGTCAAATATAAGAATCGATGAAGTCAAAATGGCGCTAAGAGATACGAAATCAAACAAAGCAATCGGGAAAGAAGCAATTGCAGCTAATTGATAAACTGAAGGTGTAGAAGAACTAACTAAAATCACGTCTCTTATTTAATGAATATATGGGAACGGTAAAATACCATATAAATGGAATAACTCATTCTGGTGCGTAAGAATGGCGACAACAGAAAACTAGACAAATACTTCGTCGTAAGTTAGTTATTACACTTATATACATTGTTAACTAAAGTAATTACTATTTGTTTAACTAATAACTTGACGAATATCAACAACAAAACAAGCTGAATTCAAAAATACCTACGGAACAGTGGATAATATTCTATGAATGAAATTTCTAATGGAAGCATCTAATAAGTATGACCTTCCTTTATATTTAAGAAGATTCGCATATTATCGAAATTGACGTGATTAACACATGAGCTGTAACAAAAGCACTTAGAAACTGTCAAAATACCATTCTACGAACACATATAGCAAATGCATTTTTAACTGCGCTGTTTATTTATGCCTTTACCGTGGGAAGGTTACATCAAATAAATTCCGAGAGAGTTTCCATCAATTAGAAGAATTCCGCTAAAAATCCTGTTGAAAATGGATCGTATAGAGTACTACCGACGTATTTCACCATCGATGTGGAATACTGCTGACTCTCTGACAACTGTGCTAAACACGACCGCATGAATTTGATACAAAATTTTAACTACTTAAATAATTTTTTAATTATCAGGAGAACACGTGGGCACATTCTAAAGCCGGCTAACAACAGTGAAGATGGTTGGGCACTGATAGGAAACATTAAATCAATTCTCATTTGTCGCAAGCGCCAACGAGTCTTTAATTACGATAAGTGTAGCCAGATAGAAGCGAGAACTCATAATTCCAAAAAATGAGTCTATCGCAAGATAATCTGAAAAGAACCACAAAGAGCCAGAGTGGGAAGGTTGCAGTAACAAAACAAGACACGTAATAGCAATACATGTGTCAAATAACCTAACAAATGAATAAAATAGCCAGTTATGTGGTACTTACATATAAATGTTGAGGCTTCGATAAAGCCTAGATGAAACTCATCGGAGGTGCTGTCGCAGGGACACCACGCACCATGCAACGTAACGAGAGCCAAGTCTAATATTATTCCAAAATGACAAAGCAAAATCCAAAATATCCTGAGGGGATCCTATCGAAACCGCTGGCAAATCGGCACAGCAATTAAACTCATAATGATACAATTTAAATTGCACGGGGAATCGGATGGATTCAGCCCGACCCGTGGTAGCACTCTCCCTCCCACAATTGGAAAGCTAACAGTTAATAAAGGGCAAAACTTAACCCATTGCTCTCTTGGTGAGAGTGCTCCCTGAGTATGATATTAGCTCTTGGCGACAGCAAAAAGCTCAACTCAAGGATTTGGGTCTAAAAAGGTCATCACACCGAGAGAACTGGACAGCACGTGTACAGGTTACAGAATCTAGATTGAGACGCAGTGAAAATCGGAACTAATGTTAGAATCTAGTAATTTCCAAGTTTCGTATTGGTAACATTTTTACAGCTATCATATTGACATTAAATTGTTAACCTTATTTAAGCTAAATGACAAAATAAATCAGAGGCGTATGCAACATTGCGGTATGGTGTACTATCGGTTCTTGAATGTTAAAAGGATTTCGGAAATTAATGCTGTTAAGTTGAACAACCAGGCTCTGCTAAACCTTCTATTGCAGCAACAGCAATTTTCACACTTTAAAAAACAAAGAATCTGTCATATGACGTTAGTCACGGCGCAAACGAAATCCTTCTACCCACCGTTACTGATTAATTGTCACTTAAAATGTAACTAAACCTTGTATGTTTGACAACCTTTCTCATATTGTCAATTCATGAAATATGATCACAGCGCCTTTCATGGACCTACCTTGAGAGTCAATCTAGTTTTTGTGACCTGTACGATACGGGACGAGAACATGCCATAGCTGGGTCAGAACAACTTACTGCAGGAAGATGGCCAGTAAAAACAATTCGCAAATCAGTCGGGTGAAAACAGGATCGGACATATTAGAAAAACCCCGAAACGTTAAACCAATTCAGCAGTATAAGGAGGTAGGCTGAAATGACCACGTTCAATTTACCACTAACGGTCGAAATCAAGCATAACGGAAAGGCATCTAAGCTCCGAGATAATCAAAACTAAACTGCACGGGATATCGCCAGCGACTTGCGAAGAACAAAACGCGCTCGCCGCGAGAAAAGCAGAAAAAGTCAGAACGAAGGCGCGGACCATTCTAAAATTACGCAAAATCACTCTAGTTTGAAATACGTCGCTTTTTGCCCTTAATACAATAATACCAAGTGATCTTACTTCCAATATATCAAATACTAAGTCCGTAAAAATTTATCTGTTGAATTACGAAACGCATCTTTATATGGTAAAGTAACATATTAGCAACGAAATTTCTGTAGAATTATACTAAAGGACGCATTGTATTAATTGGCGGTTGGACGAATATCAAAATATCAACGTTATATTTTAAATTTGACAGTTTCTTGGGCTATTTTACTTCATTTCTTTATGTCGTTTCTTATCTCTGTCCAGATTTCAATGCCTCGTTGTTTCAGTTTCTCTTTAAAGCTTGTAAGCGTTTAGTTTTCGATCGTACTCTCTTCTTCTTACTTTCTTGCTTTCTGTAACTACTTTTCTTGAATCTTTGCTACCTGACATCCTAAAAGATATTCCAGACATCTTCCTCTATGTGATTTAAGTACTTGTAATATACTTGGCTATATCTACATCTGACTGTAATGTAAACTCTTTTATCTTGATAATAAATTTAAGCTTGACATTTTTTCCTATCCCTGTGTCTTTTTCGTTTTCATTTGCAATTATCACATTTAGGTATTCGAAGTGTTTCATCTTCTCGAAAAAATATTCCTTATATTCGCTTAAATTAAATTTAGATCTGCTACGTTAGCTGTTAAATTTCGCAGGAAGAGTCGATGAATCATAGAAGTTGGTTCCAGAGCTGCATACAAAGCGATTCTTCCAACCGTACACCTAAATTTTTTGATATCAATTCAAGTAAAATTAGTAAGTACCTAATATCTAGTAGCTAACTGATATGTTGTCAAGGAATAATTTGATTACGTCATGTGGGGAATGAAGTGGTACTTGATTATCTAGAGGAATTGAAAAAATCTATTATGTAACCAAATTTAGATATACAAATCGCATACAAGATTTTATGTGTTCGCAAAAGTTAATAAAGTAATTGAAGATAAAAAAAATCAAAGTGAAAGCAGCGAGTATGCTCTGCTAGTCATTTCCTTAGTACTTAGCAACGAATTGGCTGCAGTACTATAATGATTTCATAAGGTATGCCAGTATGTATTAGAGCTGATGCTCATAATGTTATCATTTATACCACGCGAGCAGGTAACAGGTATTTATGTATTAAGGGTTATAATCGTGTTTATGCACGTGATGCATGCAACTATAATCTTGTTTATTTTCTCTCAATAGCGGAAGTAACGTGGCTTTTATTGCCCGAGCACCCCTAAAGTTACTAAGCGTATAACAAACACCAAAATGTAGTACAG
Source organism: Agriotes lineatus (assembly GCA_940337035.1). NCBI lineage: Eukaryota > Metazoa > Arthropoda > Insecta > Coleoptera > Elateridae > Agriotes > Agriotes lineatus. The sequence goes on from CALNHX010000375.1 coordinate 322,953, forward strand.
CAACACCAATAACCTGCCTATTAAATCATAGCATGCCAAAATTCACAGCGCCTGCACAATGATGACGTAGTAGTGAATTCTTGAATTTTCTTCACTTTTAGAACCAACATAAAATAAAGTAACTTTATTTTACTAGCACTATAACAGGGCATTTTATGGCCGCAGGACTATGTCATAAACAGTACCTTATAATGCATACATTTAATTTTATTCCAGATTGGGAGAAAAACATATTAATATTTTTGGAGGTGTTTGTTTACTTTTCTGGATTTCCTGGTAAAAGTTATTTCTTTGTTGATGTAATTTTCTAGTTTCTTTACATACAAAGATCACTACGACGTTTTTATAAACAGGGACTGATTGTAGCGGTTGTATTGTTTTAGTATGGTAAGAAACTATTGTAGAGTTGTTTTGGTACTTAAACTTTATCAATATCCAATCACATATAAAGTGCTCTTAAGCTTGAAAGTAATATTTTACTTCAATTTTGAGAGTATGTGCTTATAAAATCTTATCTCAAACCACAATTACTTCAGTGTTAAACCATGCAGTAAATAATTTTCGCAAGAATTCCCACAGATAACTACACATAAACTAACACAAGAATTAGTTTCTATTATCAGCAATTAAGCCGAAACAACAGCAAATACAGATATACGTAAATGGAACAAGGTCTAATTACAAAACTGATTATAAATTTTGCTAAATGACCGCAAAATCTATTAACAGCTATATTTATCTATATGCAATTAACTTAAAACTTTAATTTTAGGTTTGGTACGCCGCAGTTACTCAATGCTTCTTTTCCTTAAACGTCGGCTTTGGTTCCATCATTATGTACTCCTCTTACAACGACTTCGAACACAACATCAACAGGTATTTCTAAATTTAACAGTTAAGTAAATCAATTTTTTTATTTTAACTTTTCCATCAGGGACGCAATGGTGGTAACTACTTTGGACACCTTCACATCGCTTTTAGCCGGAACCACGATATTTGGAATATTAGGAAACCTTGCACACGAACTGAACGTTCCCGTTAAGGACGTTATCAACTCGGGAGGAACTGGTTTGGCTTTCATATCGTACCCTGAGGCCATTGCTAAGTTCGACCAAGTTCCTTGGGTAAATTTCAGATTAAAAAATAAAGACAGTTTTATAAGTTGTCTAATTTCAGCTCTTTGCCATTCTCTTCTTTTCGATGTTGTTCGTACTGGGCGTTGGAAGTTTGGTGGCTCTCCATGGGTGCGCCAATACCGTTATAACGGACAACTTCCCCTCGATAGCGAGCTGGAAAGTGTCTGCTGCTACTGCAACTGCTGGGTTTCTTATAGGGCTCGTATACGTGACACCGGTATGTTAGAATAAAAGCAACTAGACAAGTAGAATGAAAACATTTACAATCGTTCTCCAATGAAATAACTGTTTTAATAGAAGAAATATTCTGCTTTATAGGGTGGGCAATTCATTCTAACAATCGTTGACTATTTTGGAGGGACGATGATCATATTTATGTTGGCTGTTATTGAAACCATTGCCGTGATGTGGTGGTATGGTAAGTCGAAATAAAAAGTAAATATTTCAATATGGTTACGAACGACGCTGTTCTAGGGGTTGAGAACTTCTGCAACGACTTAGAGTTCATGTTGAAACAAAAAGTCGGTATATATTGGAGGATGTGTTGGAGTATAATAACACCTGTCCTGCTGCTGGTCATTTTTGTTTATTTCATGGTGACCATTCCTAGGCTAACCTACGGATCATACGAAATTCCCGATATTGCCTTAGGTAAGACCCTACTTTAACCAATGTGGTATTAACTAATTTTTGCAAAAATTGAACAGTATGTGGATGGTTGATCGTTGCTGGCACCTTGTTCCAACTGTTAGCCTTCGTGGTTGGCTACGTTTGCAAAAACAGAAAATCTGGTTTCCCTCAGGTAAGTGTCCATCGAAATCAAGCAGGGTTGAGCTTGAATGTTTGCTTTTAGATGATTTGTGACACCTTCACTCCGACAAACTGGGCTCCTAAGAATAACAAGCAGCTGGAGGAGTGGAAAAAGTTCAAGGAGAAGAAAGCAGAGGAGGTTGCCTTGAAAGGCGAGACGTGGTTTCAACATAAAATAAATTTTCTTATCGGTAGATAGGTTTGGCGACGTGGTAATTTTGATGTTAGTGACATTAAAGAGTTTTACGTAAAATATTTCGTAAAATGCATCTAGAATGTTTACGGTTGGGCTGAGCTCATCTGAAATGTGATCATTTTAAGAACTAATTATAACGAACAGTTTTAGCCATGCATTAGGTTTAGTGTTATCATACCGTTCTCAGTTATTTTGAAAAATGTGCTGTCACAGTCATATTGAAAACATTATAGGCACATTGATAGGTTAATGCAGACTAGTATTTGAGAAACACTCTCTCTTCAAATGATTTTATATTTCTCTTCTTTTAATGCTCGCCTCATTATTCCTATAGTATTTTAGATTACCTACTTAATTTCCTAAAAGTATAGGCTGCCTGTCTTTTTACATGTGACATTACAATATTTAACAGAGATTACTGTATAGACACTATTTGAGAATCACCGTATTATAAGTTTATTTCGTAGAATTTCACTTCGACAATATCTCAAAGAGACATCTTATAAAATTGAGGCTCTGTGCATATTAAAATCGCTGATCTGGTGTAGGCCACCAACCACACCGTACAATGTTATTAGTCTAAGAAACGGAATTATATAATATTTATGTGTAATACCGCAGCAAGTTTGTGGCCTCACGCTAGACCCGCTCTAGTTTCATATTAGAATATCTAGTTTAATTATCCAACCATGTGATGAAACAAACTATTTATTTGTAAATATATATTAGTTTAAATAACTATCTGTAGTGACAGATTCAATCAGTATTTTTACATCTGTGAGTGATTATATAAAGTATTAGCACCTAAATAAAATATAAAATGCAACTGTAATTTGTAGTATTATTATTATTGGTGAAAGAAATTTTCGGAAGCTACATCACATATATCAGAAAAATCTCTTAGTTAAAAGAAGCCATTCTGGATCGTTATTTGAAAAAGTGCAACCAATTTGTCTATTTTAGGCAGGTATATTGGAGAATCCAATAATGATTAGAGACTTCGGACCCGAAAGAAATCATTTCATTTGCTTATACGCATTTTCAATTACAGTAGTGGTTTAAATATTCAATAACAGGTTATAAGATGTACAAACTAAGGTAAATTAAATTGCCACTATCGGGGATATAGGTACAGCAAGATGTCAGAGTTTAAAAACTAATTTGTTATTTTAGAATTCCTCTTTTTGGAGCTTGTAAAGATCTGTCAATATTGAAAACAAAATATATTTCAGCAGTGTTTAATAAAAGGGTGACCAAAATACTTGTTTTACTTTGATGCTAAAAGTGCACGTGTTCTACACGCATTTGCATGCAGAAAGTGACAAAGGTAAAAGGTAAAGGTTCAAGGTAATTTCAATTCTCCCAACTGGGGGCGGGCTGTTATAGGGACCTTGCGTCCTTCTTTAGCCAAGAACGGGAGTTGTAGAATGGGTGAGAGAAAGAAGGGGTGGAGAATGGAAGAAAGATTAGGAAAGGTGGAGAAATACTGCCCCAGCATTTGCCTTAGAGAGAGAGTACTCTGTTGACTCAGGAAAGCACCTAAAAACCTGAATCAGAGCAGACGGTCACGGGAGAATCGAGAATTCATTCTTGCGCTTCAGTCCAGATTTATCGAATTCCTGAACTCTCGAAAGCAAAGTGCGGTTTCAAAGATTAAAAAGCGTCTATCGTACAGCACATATTTCATACGTAACCACTATTATTTCTCTCCAAAACTAAAACCTGAGATGAAGATGACTTTCTTCTAATACGAAGCTGAAACGGTTGACGAGCATTTTTTGATTACTAACTTTTTTTAGATTGCCCTGTATAACTTGGGACTGAGTGGGTTTATTAAACTGGGGTCACTCATGAAAAATATAATTCCACTTTACTTCCAAACAACTTTTGAGGCTAGATAGGTTAGATAAATATCTCCCATCGTATATTACTAGCATTTAGAAAGGTTACGTAAAAATTCATAATGAATTAAATACTAAAACGAATACAAACAATGTTGAACAAAAATTTTTATAAAAAAAATATACGGTACCCCCACCCAAGAAAAGCGCCTTTCGGTGCTTTCCAAGAATACTTAGACACTCAGCATCACTCCGTTTCGCTGATACAATGAAATGTTATGAACTAGTTATTTATAAAACAAAGACCCAAAAACATTTTTTTGCTTTCGACCATACCTCAAAAGTTGATGATGCCTTCATTTTCGGAGGATCTATCGTATGAAAACGATCCAAGGTTTCAGGAAGACTCCTGGCTACCGGAATCGTGTACACATACTAGCATACGTACACCGCACAGCACGTTTAGGCACCCCCCAATACGAGGGAGGTATCTAGTGGGCTGGGGTCTTCACCAAAAGATCCGCACAGCCGAGACGGAGATTTGGTATAGTTGGTTCATTAGTCGGTTGGCACGAAGTTTGCTTTAAAAAAACAAACATAATGGAACGTTTGAAGAACAGTATGAGTGTGGGTTAAAAGAAGAGTAAATAAATTTAGAAATTGCGACAATTTCCAAATAACGACCAAATATAAATGAAAATGGATCGACTTAGGTAACCCAGAGAGTAAGTACATCATTTTAGATGGAAACCATTGTGCAAAGAAAATACGATTGATTGGCCCAATGCTGACGTAATTAAGCTTCAATTATCTTATTCTCTACAGTGGTGTTGCAAAATGTTTGTATCGCTTGTCAAAATTAGAACATTTTGATAATTTTTTCCCGATATTTTGTTGTAATATATAATACTGGAAAATATTCTGAGAAAACATTTTGTATATCGATGAGTAGCAAAAAGTAATATGCTGATGACTATGCTCTCATAAATAATCAAGAAACACTGAACCGAAGGTAATTTTAACAAAATACTTTCAGAATTTAATTATGATATAATTATAACGTGAGAATCAACATCAACTTGAATTTCTCCCATTTTATAAATGACAGGGCGATTGCCTTTACATGAAAAAAACAGAATACTTAGATTATTTACTTAGTAATTAAATAAAAGTTGTCAAATGTGTAATTAATTTTTGACATTTATGGTAGAACCATATAATAAAAATACACAACTAACTTACATAACCAAAATTTTTGCTTTTATGTGTCTCTTTCTGAATAAAGTAGCTTCTTTTTTTAATCACTTCTGTTACCTATATTTAATTATGAGCTAATAGATACCTATCTGAATCGTCTAGTATCAAAAGCCGACAAATTCACTTTTCACAGATATGTAAACAACTTTCTCGTCTTTAAAATGCCACTTTTCGTTCTAGATAAATAAACTACTATTAAAGTAATACTGACGTGTAGGTTATAAGTAGTATAAAATGTAGAATGAAATTTATTTGTCAAGCACTTACTACTCTAAAATAACATAATACGAGTAAACCGTATAAATAGTGTCAATGTGACAATATACATCTGGATTGATAATGCTAAAGTGTCACTTCATTGCCTTGGCCTCTAAACACTTTATCTCTGCTCGTCAGCAGCAGATAAAGGTATTATCTCTCCTTACTTGGTGGCGTTTACTACTTTAGGCGGGGTACACTGATCCTTATTTACATCTCAAATATTAAAAGCTACAATAAGTAAATAAGATTTACTAAATAACCTTGTATCTATTTGCAAAATTAGCTTAAAAATTTTCTCTGAATTTAAGCGGATCGACAAACGAATAGTTAATTATAAACTTTCGGATTTTGTTCAAAACGTTCTTTATACTGAAGTCGAAGTAACGCTCTCTAAAGCAAGCTATATTTATCAGTCTACTCAATCTTCTATGGAATATAGTTTCTGGTTGCTCAGCTTTTCTCAAATAATTTGTTATCAACGTTTAAAGAAAGACTACTATGTTATTTGGAGCAAAAATATATTTCTGTGGTTCGGCCACGCCACATAAGTTATACATTCTGCTCCTAATAACAATATATTATTATGTTCCTGACTTAGAGCACAACTGATAAGCAATTATACACTTTGTAACGTTTCGCCCACGTTTAAGCTCTAATTACTGACAATATAACACATGAGTTTAAACTGTCACATTACAAACGCTTTATAGTGCCCGTGGCTGTAAATTCACAGCTATGCACGACCGCTGCGACTGAGCGTCCATGGCGCACCTGCACTCTAAGTTGGTACCAGGGTGAGAAGACAATAGCGGGTTATAAAAGTAGTTCAAGAAAAACTACGCATAAAGCTGCAAACAAACCGAATAAAGCTTCTCTATCCCTTCTGGGTTTATTAGTGCCCACTTGTTTTTCGGAAAAATTCCAATTTACGGCGTAAATCTGTAAGCTAACCGAATAAAACCTGCCTGTTTCTTCTAAGCTCATTCGTACCCCCCTGTAATTCGGGAAAAACTAATTTGCGGCGTCAAGCTGTAAACAAACTGAATAAAACCTGTTATGGTATAAAACGGTCATTAATACCCCTAATAAATTTACATAGCAATACTCGCCCCTGCGTGTCCCTTTCAGCCCATTTGGTTTCGGCTAAGAACTAATCGAGTGGGGGGTACGAACGACTAGGCACAGTTTAGAGCAAGGTACCACGATAGGAGTGGTTGACGATACCGGGTTAAAAGTAGATTCGACGGGCGCCACGACTTTTGGGATGTAAATCTCAATTCCACAGACCATTGGCCAAAAGCCGAAATCCAACAGCCGTTGCGTTACGTTGCTACCCCCGAGAAACGCTCCATAGCTGTAGAAGTTTGCACCTACCTTTGGGTGTTCTTCCTGCAGTGGTTTGGGCCCTGTACAATGGAGTATACACAGCGCGACAAGAATACAGGCTCCTGCCACTTTAAATGAACATACACAAATAAAATACAGGAGTAGAGTTCAAGGAAAGTGATCGATTAACTCAAAATTTACACACATACATCTGAACATGTAATATGCATTGAAATAGTGGTTGGTCAACGTTTCACAGTAGTTATGTATCTTAAGACGGCGACAAAACGTCCACTAAAATCTTTTCGCATTTGAATCCAAGAAGCTACAAGTATATAATACCCGTTTAGGTTTTTATCTGTACTTGGAGTCAAGTTACCACAACATTTGTACAACTCGAAGCAAGTGGTACCTATTTAATATTATACGGCACAAAAATAGCATGCATTGTCCATTGAATTTCTGCAATGCCCAAAACGCTTTTAGAATAAATAGCACTCTTAAAACATATCAATTTACAGTAGCTTTGTGTGTTAGCGTAGGGCTTCAACAACTGCAGGTTCCTATGAAAACAGACTGCGAAGGCCTCACGTAGGGGCGGTCCTCTGCGACGTTGCTTGTAGATAGGGCAATTAGGGGACGATCGGATGGGCGAAGGGGCGGCCGACAGTTTACTTCGAGATGGTGATGTATTAAAATCCTTTTTACGAAGATTAGGGATTGTAACGACGAACGACAGAGATATACCCTGTATATATGCTTGCCCGCACATTTCTTTGTGAAGATCGGCTTAGACAGCGAAAACATGTACACATGGTACTAACTTAACCCTCTAGCAGGCGCGCAGACTTACGTCTCACGAGCGAGCGCGTGCAGTATTTTATACCGCTCGAATTATATGATTTTTTTTAACGTATTATGATTTTTTTCCAGTCTTACTTTAATATATGTGACAAAAAAAATTTAGACTTTAATTAAATTCTTTATTTGAAATGTAACAAAGAAAATTTTGAAATATTGAAAAAAACATAATTAACAGAATTTCTGGAGGAATAATGTAACCCAAACTAACAAAAAATGATATAATATACTTAATCTAGTAACGTTTTCTTTAATCAACGTCCATGAAAGTCTTTACAAGAATTGCATTTAGTCACCTTTTCACTATGAGTTTTACAAAAACATATTTGGCATATGTTACAGTACGAAGTAATTTTATTATTTCTATGTGAGCCACACAAATGACATGGTCCAACACGTTTTTCGTTGGTTCTAGGGGACACCTCTGTTTCCCCTTTATACTTGACAAGAAAAAACTGAATATCCTGTAGAAGCATCTTTAGCAGTGCCCTTTCTTTCATGTGATATTCCAACAATGCAAATCCAAGGTTTGAGAGAAAATGTCTTCTTATTTTCCAATCCTGGATTATTTCTAATTTATGCCTGCAATATCGAGAAATCGAAAAAACAACGCAAGTGGCCATCTTCGTGTTATTATTTGAGTGGAATATGCGGCACATTTCTGATCTACTACATCTACACCACACTTTGTCATATTATAATGAAGAATCATGTAAGGTTTCTTTGTTTTTAGATCAATCTCCTGTGTGTCATCCATAGTTGATAACAGAATCACAGCCTTATTTTTTTTGGACAGTATGAAACTATGGTAAAATCTTCCTGAAATCCAAAATAAGCTGAATCTACTTCGCGATTTTTATGGGGAAGAAATTCTTCAGGGATCTCTCGTTTATTCTTTTTCATTGTTCCTGTTATTGTTAGACCATAACTGGTGTAATAATTATCAGTGGTTAGGTTTCTACTAGAGTTTTCTATAGGATGTATCAATCTCTTTACTATGTTTGTTGGATTATTTGAAACAACGTAGGGTCCGACCTTCTGTTTCCCACAATAAATTTCAAAGTTCCAGGTATAAAATGCTTTACTGCCACATAACGCGTAAACTTTTAGGCCGTATTTGTAGGCCCTTTTGGAATATACTGAACAAATCCACAGCGACCTCGAAATGGGTGGAGCATTTCATCTATGGTAATAAATTCTCCAGGGTTGTAGTTATTTTTGCAATTCTGTAAAAAAATTGAGAAAAATTCTCTTATCGCAGCCAATTTATCTGTCTCTTGTCTGGTAAGTCCAGTGATCGTAACAAAAAAAGAAATCTCTTATAACTAAATGCAGCCCTCAAAACCATCAATCCTGTACCGCCATTAGCCCACATTTCCAAAACGTTTGTATGATTCCCCTTTTTTACAGAAATTATAAATAAGGCTCCGAACAAAGCCTTTATCTCATTTCGGGAAGTTCTCTTTTATATTGAACGTTTGATCTTTTATTATCAATATACAGTGTCCGCCAAACAGTCGGCATATGGGAAAATTTTTTATTGTTGTTTTTTCAACAAAAATTTTTACGTCAATAATGTGTGCTTGTCTAAAAACCTATTTAGCCCCTATCATATATACCGAGTGATTTTTACTTGTTTAGAAATGGAGTTTTTCGAAATTGTGAAAATCGAAAAAGTGCCATTTTTCGGAAATTAAGTAATATTTCAATGGAATTTTTTTAGAGTGTGTTATTTTTAGCTAACTAAACAACTCCAAGACCAGAAAATCCCTATTTTTTTTAACTTGAGCTAAAAATTAATTTTTCAATTTTTTAAATGTTTTTTAAAATTTCACATACAAAGACTTAATATTAAAGTTCATTTTTCTTATGTGAACACTTTAAAGAATTATAATTGGTGAATATAATATAAAACGTTAATTACTTCTTTAGATTTTTTTATGAATATAGTATTATTTTAAAATATAGGAAGTGTCCACTAAGAATTGTATCTAATAGGGATAGAAGTTTGTTTAGTTAGTTACTGTAAAACAACTCATGAAAACATATATGTAATTTTGAAATAACCAATTTTGTGAAATAAAAATAGACATTATGCCTTAATTTGTGTTGGTTTTGGTAATGACAAATTAAAAAAGGGCTTTAAACAAATCTACGAGGCCGAACAAGTAAAATATAAAATGGAATGTATTGAGACATCAAGTGGACGAAGAGATTATACAGATACAGTTAATTGGAGATATAGAATACATAATGTTATATTTGTTGAAGAGATTTGGATTTATTCATACGTACAAGATATTAGTAGAGGTTTTTACAAGTTATTATTTGATTTGGATATTCTGTGAGTATTACAAGAGACATCGGACTATCTGCAAAAAGGGAACAAAGTTAGATTTGGAACATCATAATATAGCAACTTACCAGGAGTTAGTTCGGGTGACAGTGACATTCAGGAGGAACCAGGACTGGATTTTGGGAGCAGAGGAGTTGGTTTGACAGGACGGATGTAGTTGAAAGGATTCACAGAACATCATAGGTGTTGCTGTTTGTTAAGTGGGCAGTAGGTGTTGCAGTCTGTTGACGTCAGGATCCGGTATTTGTTGGATGTTGCAGTGAAAGCTAGAGCAGTTATAGAAGTTTGTGTAGATAAGTTGAGAAAGCATTTTGAATAACTGTCAATAAAAGAAAGTGATAATATAAAGTTGATATAGTACTTACGTAAGTGAATTGAATAATAAATGTATTAATGTAAGATACAATAGTCAATTAGCTGGTTTGATGAGTTTTAAAAGTCAAGTTTGACGTTATGTGTCATTGATAGTCAGAGATTTTTGAAAATACAATTTTAAAACTTCAATTAATAGAGAACTGTATTTTGGCGAACCCACCCTGAAAATAAGAGCTCTCGATTTAAAAGCAATTATCGTTTAACATTTAAGACATTGCATTAATTAAGGCGTAGTTCAACTGGTGAGCTATAGCAATATATTCGTATGTTTTACGATGTTGTCAATCATCTCTTCAGTTATAAAAAGTGAAAAAGAAGATAGTTCTGTTGGAGTTTCTCTAGCGCAGCGTGTGGGACCAGGAAAAGTTTTAATAATATATTTTACCTTTGTCTTTGTAGACATACCAAATAGATTACTTTTCCTGATAGTAGAATCATCCTTTCCAATATAAAAGTGGTAATCTTTTTCTTTTTCTATGTAATCATTTCCATCTTCGTCAGGTAATTGCTCAGAGTCACTATCGTGATTTACCCGCTCTATTTCTTCCTCTTCTCCCCCACTCTCGTCAGTAAAATCAATGGGATCTTCTTCATTTTCATCCCATATTGTGCTAGCTAGCTGCTCTAATTCTTCTTGTGGTAAACACCTTCGACCCCTACCAAAAACATTGTATAAGATAGTACATCTCTACAAACTTTGTACAGTCGTGTTCATTAAAGTGTTGTACAGCATTTGTGCTTTGTGAGTATAAATTAATTACACAAAGTTAAAAAGGGTGTTGTATACACATATACTTTGAAAATGTACATCTTGGTCTACCTACTGAATGATAAAGTTTGAGCCTGTGTTGAGTAATAACACAACCATCAATAAACTTACAACTGTCGCTGTACAACAGATTTTTGAACACGATTGTACGTAACGTAAATTTTTGTGCCAGAAAAAATGTATATAGCTGTCATAATATGTAACAAACTTAAAAGATTAAGAATTAAATAAAAACAGCTTATTTTGAGCAAAATAAACAACAATATTTTATAAAAAGGAATCACAATAAATTACTTACATGACCGGGCGCGCGCGGAAGGGAGTACCGCAAAACACAACCGTCTCGATAAAACACCAATTGCTTACTGAAGTAAGGCAAGGAGACGCATTGTTTTGGGGTAATATGGCGCCCTACAACTATTAATTATAAAACAGATATAGACAATCTAAGTTCAATTTACCATAATTTTTTCAAATAAATAACTCTTTTAATTACATTTCTCATTTTTTTCACATTTTAACAACCCATAATTTTTCATAATGCCAGTCTTTAAAACTTTTAAAATTTAAGTTAATACAACCCTGCGTAAATTAATAGCAAGCTACATATTCTTATACCGACTGCGCAGGAAGAATTTTCATTGTACAGTGTTCGCCCCTTTATGGTGCAATTTCTTGTCGTTTATTGAAATAAATTAATTTAATCAACATGTTTAACCATATAAAAATTCTAACATAAAAACTAAAATGAAAACTTCAAAATTAAAAGGTCGTAATTAATTCAACACAATGTCAAATTTCAACTATATAATATCGCTATGTAAGTATGCAGGTTTTATTGAGGTTAATGTATTCGCTAATCGGTTGTTCTTCCTTTCAGAAATGTAATCACAATTTTTAAACTATATATTTTTAACAACTGATGATGCAACCATAAGTTGCGAAACGTCTTGTAATTTTTAAAAGTTTTAAAATATTAAACATGTTACGACTTATTGATTTTTTATTATTCCAATAGTGAAAATCATGCATTAATAATACAGCACACATTTTCAAAATTTTATTGACATACTTTATCTCCATAAACTATAGTGATCAGTATAATTGCACGGATATTAAATAAGTCTTGCAATATAAAAATGAAGTTTATGGAAACAAAATCTCTAGCAAACATCTCACGACCGCTTTAGTGGCAATAAAAGTGTTTTAACGCGAATGTGAACAATAAACAGAATACATAAATAACGACCAGATGAATGGCATCTCTCTTTGGATTTATTGAAGAAATTTATTTGAATTATGTATGTGTTGCTGCAATACATTGACAAACATGTAGCACCAGGTATTTGCAGTAAAATCTCACTTCGCACAACAGAGGGAGGTTTAGTGCAAGATACCAGAAAAGATGAGTATTACGTGACGCCAGCATTAATGGTTTATCATTTCAGTGGAATTCAGTGAAATGAGGGATTATTAATTTTTTGTGGTGTGTATGAAGCGTCAAACGTGATCACAGTAGATGGTGGAAATATCTGAGTGGAACATTTATTCAAATTATATTTTATGTGTATAATTTAATTATGGTACAAGTGTATGCAATTATTATGGAGTGGGTGTATTTAAGAACTAGGAATTTAAAATTTATTGTAACCGTTGCAAAAGCAAAACCTGAGTTCAAATAAGAATAATTGGGTGTTTTTTTAAATGTAATAAAATAACGTATGTAACAAAAATGTGGCACAGTTTCTTTCGGTATTTCGCCACACAACAAAAAAATTTGAGCATGCATGTTTCAGAAGACAACTCTGCTTACGTTTTCAACAGTTAACCAATTAAATTAAGGATTTACCAGGAAAAAATAGCTTATTTTACTGGAAATCTAGCAGAGTACGAATAACCTCCTCAGTAAACACCTTGACACTGATAGCAAACTACTTGATTATATATTTTAGAATGGATAGCCAACTATTATTTCAATCAACTGAATGTGTGGACACGCATTCGTCTATCTTTAATTTAAGTCTAATTGATATCGATTATTTAGACAAAATATTTGTGTTATGCCAATATACTTTATGGTTGTTATTCCGAACATGTTCTGCTATTTTAGATTTATCAATCTGATATTTCTTAATTAAATCAATTTGGCTGGTTTCTCCTATAAAAGTTTGTATTATATTGAACCTGACAATGGGAGGTTTGGTACACCGTAAGAACTCTTAAGATTCTTTGAACCCATAGTTGCAGCAACTCGTAAGAGCAAAAGCCAAAAGCCAAAGGTGAAAGAGCTGTTGGAAGGATTAGAAGGAATAGGAATATTGAAGCAAGAGGAACCAACAGAGTGGGTACACCCCGTAGTTATCGTTCAGAAACCAAGTGGAGCAGTACGTCTCTGCATTGACCCGAGAGAACTCAACAAACATATTATAAGGGAAATATATGAAACTCCTACTATAGACTACATACTTTCACAACTTCTTCTCTTCTTCTTTTCCATTTTCCTTATGCCTAAGGCGTCGGGTTGCTCATCTATTTGCGATATTGGTCACGATCAGCTGCATTTCTCTTTAGTTGATCTTTTTAAGTTCTTTTCTCTATCCAGTTCCATCTTCTCTATTCTTTCTTCCCATGTTTCCCTAGGGCTTCTTGCATTTCGTCTTCCCTCCGGCCTTGCTTTTAGTATCCTTTTCGGGTCTCTTCTATTTCCCATTCTCATGACGTGCCCAAACCAGGCAAACTGCATTCCCTCCACTTCTTCTACTAATGGCTTCATTTCCAGTTCTTCTGGAATCGCTGTATTTCTAATTCGGTCGCGTGTCGTTTTTCCGACCATCCTTCTCAAGTATTTTATTTCCCCTTTTGTTACCCTTCCCTTCCCTTTGCCTTGTATGATCCAGCTTTCTGAGGCGTATATTAGTGTAGGCACATAGACACTCTTGTACACTCTTAGTTTAGTGGCGTTGCTTATTTATTTTTTATTTATAATTATGTTGTTTAAAGTATAATAAACCTTACTTGCCTTATTTGTTCTATTTAATATTGCTTGATCTATTGTTCCAGTATTGTTTATTATAACGCCAAGATATTCATAATTATCCACCCCGTCAAGTTCTTTTCCTTTGCACATTATTTGTACGTTTTGTTGAGTACCTTTCTTCGCTATCTCCATTGCTTTGCTCTTATTTGCATTAATTGCGATTCCCCGCCTTTTGATTGCTCTGTTTCATTTGTTTGCTATCTGCTGCAGTTTTTGTGTTGCTTCTGGCAATAGTACTAAGTATGTTAGCTGCGTAAATTAAGTACTGGATATTAATTGCCTCTAAGTAAAGTTCCAATAGCCTATTCTTACATTGTACCTGGCCTCTTTACTTTCCTTTATTTGATTCATAACTAGTTAAATAGGAATGGGCTCAATGAGTCGCCTTGCTTTATTCCTTTTTCCATCTCAAAAGCCTCCGACTCCTTCCCGTTCATTCGCACTCTGCCCTTCGTTCTTACGTATAGCTTTTTAATTGCTTGTTGTAGCTTGTTTGTTACTTCTAGCTATGACAGTGCTTTCACCACTTGATAGTGCAAAATAATTCACGGTCTTGGATGCATTGTCAGCATTTATACAAATTCCACTAAGTGAAAAGATGTCAAAGCACTGCACATTCATAACGCCATTTGGTCGATATAGTCTTCAGAGACTATGATATGGCCTAAACAGCGCCCCGGGGGTATTCAAAAGAGTTATGTCCGACATATTTAATGGCATAGAAGGAGTACAAGTATATTTTGATGGCCTAATCATATACGCTAAAACAATCGAGAAGCACATCGAAAGATTGAAATTGGTAATATCAAGAACAAGGCGGGAAAATCTAAAGTTGAGCAAAAACAAACTACAACTGTGTGGATTGAAAGTGAAATTCTTCGAACATTCAATCTCGAATGAAGGGGTACAGCTAGATAATGCTAAGACAGCGGTAATTGTAAACATGAAAGCATCTAGAAACAAGAGAGAGTTACAAAGATTTTTAGGAATGATAACCTACGTTTCAAAATTTATTCCAAATGCATCAGAAAGAACTGCAACACTGCAGCAACTGCTCAGTGAGAAAAATCAGTGATATGGACAGAAACGGAGGAAGAAGGTTTGAAGAATCTAAAAGATGTAGTGACAAAAACAGCAATCTTAAGGCACTTCAGTCCTACTGAAGATGTAAGACTAACTGTATATACTAGAGCACAACAGTAAAAAAAACTTACCGGCTGTTTTATTAATGAGTAGGCAACTACGATCTACAAATATAATGGCAAAGGAGAATTTTAAACCAAAATTTAAAGTGGAGACAACATTGAAGAAGCTCGAGGTAAACCAAGACGAATCGAAGGCTTACTACGATCAAACATCTCAAGAAAGGGAGCCCTTATCAGTCAATTAACCCGTGTATCTCCAAACGGGAAATAAAGAATGGACACCAGCAAAGGTTATAGGCAGATATAATGATCGCTCCTATGTAGTTCAAACAAACAACAGAAAACATAGGAGAAATCACACATATTTGAGACCAGTCTATCAGGAAGAGAAAGACAACTTTGAAGAGACAGAAGGAATTTTATGAAAATAGCAAAACAGAAACAGAAGGTCAGGCATAGGCAAGTCCAAAATCGTAAGAGCAACTAAAAGCACCAACCGAAGGAAGCCTGAAAAAGTAAGGGCGAATTGAAGCACCAGTCACCAGATCCGGAAGAGAAGTTAGAACACCTCTTCGATACCTGAAATAGGACATTCTAAAGGAAGAGCATGTTATATATGATATTTTAGATGTAATAAGATATGTTGTATATGACATACTTTAGATGTAGTAAGGTTGGATATAGTAGAATAACTAATAACAATAAACTCAGATATATATCACCCTGGTCGATAAACACCAAAAGTGTTATTCTATCCGCGGTAATTCCTGCCCAGATCCTAACTGACGAAGGGTGGGCTGATTTAAAAACATGTCTAAGGTCTACGCATTACCCTTTTTCTGTGACGTAACAATTTTTTCTCTTTATTTAACTATAAGGAACTGTACGAAACTAAAAATATGTAGTTTTTGGTCAGGTCCGCTGTAAGTATAGCTTGTTTTCTAATATTGTCAATGTGACATTTGTCAAATATGGCAGTAAAATAACACGCAATATCAAACAATTGAGCAAGCCTAAAATCTTATTTTAAACGTTAGGGACTTTTTAGAAGAGGAGAAACGTCAGATTACATAAGTCAAGAATGTTTTGGTTTAAATAATGTGCTATTTAGAGCCCTTACATTAAAGGTTAGGAATATGTCAACTTGTTTCTGAAGTCTACTACCTGTGATCTAAATGATCTTGTTTTGAAATCGGCAGTGAGGAATGTCGAAATCGTCATTAAAATACGAGAAATACATTGTTTTGCGACTTTTTTTTGCGGCTGGGCGATAGGTAAATGTCAAACGTCAACATAACCTACAAAAGTTGGTTAAATTTATAGTTTCACGATTTCACGATATAAAAAAAACATAATGTACCCCTCGGCACTAAAGTTCATCTTTATCGTACATGCTGTTTATTTGCCTTGGCCTTACGGTCTTCGGCAGCTAAATCTACTCGTACATTCGTGATAAAAAGCTAATCTTTTGTGCCTTGGTATACAAACTACTATTTTGAATTTTACATAACACATACGTTTTAAACGCTTTGTTTTATTATTTCTGACGTCACGGAAAAAAGGTAATGTATAGACTTTACCTCTATCATTACACCTTTTACTGTACGAGCAATTATTCGAGAATAAAGACGAATGGAAAGGGCTATGATGAATATTTATCTCAGGGACAGGAAGACAAATGAAAGTATAAGACAGTCACCCAAGGTAACGGGCATATTAGAAAGAATAACTCAAATGAAATGGGATTTTGCCGGACACGTCGCAAGTAGAAAAGATAACAGATGGAGCACTAAGATAATAAACTGTACAGTGACTATATACAAGACAGTGTGGCCATACGATTGTTGGCCGCCATTAACAGGCAAATTTGAGCGTAGAGATATACAGTGCCTTTCGAAATAATCGAACGTTTTTGAGTGGTCATTATTTTGGCGCTAGTTATTTTAACTAGTTGATGTTAGCTACACGTGCAGTGTTATTTTTGGACATTGACACTTCTCATTGGCGTTCGTTAGTAGTGCTTTAAGGAGTTACATGAAGTTTACAACCAGTTTCAGTTATGGTAGTTTACAATACAGCTAAATGCCGTCTTCCTGTTTCCTGTCTCCAAACCTCCCTGTTCTGTGCTTGGTCTTCTTCCAGGTTCCTCCATGCCTCTCTGAATACCCTCATTCCACGGTTTGCGTAGTCTACCTCTTTTTTTCTTAACCGGTGGCGACCATTTAAAGATCTTCATAAGCCACGTCGTCTCCTCCATTCTCCAATTCTGTCCACAACTGATTCTGGTGCCTCCATTCCTCGTTGTCACTCTATCTCGTCTCGATACCTTTGCGCTTTTTCGTCCATTTGAACTGTGTTTAGTCTTCGTTTCATTTCCGCTGTTACAGTCCATACCTCACTGCCATAATATAGCACCGACTCTACCATTACTTTACCTGTTCTTTTTTTGTTTTTGTTAGAGATAGTATTGTCCCATCAAATTGATTTTAAGTACTTTGTACTATTCGAGTTCTGATCTCTTCTGTTCCCAAACCTTTTTCATCGATTGTATTGTAGCACCGAGGTATTTAAACCTTTCTACTTGTCTTACTGCGACATCTTCATTTATTAAGACTTCATATTGTGCTTTCGAGTTGACTACTAAATACTCCATTTCCTCTAAACTTATACTAAGGCCCCATTTATCGTAGCACCGATGTAATCTCTTTATCATATATTCCAAGTCGAACGCATCTTGTGCTATTACATCAATAGCATAATTATAAATTGTCACATTTAAATACTATGCAGAATATTAGTTTTTCAGGGCAATAGATGATAAAATTTTACCCGCTTGCGACGCTAATGAATTATTTGACACTGACAATTTACAATTGTCAGATTTGAAAGGTTTTATTTTCTTCCATAACCAAATGAACAGCTTCTACCAACCCCTTTGAGAACAACTTAAAAGTAACTAAATATTTTGCCTGTTAATGGCGGATATTCGCGTTGGCCAATAGCGGCGAAGACATCCCTATGGCCACACTGTCTTGTATATAGCCACTGTAATAAACTGGAGACCGTGGATTGGCAAAAGATCAAGAGGGAGACCAAACACGAGATAGTACAACGACATTAAGAAGATCGCAGGATTGAAATGGATAGAAGCAGCACAACATCGCGAAACATGGAAATCGTTAAGGGAGGAATACGTTCAACAATGGACGCGCGAAGGCTGAAAAGAGAAAAAAGAATGAAAGACTCTTTTTTGCACTCCTGGGATTAAACGACCAACTTTAGGCGTCATTTTAATGGACCAAAGTGCCACTTTGAATTCCTGAGGGATTAAATTTCAAAACGACATTATTTACAACATTACCTTAGTTACTCATCTACATTTCCAAAGCCATCCATTTTTTTAAATCGAACGTATACATTTTAAAACCAGCAAAATCGGATTTATTTCATGATTTGTGATTCGGGAGTGCAAAATAGTATATTATACATCAAGGTAGCGAAGCGCAGTATTATAACCTGAGCGCGAAGGTTATAAGACGACTCGCTACCGTGGTGTATATACTATTTTTTGCACTACCAAATGGCTTAATACCTAAATTCCCAACAAATTTCGAAAAATATTTTAACTGTCAACCTGACAATACAGCTCTTTAATACGTAAAAATTAAAATAGTCGTATTTGGTAACTTACTGCCGGTCTTATAAAGGCCACTAATCTGATGTTAACTTTAATTCGCTGTTAAAATAAACAAAAGCGCATCAAAATTTGATTACTAATGAATAAAATGTCATAAACACTGACGTTTTGATGCGCTTTTGTTTATTTTAACAGCGAATTAAAGTTAACATCAGATTAGTGGCCTTTATAAGACTGGCAGTTAGCAATTTATTAGTTAACACGGTGAAAATTGTTTATTTTACTTGAGTGTATTGCCCTCTACTAAACTTCACTCGCGGGATCAAATGATGCACAAATGATGTCCCTTGGTATATGATATACTATTCATCTATTGTAAATACTTTCTCATATGCAAGTAAGACCGATCTGTGCCAATCTCAAATATCGCACCGAAGCAATCTCCCACATTTTGTTACCTTGTTAACTGTTGTATTCGCAGGTAATAAACGATTTTTTTGTTTTTTATAACACTTTATTTTAAGTTTTTTTATAACAATAGTCAGAACGCTTTCTCTCTGCTTATTCCAAGCTCCATAGCCATTTTTCGCATTGATCGTCTTGGATTTCGTCGAATTCTGTCTCTGATGTTACCAATCGTTTGACGTGTGACAGCAGTTCGTGGTCGTCCGCTTCTTACACGATCGCTCAAGTTTCCCAACTCTTCGTAACGAGAAATTACTCTTTGCAGTGTTTTTCTGTGGAAATTTAATTTACGGACAATGTCACAAACACGATTTACTCGCTTATAAGAGCTTATTATAGGGGCAATTTGCATTTGGCTATCCATATCTTACCAAATGTTTTACGAAATGTCAACAGACTAGGCCGACTTGTTAAATACAGTTCAAGTAACGAAATCTTATATAAGAAAAGCAAGGGCTGCAGAACAGAGTGCTCAGGGCGGTTTCAAAAATTGGCGGCCGAACTTAATTGTCACCCTGTAGCTATTCCTCTCGTGCCAACTGAAGAAGTTTCTTTGGCCATCTGAAGAATTTCTTCAGCCGCATCAATTGTTCTATTTGTTCTTTGCCTACCACAGTCGCTGAATTGAGGCTGAACAGTTCCAATCTCGCACAAAAGCTGACGAAGCCTTATAAAGGTTTTCGCAAAGGGTTGTTACCGATTAGCATACGTTCCTTGATAACGTCTAGCCGCCTCTCTTGTATGTCCTTTGTATATTTGCATATTCTGCACTTGTGAAGCTGTCCATCTTTTGTTCGAATATTTAGACACAACTGTGGTAGTATTTGTAGACAGTTTTGAAGACCTACTTTAAATTTAATTTGTAATATGACAGCTGTTACTGACTAAAGCCCAAAAAAGTTGTAAGAGCCTCCTAATTATCACAATGGGATTTAAACTTGAGTGTGGTGTAAGAGGATACCCATTACCAGCTGTATGATGCTTTAAATAACAAAAATGTATTAGAGTGTTGTTCTTGCATTTACCTAAACTATCCGACCCTAAAGTTTGGGTCACACTTTTGATGACACACTGTATTATGATGATCTGGCTATATTTACATGTGGTTATTATTATTTTTGTAATTAACAATTAAATAAAATTTGAACGGCCAAACTACTTTACAGTAAATCTTATTTCTGAATTTTGTATTGGCTCTCTCTTGCGGGGAAAATTAGAAATATGATTATTTAAATTATGCTTTACTTTAATAAAAGCATTTTGCAACTAATCAAAAACTTTTGCGCCGACTTGCAATTTGAGACTCTAATTTACAGGGTTAGGTTGTTACACTTTAGATACACTTTACCCTTGTATGCCAAATGCTCGATTCTAACGAATGACAGTTACCAAAGCTGTTCACCTCAGGTAAATTATAACAATGCATTTCTAACAATCAAGTACGTTTGGCTAACCTGGAATTTGTTTTTCAGGTGCCAAATGACGCTAACTTGCATTTGTTTTTCCTCGAATGCACGCCTATCTTGCTTTCGGTCTCCACAAAAGGACGCCAAGCTTGCATTTTCTTTCTGGAACGGTTTGAGCTACTGCTGCCTGTCTCTGGAGTACGAACCAAGCCTTCCCCAGGTGCTGTACCTTGCTGTCCGCTTCTTGTAGCTCTCAGTCTTGTTGAATCTGGCTCGAAACACGACATCGCACAGGCCGCGTTTGGAAAGGACGCTAAGCTTGTATCTGCTTCCTGGCGATATTTCAGCGGCTGCTGCTTGCTTCTGGAGTACGGACCGAGCCTCTCCCAGGTCCAATACTTCGCTGTCCGCTTTTCGTAGCTCCCAGTCTTGTTGAATCTGGCTCGAAAGACGACCTCGTATAAAGTCAAAGTTCCAGGTCCAATTTACTCTGGATCTGCGCTCCGGAATACTGCCTATTTAACCACAGCTGGCTTCCGCAATAAATAAAACGCAACAACTGGGAACAAATTATATAGTTCTATCAAAAAAATTTATCAAAATCAGGAAGCCAAACAACACACAAGCTTTCGATTTGGCTTCCCCAACAAACGACAGTCTAGGTCACCATAGCAACATAATTTACAACTGTTTCTCTGTAAGTGTATAATCTTTGATCTTAATTTATAATTGTTTTTGTAAATGTCATTCAGGAAACTATAACCTTACAATTGGCCGCACTTATTCACTTTTAGTTAACAAACACTGATTCACACCACTAACACATTCTTGTAATTGTCATAAATTCTCAGGTTGCTTCTCATATGCTCTGCACATTAATCTGTGCCTTTTTGCAATGCTCTATAATTCATTTAGATGCGTCATCGGTTGTTGGCTGTAACGCTTCCAAACATTTTTCTACATAAGCGATTTCATTATCGTGTCATGACGCACAATTAATCTGTCAGTCATCATAAAATTAGCTACATTTGTCATATTGAGCACAAATTTGAATACAAGCAGGACGCAACCCTGACGATATAGTTCTATACAATTACTAATCTCTGTTAATTAATTACAGTTATTGCTAAACATGTTTTCTGTAATTATGAATGTTTAATAGTTACTCTTATTAAAACAATACCAAGTCTGGGCCTACTTGAATCCTTCATTAGCATTCCTGAGTTACTTATGCAACCATAATTGTTGTATGCACCATACCATTACAGTATATAGGTATGACTCTATAGGTATTCGAAAAGTTACCGAATAAATTTGTGTATTACTGTATCTATAATATAATAGAACCTTCTGGAAATTTGAATGACTTCGTAGCTGTCGTTTGCGTATTTGAAGTCAGTCTGTTCATACTTTTGGTGACGTCACACAGAGAAATGATTAGTTAAAATTGGTCTTAAGATTACTGCACTAGAATTCCTTGAAACTTGGTTATAGCGTTTTAAATACTATTTTGCACGGTAGAACGATTTTACTTATCTATCGCGTTTGTTGCCAAATCAGTAAGTTATGCTTACCGTTCTACAACGGTAAGTAAAAATTCGAGGTTAGCAGGTTAACCTCGAATTTGGCATAGACTTACAGTGCCATCAATATATTATTCTGTATAATGTCACATTTTACTGACGTTACAAGAAAAATACATTCCTTTCGTGCAAAAAACGTCATAAGCATCACGAACGTTAAGGAATTACCGATCTCAGAAAATAATTGGAATCGTCGCTTCGCTCCTCCTTCAAACAATTGTCTTCGATCGGTAGAATGTTCTTACCGTTCGTAATACTTAATATACTATTTTGGTCTCTTTTATTATTCTTTTGTAAAGCAAAAATGCAGAACGTACTTTTATAGCCAGACCATTAGCTGAAAGCAAATGAAAGTGATCGAGGTCCAGTAAGATGGTGATTTCCTGCGTCTCCATTGAGAGACGTCGTCCAGACCTGTCATTTGATTTTAACCTTGTGGTGTCTTGACGCTACTTAATTCTCAATGTGAACTATATTGGAGTTTATCCGAGAAGACAAAATAAGGAAAACGTTTTTCGTGCATTTCCTTTTGGAGAAGAATTATTTTTCTTTTGAGGTTTCCCTAAGGCTTTGTCTAATATTAATAAGCTGACGACAGCCAGCACGACAGTTCCAACGGAGATATATTTTATTTTAAAAGTGCATTCTATACCATATATTATAACGCATTCAAAATTAGTGACAGTCCACCGCATGTCTTACTGTATTAATAAAACCGGTTCAATTCGGATAGAATTAGGAGTAATTTATGAACGGCGAGATACAAAGATCAAGGCAGAAAAAATATAAATAAATAATGTTTTAACTACCTAGGCTCAGATGTCAATTAACTAGAATATAATAGTTGTTTTCTGTTTTTCCTTACTGAATATATGCAATAGTTGTTCGAGCTGGAGTGCGTTAAGTTTGAAGAAATTATATTTGCGGGGTCTACTATAAACTCCTTCAATTTGCTTAACTATTGAATGTTGTTGACATGCAGTTGGGCATCGATATAGTGATTTAATTACTCATTATTGAAACGTCATTCTGGCGAAGCATTTATGGTGTTTTAAAAATTCTGTGCCGCGATCAACATGAAATCCACCGGATTTTTGAATATACTGTCTTTAAGAAGAACTTCCGAGGACGGACGTGGGGAAAGCCGTGAGACTTGGAGAGGTTCGCTGCAGTTTATGTGCTGCTGCATCGTTGCAACGGTGGGAATGCAAAATGTTTGGGAATTTCCCTACGTTGCTCTCAATAATGGAAGAGGAACATTTCTACTGTGCTACCTCTGTGTGGTATTACTAATGGGCATTCCGTTGAATTACTTGGAAGTTGTGTTAGGGCAATTCTCGTCTA
Organism: Agriotes lineatus; assembly: GCA_940337035.1. Classification (NCBI taxonomy): domain Eukaryota; kingdom Metazoa; phylum Arthropoda; class Insecta; order Coleoptera; family Elateridae; genus Agriotes; species Agriotes lineatus. The sequence continues at coordinate 346,758 of CALNHX010000375.1, forward strand.
AACCAAACTCAAGGGTGTATAAAATGCTGGCTCCTGGGTTTGCTGGTTTGCTAAATAAAATGTCTATATTTGTGGGTTTAATAAAGCCTAATTTTCAGGAATTGCATGGTGTCAGTCGATAATAGCTGCTTCTGTGTCGGCATATCTGGGAACCGTCGTTGCCTATTCGTTTTTCTACTTTACCCAGTCGTTTTCAGCTGCATTGCCTTGGACTGAATGTATAGAAGGGTGGACGAATCAATGCATTTCATTTGCTAATGCCAGTAATAGCTATAAGAATTTTAGTTTTAGCGAAGAACTATTCTTTAAGTAAGATGGGTTAGTTTTTTAACTTTGTTGCCTACAAGGAAGTTCTATTTACAGCCAAGAAGTTTTGCGCGTAAAGTCGCAAATTATTAATGTCGTTGCATTGCCTCATGGAACCGTAATAATGTGTTGTTTATTTGCTTGGGCATTAAACTTTATAATGCTGTCATCGGGTGTGAAATGGATAGGAAATGCAAGCTACATGTTAGCCATAGTTCCGTACTTTATTTTAATAACTTTATTGGGGAGGATTACGCGGTTACCAGGAGCTAATGTGGGAATTAACTACTTTTTCCAAACCAACTGGACGAGTGCACTGCAGCCCAAGGTAAAAGTCAGGTACAACTTACTTACACTTTAAAAGCTTCAGCTTAGGTTTGGAGTGCAGCTATAATACAATGCCTGATGTCCTTGGGTCAAGGCACTGGTACCATTACCATGCTAGCTTCTTATAACAAATTTGGCTGCAGTTCTAGAAGGTAGGGGGCAATGTAAAACTGTGAAAGCTTTTCACTAATGCAAACTTCGAACAGAATATCAGTTTTTGTAGTCCTGATTGACACAGCTATAAGCTTGGTATTTGGAGTTTCAGCATTTGCAGTTCTTGGGCACATATCAGCAAAACTGAATATAACCATGGAGGACCTTCCAAATAGGGGTCCCGAACTGGTGTTCGTTTCCTACGCCCAAGTTTTGTCTAGTATGACATCCATGCCAAATGTAAGTATGTAATAAATAACCATGTAACCGTAACCCAATGCCGTACTATATTTTCAGGTACTGGCAGCTTTCTTTTTCTTCATGCTATTTTTAATCTCCCTGGGCTCCCTGCAAGGTCTGCAACTGGTTATAACTAACCATATTCGAAACCACGTCCCAGATCTGAAAGATTCGTATCTTGCTTGTGCGTCTACTACTTGCTGCTTTATACTGTCTATAACGTACATAACATCGGTAAGTTTGCATACCCTGGTATTTTTTAATTTTGTAGACGTTCATTTTTGGTATTCATATTTTACATACAAGTTGAGAACAGCAAAATACTTGAAATACTAATTGTATACGGTTCTTGGTGTTCTTATATAGTATGTAACTTTGTATTTTTGATTCCTTGCTAAGATAAACACTTAAGATAACTAGCCGTCTGAAAGTTGGGTCTTTTAAATCAAGTGTAGCTTTCCATCCTTTTCTTATAGATATTGTGATGTTTAAGTAATGCTAACTTCAGAGATTTTTAATTCCAATCGACCACACTTAGTAGCGCAAACTTCTGGACTCTCGCATTCAAAGGGTCGGATGATAACGTAACTATAAACCGTTCAATAGTTATTTGCCAGATAGGAGGTCATGTTAGGGTGATGAATTTCACCCTGTAAATATGCTGTCAGTCATTAACAAAAGTTAGGTTATGCTCATTTTATACAAAATGATAATTTTATGTTTATGTCCTACCAGTACATTCATTAAAATTAATGACTATTTTAAGGTATCTTAGATACAAAATAACGCTCCAGGGCAATTATTTTCTTCATAAGAACACTAGGGTTATTATGAAAAATTAACAGTATTTGTTTCCATGGATACAACCTTTATTTCAAAAATTATGCACCACTGTCACAATAAAAATTAATGACAGCTCATCTAATGTCACAAATCTAACTTAGATCAGCTAACTAGATCAATCTTAAATACCATAGCATAGTAATTATATGAATTGAATATGAATATGAATTAGGTAAGAAAATTGGTAGGACATAAAACCTTGAAGGCACCACAGGCATTATGAGCTAAGAGCCCGCGATTGTTGTACACACCTCGGGCCAAAGGCCCTCGGTTAGTACACTAACAATCTTGGGCTCTTATTTTACTCATAATGCCCCTTGGTACCTTAATAACTATAATGTACAAAACGAGGTTGCCAGATTTGGTTTTGGATTTTGTGCCACTTTTATTGTTGGTTAAGATAAATTTCATGAAAGACAAATTGCTGATTCTGAATACGTTTCATACTTTGTTGAGTAGGAATAATGGTATATAAGTCGTTTTTTTTATTGTAATTATAAATTGTATACAAAAATATTTAAATATTACAATTTATGTATTTTTTCAGTATAAATAAAGCTTTTACAAGCCACTTTACGCCCATTGCATAACAATCTGTCTCCATTGTTCCTTATTCATGATTTTATTTCTCCAGTCTTCTATTCCTTTCCTTGCTATGTCTTCCATTACTGCCCCCTTCCACCTATTCGTTGGTCGCCCTCTTCTTCTAGTTTCTTGCGCTCTGCCTTCCAATACTATCTTAGTAGCTCTCCCATCTGGCATTCTCCATATATGCCCAAACCATCTTAACCTTTGAGCTTTAATGAAGTCTACTATATTTGGCTCTCCATACTTCTTTTGTACCTCTTCGTTTGTAAGTCTTCTCCAACCATCATCCGTCCGAGTTCCTCCAAATATTTTTCTCAGCATTTTTCTCTCCCACCTACTTATCGTATCTTGGTCTGCCACATTCATCTTCCATGTTTCACATGCGTACGTAGCCGTGGGTCGAATTACTGTCTTATAAGTCGTAGTTTTGCATTTCGCGACATTTGTCTTAAGGACATTATACTATTTAACGCGCCCGGACATCTCGATGCTTTTATTAACCTTGATTTCATTCCTTGTGTGTAATTTAAGTTTTCAGAGATTAATGTTCCTAAGAAAGTAAACTCCTTAACTCGTTCTATTCTCAAATCTTAATATTAAGCCATTATTATTGATTTCTTCATTTTTTCCATTACTTCTTTGTTAAAGCTGCTGAATATTGTCCAGTGGAAGTTGAAGAATGGATTTTTTTTAAATATGGCCACAGAAGAAAATCACAGGGAGTTAAGTTACAAGACCTCGGGGGCCACACTGTAGACATGTTTTGACTAATAACTCTATTTTTATAAAACTCTCCAAGTAAATTTATGTCCCATCTTATTGAAAGTACGTAACCCTTTTGTAATTCATTGTCACGTAACTCTTCAAAATACGGCGACAAAATTTCAGTATGAAATGGTTGTGCATTTAGAAAACCTAAAATTTGAACTATTAAAATAAAATTTAATCGTTTTGCTGCACTCAATTACCTTTAAAAAATATAGGACCTATAACTCTTCTTTTACTAATTGCAGCCCAAACCCCGATTTTTTGTGGGTGAAGCGGTTCTTCAACATAAAAATTGGGATTCTCAGCGCTCCACATCCTCATACTTTCTGAATTAATATAGCCAGATAAATAGAAGTATGCCTCATCAGTAAAGAAAGTTTTCTCAAACGCATTATCGTTATTTCCTAAATTATTGATAAACCAGTTACAAAATTCCAATCTAACCCGAGGATCGTTTGGCAGCAGTTCCTGACACACTTGCAACCGGTAAGAAAAATAATGCAAATTGCTTCTTAATATCCTATGAGATGTTGAATATGAAACATTTAATTGCTGTCCTAAATGGCGAACAGATACGTGTGGTTGTTCTTGCACAATTTGTCTCGCATTGTTAACTACTTCTTCAGTGCGTATGTTGCAAATAGTATGTATCAATTTTAGGTCGTGGGCCAAAAGGTTTAATTTCAAAATTGTTCCGCCCCATAATATTTCTAATAGTTCTTTCAGATATCTAAAACAGTACAAAGCCGAAAATTAAAGCAACAATTAAGTTTTATGCATAAATACTTGCATCCCAAAAGTCACTATAAGCCGGGCAAAGATTTCAGTTTCACTGAGATCGGGCCTGTCGGCTTTATAATGCCTGTAAGCCTTTGTAATTTGTAGTTTTGTGTCACCTTTAATGACTTTTGGCATACTTACTTTAATACTACAATTTGTTGACAGATAGATATCCATGACGCCGATGTCCATACATATTATGCCTAGTGGCAAACAAAGTATGAAAGGACGGCAACATTGCATGTTTAACCTCAAAATGTTAAATTAGACACTTTCGTGAGCCTCCTGTACATAACAGCTGCTTCTGACAAAGTGTCACAAAGAGTTTCTAGGGAGTTTTAGTTTTATTAAACATAAAAACAAAATTCCATGTCTA
>CALNHX010000376.1:0-351056 GCA_940337035.1 Agriotes lineatus
CCTTGGGAGGATGTGGACGAACAGCAAACACATCGAATTTAAAGCATCATTTGCTGAGAATTCACAAAACAGAATATGAAAAGCTTGGTAAGTCATTATTTGTATCATCTGTAAAACTATAGTATCCTTGGGAGGAACTGGGCGAACACAGAATTTCAAGCATCATTTGCTGAGATCTCAAAAAAAAAGAATATGAAAAGCTTGGTACTAAGTTTTATTTATAGTATTTATTATTTATAGAGATATAAATGACAAAAAACACTCATGTTTTTTTTTTAAACAATGTGTTTTCTTTAAACAGATAGCTTGTTTTTTTTTCTAAAAAATGCTTTTTTTCACAAACACCTTAAAATGCCGCATTTTACACTTTTGGAGGGAAAGAAATAACAAAAAACATAATTATGCTATTCTTTTTTTAACAATCAAGTTTTTTAATATGCAATAAAAACGCCAATGTTTGTCAATAAATCGACATATTATACAGGATGAGGCACCCCAACCGCCACAAAGTTTCTATGGAAACTTGTTAAAATTTTTGAAAAAAAAATGTCGGTAGGCATATCCGAAGTGTATATATTTAGAATTATTCAGAGTGTTCAACTGTTCAAAGCAAAAAATATGTATTTTTTAATATGTACTTTAAAAGTTTAAATTATTTTTAAATTCCAAGAAATTTGATATACCACGTATTCTAACTTCAACTGTTTCTGAGATAATGATATGTAGTTGAAAATCGCCCTTTTTCCTTTTTTGACAGGCTATAAAGTCCAAACAGTTTAAGATAGAGAAACATGGTTTGCGCTTTCCTATCTTTAACTTTTTTATCCAAATTTATCCAAAGATACAGGTTTTATCACGGTCAAAAAATTTAATCAAATTAATAATTATAATTAATCTTGACAACCAAAGGAAAGTCGAAAAAAATATTATTACATTTGTTAAAATCAACAATCATGATGCAAAATTGACATGTCTAATTATCTAAAAAAACTGTAAGTCTAATTAAAAAATATTCTGATAATTATTTGTAGCCTATTAATACCTTTAAAATGGGTTTATTTATGTCTTTAAGGTTTTTGTTATTTTATTATTTGTTATAAGACTATTTTTACACCAAATTCTTTGTTATAAATTAAAAAGTACGCCTCCACGAAAAAAAAGTTAATTCAGGTTATAGGTAACTAAAATATCGGCAATTTAGTTTTTTTTTACTTTTTAGAATGAAAATTAGTCAAGTTACGGACAATAACATCTTCAATATTGCAATTTTCAAAAATTACAAACATACAAGGTATGTCTTATTGGTTATGATATACAAAGTACTTTTCCATTTTTGTCATTTTCAATTTTATTTAATTTTTGTAGTTGAAAAAGAAAATAAAGACAATATTTATTTATTTATTTAATATATTTGTTAAATAAAAAATACTTAATCCAAAACAATATTTTTCTTTATTAAAGTATTATTATGACCGTCAAAGAAAGTAATTTTCATATTATTTTTCAAGAAATCGTTAATTTTTACCTGTGTTAATTAAAATGTGCCTTTACGAGGGTTGCTACGTATGTATTGAGAATTGGCAACACTGGTGTTGCTAGGTGCGATCCGACTGCGCCATCGTAAAATTTGACATTTTTGACAATATACGTACTCAGAACGTTGTCATACAGACGCTATTTGTATTGTTATCAGTGACTTGAAAAGTTTATCTCGGCCAAAAAATGGATTTGAATCGTGAACATTTTCGTGCGATGATTTTTTACGATTTACGACGTGGATTATCTCAATAACAGTGTGCCGATCAACTTATTTCGACTTTTGGTGATGAAGCACCATCCAAGGCCACAATATATCAATGGTTTAGTGAATTCAATCGTGGACGTACTTCGCTGGCAGACAAAGTTAAAGGTCGTTCAAAATCAGGCGTTGTGCCAGACAACATTGATGCTGTGTGCGAACTGGTAATGCAAGATCGTCATGTGACCTATCGTGAGATTGAGGCATCCCTAGGCATTAGTATGACAAGCATACATAAGATATTGCAAGAACATTTAGCTGTCAAAAAGATTTGTTCGTGTTGGATTCCGCACAATTTAACAATCGATAAAAAAAGACTCGTGTGAATTGGTGCAAGGAAATGATTAAAAAATACAATCGCACTGCATCAAATGTAGTGTATAACATCTACACAGGTAATGCATCTTGGATTTATTGTTATGTACCCGAAACTAAACAGCAGTCGACTGTATGTGTCTTCCAAAATGAGCAAAATCCAACAAAAGTTGCGCGTCCTCGCAGCACTTTGAAGCAAATGGTGGCCTGTTTCTTCGGTATAAATGGTCATGTGGCAGCTGTGCCTTTAGAGCAACGTAGAACGGTCAACTCTGAATGATACGCAACCATTTGTTTGCCAGAAGTCGTCAGTGAAATAAGGAAAACGAACCGCCGACGAAGGATCACTCTCCATCACGACAATGCGAGCTCACACACATCGGTTCTAACAACCGGTTATTTGAGCACTCAAAACGTCGAATTGATGGGTCATCCACCATACAGCCCTGATTTGGCACCCAATGATTTCTATTTGTTCCCTCAAGTGAAGAACAAACTACGTGGACAACGCTTTTCGACGCCACAAAAAGTTGTTAATGCATTCAAAAATCATGTTTTGGAGATACCTACTTTGGAGTGGAAAAACTGCTATGCCAATTGGTGTAATCGAATGGAAAAATGTGTAGATCTTAAAGGAGAGTATTTTGAAAAACAATAAAAAAGTTTCTACACCCCAATCATTGTTTTTGTTATTCATTCTCAATACATAAATAGCAACCCTCGTAATGTCAGATCTGTTACCGCGTGCATAAATCAAACAAGTAGACACTCACTGTCGGTTTCTTTGATGTCAAAATACCTATTTGGATGACCTTGAACGGTTCCTGGGGAATACTTTCCGATAGTACTAACAGATGGCGCCACTACTTTATCACATATGATCATATATGTATTATACATATATTGCTAGTAGGGCTTGGAAACGGCCGAAAACCTCACTCTGAGTTGTACGCGTCTCGTGCGCATGCCTGAGAATCCAAAACGCCTTTAGAAGCAAATTTTAAACTTGACCACTACTCCACAGCACGGACGACGTCGACAAGCTTGCGCACAGCTCACCATTATACATTGAAGAGTTGGTTGTCTGTCTCACTTCCTTCCTGACCTCCCCACTCGTAGCCGCTAGCAATATAGTAGTATAAATATAGGCATATGATTCGTAGCACAGCCAGTAACTGGCTCTGATTGGTAGAACTTTGTGCTGCCATCTGATAGTAAAGCTTAGAAATACCCCCCGAGTTACTGTCCCAGGCACTCTAGCCAGGATTCAACAATTGGCATGAGTGTCTCTACTTATTTGATGTATGTACGCTGTCTGTTATGTGTAATGATAATAACTTGTCTTATATATATTTCTAAAAGTCCTGACTGACTCACTCACTCATCAACGCCCAGCCCAAAGCCTTGGACCTAGAAAGCTGAAATTTTGCACAGAGGTTCCCTTTATGATGTATACAAGGAATAAGGAAGGATATTTCGAAATTCAACCCCTAAAGGGGTAAAATGGGGGTTCCAATTTTGTATGGAGAAATAATATTAAATAGACATTTCGACTTGAAACTTCGTAGGAGTACTCCTAAAAACAAATAATCAAACACGTATTTCGTGATTTTCCGAAATCAACCCCTTAGGGGGTGAAATGGGGTAAGTAAGCCTAAAAATCGATATGGGTGTAGTTATTGAGGTTTTTTGGGACGTTGATTGCGAACATTACATTTATTTTTAAGTCCAAGACGGTGAACATGACATAAGGGAAGAAACGGGACGGGACGGACTGGACGGGACGGGATTGAGCGAGACGGGACTGGACGGGAAGGGAAGGGACGGAACGGGACGGGACGGGACGGGGCAAAGCGGGACGGGACGGGGCAAAGCGGGACGGGGCGGGGCCGGACGGGTCGGGGCGGGGCGGGACGGACGGGACGGAAAGGGAAGGAAAAGGATGGGATGGAAGGGGAGGGGGTGGGATGGAAGGGGAGGGGCGGGACGGGAAGGGTCGAAACGGAGCGGGGCGGGGCGGAACAGGATGATACGGAAAGGAAAGGGAAGGAATGGGATGAAAGGAGAAGGGACGGGACTGGACGGGAAGGGACTGAACAGGAATGGACTGGACGGAAAAGGAAGGGACGGGACGAAAAAGAACGAGACGGGACGGGACGGAAAGGGAAGGGGAGAGAAGGAATGGGATGGAAGGGGAGAGGCGGGACGGGACGAGACGAGACGGGACGGGACGGGACGGGACGGAATGGGACGGTACGGAGACGGGGACGGAGAAAGGGACGGGGACGGGGATAGGATGGGATGGGATGGGATGACAGAAAATAATTAGTCATTATTTACTACACAAATAACGAACCTCGCGCGAACGAAGTCGCGGGTAAAAGCTAGTTAAAATATAATTTTGAATGTGGTTGAAAATTTACAAGAATAGCCGGCAAAATTGTTAAAAATAAGGGCATCTTTTTTTTATAACCAGAAATAGTTTTTGAAATAATATTGCATCCAATATATATATATAATTATAAATGTTGAGTCATTTATCATGTTTATTTTTGGCATAAAAATTATAGATCTTATAGATTCTACAGGCAAACCTTGCCGTTCGCGGATTTGCGTTTCGTTGATTTGATTTGACGCGGGGCACTTATGTGCTCCCTTTTCTTTGCCGTTCGCAGATGTAATTGCCATCGTTAACTGCTTCAACTTTCATACACTAAGTGAATAAAGAAGACGTATGCAATTTATGTCATGAACACCTAAATAACATTATTTATCACGAATTTGTAAACACACTTATCGAGCATATTCCTTTGAATCTTTTATTACTAAATTGGACCTGAAATAAATTGTAAAATTATAACTTGAATAAACAAATGGATATTCGAGCTCTAGATTCAAGTGGCAGACTTATGTTACGTATGGAATTTTAGTTCAAGCTTTACTGTCTTCTCGAGCATTTCTGTTGAAAATGTTTGAATTTTTTGAGGTCGCAAAGTATAAATAAATCTAGTTTATGGAACCTAACCCCGTTTTTATCATTTATGTGTTTACTTGCGCATCGCGGTTTTGCGCTTCGCGGCATTCTTCTGGAACGTAACCCCCGCGAATGGCGAGGTCTGCCTGTATATCTTTAAAACTGAGAATTCTCTACTTTTTTCGTATTATTATTAAAGATACACCGGCAGGCAGCAAGCTGTTAAGTCGTGATTATACTTACATTGTGCTATAAATTTAGTAAAACAAACAAAATTACAAAAAATACAACATAAGTAAACTTCAATAAGTAGATATTAAATATATGCTCACGGTCAAGTTTAAAATTCGTTTCCAAAGGCGGAGTTCGAATTGTCAGGCATGCGCACGAGACGCGTAATACTCAGAGTGAGACTATATCGGCGCCGTAATGTTTTCGGCCGTTCCCAGGCCCTACTAGCAGTATCTTCTTCCTCTCCTTCGCCCTGGTACCCTACACGGATGTCGGGTTGTAATCTTCTGTTTCTTGAATCCATTTTCTCCGTTTCTTCAGGTCCCTGGCCTCTTCTCTCATTTCCTTTATCGTTTTTCCCCTAGATTGTCCAATATTGATAATTTGATTTAGCCATGTTGTTGTTGGTCTTCCCCTGTTCTTCTTTCTGTATTGTTTAGCCCCCATCATTTTCTTAGGTAGCCTGTCTGGTTTCATTCGTATAAGATGACCCTACCATTCCATCTGTATATTCTCTATTTTTCTGCATACTGCTTCTTGTTGTAGCTGGGTTCTGATGTCATTGTTTCCTATCCGGTCCATTCTAGTTTTGTTGACTATTTTCCTTAGTACCCTCATTTCCATAGCTGTTAGCTTGGATTTGTGTTTATGCTGGGTAGTCCAGGTCTCGCTGGAGTATAGCATTATAGGGTTTGTTGCAGTGTTATGTATCATTAGTTTAATCTTCCTACTTATTTCTTTGTTTCCGAAGATGGTTTTATTAAGCGCGTAGCATGCCTTATTTGTCCTTTTTATTCTGTTTGCTATTTCTAAATCATATTTCCCGTCATTTGTAAATGTACTTCCCAGGTAGTCTATTGTTGTTACCTCCTCCATCGTTTTTCCTTTATAGTTAAAATTGTATATTTCTTCCTCTGTTATTTTATTGAATACCATTACTTTACTCTTATCAGTGTTAACTTTCATATGCATTTTCTCTATCTACTCTATCCAAGCATTTAAGAGCTTTTGCATTTTTCTTTTACTGTCTGCGATTAAAACTATGTCGTCAGCATATAGTAGTGCATCAATCTGAATTGGCTGCATATTTTTGTGGCATATTGTGGTTTTCAAACCTCTGTTGTTTTCTCTAACATTTTTTAAGATCCTATCCATTACTATTATAAATAACAACAGGCTTAGACTGTCTCCCTGTTTGATTCCTATTTTGAGTTGTACGTCCTTATTCTACTCCCATTTACTTGTATTTTAGCTTTTGTATATTTATATGCTGAAATGACTAATTGTATTAACTTTCTAGGGATTTGTAGTTTTTCTAAACATTCAAATATTATATTTCTCTGTACTGTGTCGAATGCTGCTTGTAGGTCTATAAATGCTAATATCAGTTCTTCTCCCGTTTCCATTTTCTTTTCTATTATATTTCTTCGGATTTATATATTGTCATTGGTTTATCTGTTTGTCCTGAAAACTGCTTGCTCTTCTTCTAGTTTGTCTTCTGTATATTTCCTTATTTTCTGTTCTATAATTCTTGTGTATGTTTTGTATATTACCGATGATAGGCATATGGCTCGATAGTTCTCACAGTTTGTTTTGTCTACTTTTTTATAGATTGGGATTATTAGAAGACGCGTAATACTCAGAGTGAGACTATGTCAGCGCCGTAATGTTTTCGGCCGTTCCCAGGCCCTACTAGCAATACAGTAAGTATAGTCAAAATTATACCCATTCGGAGTCACGTGACTTTTGTCTGTCTCTGTTCATCTTTAGTAAAATAGATGAAATGGAAGAAATTTGAAAAAAAGGCATGTCGATTCATAAAATTAATTTAAAAAATTTGACGTTACAAATCTGTCAGATTATATTTTTTGTGTAAGTTATTGAGATAAGGGTAATAAAACCTAAAATTGTTGAGCCGAAAACTGGAAATTAAAAGAAACCATCGGACATGCGGTATAACGAGCAGTCACAACAATTAATTTGAATATTATGCGTTTTTTTTAATGAAGAGTACAATATTAATAATAGTAAATCAACAGTTTCACCCTCCAACGCTGTTCGCCATGCTTCTCTTGCGTTAAATATCTCGGAGAGCACAATTTACCGAAAATATGAGCCAGAAAGTGAAGAATGCAAAAACGGAAGTCGACGAAGCAGTCAAGACACTGTATATAAAATGTATGTAGCTAAAGAATTTGTAACCATAAAAAATCTAAAAAATGCTTGGTTGAAGAATCTGGAGATTTTTCACATTCAGTTTCTTCCCTAAATAGATTGTGCAAGGAAATAGGCTTCAAATGGCAATGTTCTATAACAGAATATGCATACACAGAAATTGACTTAAAATCTGCTATACGCAGCAGGTTTTTAATGTAGCAGCTGACATATCTTTATTATATTTACATTTTACGACATGTTATGTTTTCTTTAACCTGTAAATTCAGTTTGATTTCATATAAGAGAATAAACCCGTCCTTGTTTTAGAAATTGGCATATGTCAGGATAACCTACAAAACGGAATGTCATTTATTTCCCTAAAATTGCATTTTTAAGAATCGACATACGTAAAATTACTAGATTATCACGTGACTCCGAATGGGTATAAATTTGACTATAATATATATGTGACCGTGACGTTCACTTACCCACCGCGCAGACGACACGCTTGTGCACAGCTCACCAAATACATCGAAGAGTTGATTGTCTGTTTCGCTTACGTTGTGACCTCCCCACTCATAGCCGCTAGCAATATAGTAGATATTAAATATATGGTAACAATTAAGTGAAGGACAACCACTAGTGTCCCAAACGACAATTTGAAGAAAAATACTATGGGACTACTTGGGTAATTTTGTATTTTTGTATTTGTTTAAGTTGTCCAGCATATCTTTTGTAAAAAAAAAATTTTGTACCTATCGTAAAAAAATAAAACTGTTCTTGTAGATACTGTGTAGGAAATTAATTTAATCCTAACTTCCGCCCACCCATTGGATTTCAAAACACAGTAACTTCATTTTACCATGAAACTTTAGGGTTGCAAGATTTTTGGTCAGACAGTAAAAATTATACTTTAATACAGACTGCAAATATATGGGATTTAACTCTGGGTATGGATGTAGAGTGTGGGGCCAGCGATTTAAAGTTTTTCCTTGTTTCCCACAATTTTACTCGTTATCATATACTGTGTTATACGATGGAGCAGCTGATATGTATTGCATTATCAATGGTTTTATTTACTATTATTTTCGTAACAATGAATTTATTTGACAAGTACTGGTTTAGTAACTTAAACTGCTATGTATAAAAGAACTTCAAAGATTTTTAGAATAAGTTAAAATTTCCCACGGTTACAAATGTTATTTTTCTGTGGAGTCTACTTGTGAAACGGAGATAGCACCAGCCTCCCCCACTCTGGGTTTTTGAGTGCTTGATGGCACTGTACAAGTGGGATAAGTTGCGTTGTATTATTCAATAAAACTATTTGGGTGAAACTTACGATTTAAAATGCGTAAAAAATGGAAATTAGAATTGTCCAGCGAAAAATTCCAGTTTTTCACTTATGAAATTCATTTTTTGAAGCAAGGTCTGCAAATATAGCAAGCTTGGATATAGAGGTCATCTCAATAACCACCACTTTCATGTCCACTGACAACTAATTCGTGGCAAAGCTGTCGCGATTAGACTGAGAAACGTCACAACTTGTCAGCTAAAAGGTTGAGGTTAGATAGTTTAAAAATGCCAAGACCTTTGAATTGCACTCACCTTTCAAGACGTGGTTTTCGTTTGTTTTTCTCGTTGCCCAAAATGGACGAGAAATTTTGGATTCAACATTGTGGTCATTTACTAATGCTCTACAAGTTTTAAATTTCCTACCGTTTGGCGCCATTTTTATGCCCACTTCATAGTTAAGGTCACTAGATTAATACTCTAAGGGCCGGTTGCAGAAAGCAATGTTAAGTCTGGTGTTAGCTAACGCGACGTCAAAGTGAACAAAAACGAATCAAATCTCAAATGCTTATGGTAACTAATACATTAGTAAACAAAATTTGATGCGATTTTGTTCACTTTGACGCGACGTTAGCTAACACCAGACTTAACATTGCTTTCTGCAACCGGCCCTGAGTGTAATGTACCGCCATTCCATTCCTCGCATGAGAATATGAGAAAATTCTGAAATAAAGATAACAAATATAAATTTCCCAAGTGCAATAGAGAAGACATTAGTTTTCGGGGATTTTCTTTTTGGTGCAGTGGCACTGCTGTAAAGTCAAATTATTGTTAAATTCTGTTTTTATCCCTAGTTGGAGAAAATTGTGCGACACGGATAGATATAAAAAAACCACTAATGGCGGTACCTAACACTTTAGTGTGTTGATCTAGTGACCTTATTCATCGTGGAAATACAGTACCACCAAACACAAAAACCATGGAAAATATGTGAACTAAATCTAAAATTGAAGTAAGAGGAACTGAAGAACCAATAAAAAGAAAGCTTGGCATCAAGGTACATTCATATGAAAAAACACATACGACACTACCATTGCAGATTTTCGAGTGCTGTTGTTAATCAGTTTCGTTGTTCTCTGTTAGTTATAGTTATTTTTGTTATTGTTTACCTATTCGTCGTTTAATTTTGGGCGACTCGGTCTTATAATCTGAAATCATAGGTACTACATTTTTTAAATAATTTTGTGTTAAGTTAAGCTTGCGATAATAATATTTTGTTAGCATATATTTATGTAATACTAAATTCCTTTTTACATAGAATACAATGAGTTGTAAATGAAGAAAACTCGTGTATTCAGGAGCAAGAAGTGTAATTGCAAATATTATAGAGCTTTTGAATTGAACAGAAGGTTTCTGAAACGTGGATATTTCCGGAAGAACAAGATACAGAATTAGCAGCTGCAGCAACTGGGAAATCAACCTCTCTGATAAAGAAAGTTCATAAGGAATATACTACAACAGGTAATGCTTAAAAAATAACATTATTTCTCAAAATTGTCACTTATAGGTACTACTATAAGTACTTAAAGTTATGGCGATTATTTTTGGGGTAGTAGTTATCACCAAGGTTCATTCCGTGTGGGTACAAATAGAATGAGTTGCTCAGCAACATTGAATATTCAATGGACATGAGTGATACTATCCCAACTTTGAGTACGAATAGTATTCGGAGGACTATTCAGTGAAGCAAACCCATTTCCAAATTAAAAATCTGGTGTGATACACTCACACAACTTCCTTTTACAGTGTTCTTATAATTGGTCAAAAATTTCATTTTTAATTTTTTGCCATTTGTCAAAAATTTTCAAAAATTACAAATACTACAAAAACGGTACAAAATAGAGCGTTAGTTGAAGAGACAAATTCTCTCTAGAATTTTAAGGTGAATTCAAAAATGTAATAATATACCGGGTGTTTTATTTAAAATAGGAGTTAATAAAAAAAATAGAAAAAAAACAAAAGAAACCCAATTTAGAAGTATTCAACTGGAAAATCACCTATTTTACATCAATACACATTAAAAATGTAGTAAAAATGTAAAGTTTAAAAAAAATCGTTAGAGCCGTTTTTGAAAAAATCGAAAAAAATTGAAAAATCTCAAGAGTAAACACCTACTTCCGGTTATGCGATTTTCTTTAAAAGCTTGCTGTCTCATCTACATAGTACACAAAACTTATATATGAAGTTTCAACGCCATACCTCTTTTCGTTTTTGAGATATTCTGTTCACAGACAGACAGACACACACACACACAGACAGACAGACAGACAGACAGACAGACAGACAGACCAATGAAAAAAAATATGTTTTTTGGGATCAGGGGACTCTAAAAGGTGAAGATCTGTTGAAAACTCAATTTCGAATTTTTGGGGTGAATCCAATACTTCCTTTATAGTAAAAGGAAGTAAAAAGACTCAACACTTAGTTACACATGTTAAAATACAATTAGTGTAAACATCTTCAATAAATATTTTAATTTGTACAAAATAGTCACTTAAGTAATAATAGTCGCTGCAATTTGGTACTACTATAGGTCACAGAAACTAGATTGACTCTCAAGGTAGGTCATGAAAGGCGCTGTGATCATATTTGATGAATTGGCAATATGTGGAAAGTTGTCAAACATACAAAGTTTGCTTACATTTTAAATGACAAGTAATCAGTAATGGTGGG
Source organism: Agriotes lineatus (assembly GCA_940337035.1). Lineage (NCBI taxonomy): Eukaryota > Metazoa > Arthropoda > Insecta > Coleoptera > Elateridae > Agriotes > Agriotes lineatus. The sequence continues at coordinate 11,499 of CALNHX010000376.1, forward strand.
TAGAGGGATTTTGTTTGTGCAGTGACTAACGTCATATGACAGATTCTTTGTGTTTTAAAGTGTGAAAATTGCTGTTGCTGGGATAGAACGTTCAGCAGAGCCTCGTTGTTCAACTTAACACCATTATTTCCGCAATCCTTTTAACATTCCAGAACTGATAATACACCATACTGCAATGTTGCGTACGCCTCTGATTTAATGTGTCATTTAGCTTAAATAAGGTTAACAATTTAATGTCAATATGATAGATGTAAAAATGTTACCAATACGAAACTTGGAAATTACTAGATTCTAACATTAGTTCCGAGTTTCACTGCGTCTCAATCTAGATTCTGTAACCTGTACAATAGCTCAGAATAATACAGAATGGCCTGTCGGCTTAAAAGTTAGCTAGTTTTTTCTTTGCGCATGCGCGAGTCTGATATGAACGCCAAGGTAGGGAGAGAGAGAAGAAACGAGTACACAGCGGGCAAGGAAAGTTTGCACAAGGAATCAAACAAAAATGGGCAGAAACTGATCGACTACGTGGCAAGAAACAGTATGGTGATCAAAACAACTCAGCTTAAGCATAAGGATATACATAAAATCACATGGACAAGCCCAGACGGTCGCACAAACAACCAAATCGATCACATGCTGATAGAGAGAAAGCACTCAAACGGTATAGAAGATGTCAGAACATTCAGAGGAGCGGATATCAGCTCTGATCACTTTTTGTGCAGAGCTAGATTAAGGCAGGAAGTACCGAAATTAGCGGGGAAAAAAGGAAGAAAGAGAATTAGATGGGAAATTGAGGCACTGCAAACAGAGTAATAGAGAAATATTTAAAAGAACAAAGTAAAACCAACAACCCACAGGATACAGTCAATGGAAAATGGGAAGCAATCAAATATACAGTCAGGCAAGGAGCGCAGGGTCTAGAAAGGACCAAAGCAAGATCGGGGAAGGAATGGTTTGACAAGAGCTGCGCGAAAGTGGTAAACGAGCGGAAGAAAGCAAGACTTACACCCGTATTCATAGTCGTTCGCCAGCGACTCGCCGGAGTTTCGTTATAAATAGTATGTTGGCGGCACTGTACGTCTATGTCAAATTCGAGGTTAGCAGGTTAGATTTTGTGTCAGTTTCTGTCAAAACTGACGGAAAACCTAACCTGATAACCTCAAGTTTGACACAGACGTACAGTGCCGCCAACATACTATTCATAACGAAACTTCGGCGAGTCGCTGGCGAACGACTATGAATACGGGTGTTACAATGTTAAAAGAAAATACAGCAGAAGCACTAGGAAAATATAAGGAAGCCTGCAGAAAAATGAAAACAAAGTGTGGGGACAAAAAGAGAGAGGCCATGCTACAGAAAATAGAAAAGCTAGAAGAAAACCACCAAAGAAAACAGATAAGAGAATTCTACAGAGGCTTAAAAGAAAGTAAAGTGGGAGGTAAAAACAGAACTATGTATTACAGGAACGAGAAAGGAAAATTAATCACAGAAACAGGGGCGATACAGGACATGTGGGATCTACACTTCAAAAGAATGCTAGAGCAGAAGCAAGGGAAAACAGAGAATGAAGAAGAGATATCTTACAAAGGCACAAACAACACTAAGTTAAGGGAACCGACATTGGAGGAAGTTAAGGATATTATCATTAAGATGAAAAACCAACAGAAGCCCAGGAGTAGACGAGCTGCCTATAGAACTGTTCAAATACGGGGGAGATCAGATCTTTAAGGCGGTGCATGATTTAATAATGCAGATATGGCAGAAAAAGCAGATGCCAGAAGAATGGTTAACGGCAATTATAACCCCTATTTATAAAAAAGGTAATGAACAGCTAGCAGTGTTATAGTATACAAGGTGTTGGCCACTACGATAAAAGTGAGGCTGGACGAACAAGCCGAAAAGATAATAGGGCAGTACCAGGCGGGCTTCAGAAAAGGCAAATCAATCATCGACCGAGTATTCGTAATGAAACAGATCCAAGAAAAGGCGGACAAGAAAGGAAAACGCATTTATACCCTTTTCATTGATTTTTAAAAAGCCTACGACACAGTGCTAAGAGCAGAGGTTTGCAAAGCTTTGGGTAGCCTACAATTCCCAAATGAATTAATATCACTTATCAAGATGACCCTACAGAAGACGACCAATAAGGTGAAATGCAAGGAACAACTGTCAAACGGTTTTATAAGTGAGAGAGGCCTAAAACAGGGCGACCCTTTGTCGACTAGTTTGTTCAATATAGTCCTGGAGTCTATTGTAAGAAAAAGCAGAATCAAAATGGGATACAACGTGCTAGGAAACTCAGATCAGTGTCTTGCGTACGCGGATGACCTAGTTCTGCTAGCCAAAACAAAGGAGGAGCTGAAAGAGCTATTTATCAGCTTAGAAAGTAGTTCTAGAGGGGTAGGCCTGGAGATCAATGAAGCAAAAACCTAGTTCATAATATTGGGTAGCAGGCGAGGCCACACGGCAGAAGTGTTAAAAATTGAAAGTGCAAGATCGGAGAAGAGTTGGGTATTCGAAGAGAAAAAAAGTGTAGTGTACCTTGGAGTGGAAATACCAAATGACTGTAACTATGACGAGGTGATAGAAAGGCGCATAGTAGCCGGGTCTAAATGCGTCGGGAGCTATAAGAAATTACTCAGGTCGAAAAATGTGTCGCGCACTGTAAAACTAAGGCTCTATAAAACGGTGATAAGGCCAGTAGTGCTGTTTGGTAGTGAGTTGTGGGTTTTAACACAAGAAAACCAAAGGAAGCTAGAAGTTTGGGAGCGCAGAATATTGAGATGTATATTTGGATGTGTTAAACAGGGAAGCATATGGAGGCGAAGATATAACGCAGAGCTGACAGAAATATACAGGGAACCAAGTATAGTACACCATGCCAAACGTAGCAGATTGAGGTGGCTGGGACACATATCAAGGCTAAATGAGGACCAGATGTCAAGTAGTATGTTTGATCAACAGGTAAGAGGTAATAACAGGAGGGGAAGACCCAGGAGAACTTGGTGGGAAGACGTACAGGAGGACCTAAGAGAGCTAAACGTCAGAAACTGGGAAGCATGTGCCAAAAACAGAAAAAGGTGGAAGGAAATAATTCAAGCCATAGGCCTTCAGGCCTGAAGTGCTGGACATACACATGCGCGAGTCTGGTGGTGTGCAGTCAGCTGTCTTCCATGTTTTGCCCTTATAAGAAGGTTATGTTTTTTGTGCTAGTGGTTTTAAAGTATTAATTTAATATGAGTGCACAAAAAAGATCTTTTGGTGGCACATGGTGTGCTGTGCATTTTCATATAAATTGCGTGGACTTTAAACGTACGGATTATTCCTGTTCAGTTTCAAATTTAGGCGCATAATTTTGAATTTCCTGACTCTGCACACCACTAGGACCATGTCAAGGTGACAAAATTGAGTATGCCGACATCTAAAGCGCCGACACAGAGAGGCCATTCTGATTTAGGGTATTATTCCGTGTAATACAAAATCCGACGTTTTCATTGGTCCACTTTTGACAGATGACAGGTGAACTGAATAGTCATTGAAAAAAATAATGCAGGTAATATTTTTGTTCTTACATTTTCCAGGTACCTACTTCTTTAACATCTCCTAAGAAAAAGAAACTGATGGAAGACTCACGAAAATCGTTCTCGATGATTTTCATTTGGGAGTTCTGCGAAAAACGGTTCACAAAATGTACACTGTGGAAAATGCATGGAGGAAAGAGTTTGACCATGTTTTACAGTTAAGAGAAGAATGTGAAAAACAACTTGGCTTAATGGACGAAATAAATTGTAAAAATTTTATTTTCACTGTCAATATCGGACCATCAAATGAAGTTGTTCAAGTTTTGGCGTTGCTTTTCTTTGCTCTGGTGACCAGAGTCTCTTTTGCTTTGTTCAAAGATGTCGTAGTATTTCGCATTGAACTTTAAGATAATTGATAATTACGCAATCTAATACAATATTTATTTTGTATATTTTTTTAGTTCTGTTGTAATATTTATTATTATAAAAATATGTATTGCATTATTGGTCGTTTTATCTGCTATTACGCTTGTAACAATGAATTTATTTGATAAGTACTGGTTTAGTTACTTAAACACTGTCATATGTAAAAAATCTATTTTTAAAATAAAAGTTTAAATTGCCCGGGTTTACGAACCATCTGTCAATTCCTTCAAAAACAAGTACAGTCTATAGGACTTAGCTTAGACTAAAGTTCCTATATACAGGGTGTCCCCGAAAGGTCTGTACAAAATAATAACACATATTCCTGAGGCCAAAATAGGACGATTTAACCCAACTTACCTCTATTCAAAGTTGCTTCGTTTAGCCGCTAGAGGTCTTCAAAAATGATTAGCTTTTTAATTTTTTTTTTAAGTAAGTCGAAAAATCTTTGATAGTAAACTACAACTTTTTGTAGAATAAACGCTAATTTCGAAAATTACAGGGTGTTTAAAAACTTCACAATAAATTATCCATCCATATTTTTTTAACCCCCTGTATAATCACTACCAATGTTGTTTTGTGGATAGTTACTTTAATTTAGAAGCTATTTCCTCTCTTACAAAATTTTAGTTGAGTAAACGGTTTAGCCATAAAAAAATATTTTCTAAATCTTTCCAAGTCTGAATCAGTAATTGTAACTTAACACTAGGGTTGTAGGGATTTAGAAAATATTTTTTTGTGGCTAAACCGTTCGCCCAATTAAAATTTCGTAAGAGAAAAAATAGCTTCTAAATTAAAGTAAATTCACAAAAAAAATTGGTAATGATTATACAGGGGGTTAAAATTTTTATTAAAGTTAATAATTTTTAAAGCCCTCTAGCGGCTAAACGAAGCAACTTTGAATAGAGGTAAGTTGGGTTAAATCGTCCTATTTTGGCCTCAGAAATATGTGTTATTATTTTGTACAGACCTTTGGGGGCACCCTGTATAAAGAGTTGGAACATGGATCCACAAATCAAGGATCACATGATTCAGCAATAATATAATTAATTTTTACTTCCTTTTACGATAAAGGAAGTGTTGGATTCACCCCAAAAAACTCGAAATTGAGTTTTCAACAGATCTTCACGTTTCAGAGTCCCCTGAACCCAAAAACCATATTTTTTTTCATTGGTCTGTCTGTGTGTGTGTCTGTGAACAGAATATCTCAAAAACACAAAGAGGTATGGCGTTGAAACTTCATATGTAAGTTTTGTGTACTATGTAGATGCGAGAGCAAGCTTTTGAAGAAAATTGCATAACCGAAAGTATGATGTTGACTCTTGTGTTTCAAAAACGGCAGAATTTGCAGAGCTGATATCAAAAAATCTTATATGCATCACGTACGTAAATAGTAGGGGACGCCTCTCATTAAAGTCGGCTCCTTCGTCCCCTTCGTCTTTAAAAACAATTCGTCCCCTAAAACCCCATCTTGCATATTTGATACATAATATACTATAACGTGTCTATTTTTACTTCCTTTTACAATAAAGGAAGTATTGGATTCACCCCAAAAATTCGAAATTGAGTTTTCAACAGATCTTCACGTTTTAGAGTCCCCTGATCCCAAAAAACATATTTTTTTTCATTGGTCTGTGTGTCTGTCTGTCTGTGTGTCTGTGAACAGAATATCTCAAAAACGAAAAGAGGTATGGCGTTGAAACTTCATATATAAGTTTTGTGTACTATGTATATGAGACAGCAAGCTTTTGAAAAAAATCGCATAACCGGAAGTAGGTGTTTACTCTTGTGATTTTTCAGTTTTTTTCGATTTTTTCAAAAACGGCTCTAACGATTTTTTTTAAACTTTTCATTTTTATTACATTTTGAATGTGTATTGATGTGAGATAGGTGATTTTCCAGTTGAATACTTCTAAAATGGGTTTTTTTTTTTTTGTCTATTTTTTTTATTAACTCTTATTTTAAATAGAACACCCGGTATATTATTACATTTTTGAATTCAGCTTAAAATTCTAGAGAAAATTTGTCTCTTCAACTAACGCTCTATTTTGTACCGTTTTTGCAGAATGTGTAATTTTTGAAAATTTTTGACAAATGCTTAAAATATTTTAAATCAAATTTTTGGCTAATTATAAGATCACTGTAAAAGGAAGTTGTGTGCGTGTATCACACCAGATTTTTAAAATTGTATAGCTGCGATTTCCTCAATACTTAACCCTAGAACGCATAGGTGGCATCATATGAGACGCCACCTATTTAACTATCTAGTTTTTAGTGGTTTGCTGTTATGTTATCATATTTATATTTTTAGTACCTCTCCAGCAGATTATTGTTGATATATCCCTTTCATTTTTAATTTCCAAAAATTGTTACAAGCTTTATTAGTTTTTTAGTTACTGGGTGTCGCATATGACGCCATCTATGCAATCACGTAACAAGTTTTCTCGGTAGGTGTTGGTCGGTAACAACTTGCCATCTGTCAGTTTACGTAAGTAATTTTCATAGTAACGTAATGCGAAGTGGAATTTGTTAAAATAGCTATCACCAGTGTCTTTATAAGATTGCCAGTTAGCTATTATACTTGAGCCGCCGAACAGATAGAGTGGAGCAGGCAACCAAAATAACATTACAAAAGTCACCCGATAATATTTTAACTATAATTACTAAAATGAACAGAGATGGCGACCCTTATAATTAGAACTACAGTGGCTTGATAGCGACAATAGGCACAATTTGCCACAAAATGGCGGCCAATGGCCTACTAACTTTAATAAATTGAACGTTTTTGAATGGTCATGGTTACACAACGTATAAATAATATGTTGGTGGCACTGTAAGTCTATGTCAAACTGACGCAAAACCTAACCTGCTAACCTCGATTTGGTATAAACAAACAAAAGCATCAACAAATTTTGCCTCTTAATGGCGGCCGATTCGAGCGACCAATAAAAAAGAATACACTCTATTGTCGCCACTGTCTCATATAAAGTCACTGTAGTAGAACTCATTTCAATTGATATTAAATAACTTTTTGAGGTTATGATGCAAATATTGAGAGATAAAAAAAATTATCCTTTGCGGGCTGTGGAAATTCAAACATATGAATAATATATTGGTGGCACTGTAAGTCTATGTCAAATTCGAGGTTAGCAAGTTAGATTTTGCGTCAGTCTGTGATAAAACTGATGCAAAACCTAACCTGATAACCTGCAGTGTAATTTATGTGCTGAACAGACTACCGAGTGATTTTTTAAAAACTCAATTGCAGCAGGCCCTGAATAGCCTGTATCAGTTGGCAATACTGAAATGTATTATTTATTTATTTATTTATTTATTTATTATCGTTATAGCCAACAGCTGATGCCAATGACAGGCTACATTTTAAATAATTAACATTAATATAGGCCAGTTTTCAAATGCAGAAATTAATAGAACAAAAAAAAAACAAAAACAATGGAAGAAAATAACTTTACAATTATTGGTGACACTGCAAGTCTATGTCAAATTCGAGGTTAGAAGGTTAGGTTTTGTATCAGTTTTGGCACAGACAGTGTCACCAACAATACACTTCAGTACTGCCAACTGATTCAGTCTATCCAGGGCCTGCTGCAATTGAGTTTTTAAAAAATCACTCGGTAGTAACTTGTCAAAACTGTTTAACGTAGATATTAGTACCTGATCAGTTCCCTAGATTTAACAATTAATTTATTCATACTCATAAATAAATATTTTAACAACTTTAACTTCCGTTTTGCAATTTAATATGCATCTAAGCAGTCAAAATTAACTTCCAGATATTAAAAAAGGCGTATAGTAAATTTAAAGTGCCTCATTAAACAAAAAAAGGTGTGGTGTCGTATACGACACCATATATGCGTTAATGTAGCTTTCTTAGATGTATGCGTTCTAGGGTTAATATCATTACAAATAAGATTAGTGTCACACGGTCAACTCAAGAAAATATTCATTGAAAGAAATGAGTATCTGACTTGGTATCTGACCAAAAAAAGAATGAGCAAATAACATATTAAAAATTAGGGATGTCGGCGGGTACCCGGGTCGATCCGGGTAATAGTCAACCCGGGTATATTTTCAGGACCTGGGTACCTGACTAGTAAATTATTCAAAAAGTCAGCCTTTTTCGGATATGATAAAAACTTTAAAAACATACGATAAGCTCTATAAAAACAAAACCATTAAGTAATAACAAGAATCACCCTATGCCACACCACACCACACAATGTTGTTTCTTGTTTCCGCTTCACAGAAATATTCAACCCGTCAATAGTACCATTAAATCCCGTCAGTATGGGTTGAAGTAACATAAACATCCTCTGTGTGATGTTGATGCTGCTACCAATTTCGGATAAAAAGTCACTCGAATTTAATGGCAGTTGGAAGTGTGAAAATATGTACGAATACCCGATGACTTGCAGTTTGAATTGGTGAGTAGGTACTATTTTGCCTGTATGGAAATATTTTCATTCGGCAGAAAATAAGGCAAAATGTAAAATCTTCGGGCACCCTACCCGGGTACTGTTTTCGGGTACCCGGGTTTGATTTTAGACCGGTTACGACATCCCCATTAAAGATAGTGGAAATGATACCCTTATTAAAGGAAAATTTAAAAAATATTAATAATGATAAATTTTTAAGCACTTGTTTTGTAGATGAATGTTCATTGGGATGTCTGGTAGATTTATATCGTGTGTTCCAAAAAAAAAAAACTCATTTAGGGTAGGCCTGTCAATAATTAAAGCCATAAAGCATGACACATAAAACTATCCCAACTAAATCAAAAAGTTAACATACAAACATCCAAAATTCAGTCATTTGCATTCAGTTTACTTTGTTGACTATTCAACTCACTTGCCATCTATCAAAAACTGACCAATAAAAATACAAGATTTGACGTCTTTGAGCCAATAAAAATGAACTATATTGACAATTTTCACTAGTGAAAATAATCGACAATTTTCACTAGTGGTATGTATAGTGAATATTTTAAACAAATTTGATATTTATTAGAAAAAGTCAATATTAGTGTTCTGTTACTATAGAATTTGCGTAGTTTCGTGCTAGATTTACTGAAAACTAATTTGAAAAAGTAGTTTGGTTCATTGAATAGTCCCTCAAATGCCATTCTTAGTCAAAGTTAAATAGACTATTTTTGCGGTGGTATCACTACTCATGTCCATTGCGCTTAGGATTAGGACTCGTGCTAGCGCACTCGTCCTAATCGAACCTAAGCGCAATGGACATTCGTGATACCACAGCAAAAATATTCGACATAACTTTGACTACTCATGGTATTATAAGTGAATATTCTTACATGAAGCTAGTTCTTCATTCATAACTGTTATTTATAAACATACACTCATCAAATCTTACAGTATTAAATGACACAAACACAATCTACTGTTTTACCTACCGACTGTAGAGCCATCACCGACTCGAACAGGACCAGAAACAGACCTCTCCTGTCCACGAAGGGCATCCAAGATGCCCAAGGAATTCCGACCTGTCATGCCGGCGCTCCGGTTGGAAGCCCGGAGACCGAGCCAGGTTCAAAATGTCACTGGGCAGTAGCGACGACCTGCGTGAATGTTGCAGCAGGGTGAACAGCACTTACAAATTGTAAAACAGCGGCATCGTCTCTCTGGTGGTGGACAGGATATCGTTGGGAAGCACTTTCATCATAAACAACGCCTGTAGCACACTATTCATGCAGCATGTGTTCCCCAAATTGTTCAGCCCAACCTTCCCTGTGGTGTCCTGAGTGGAAATGATGATAGTAGAACCGTCCACCCACGACTTGCAATTCAATCTCTGCTTGAAGTTCAAAAGAGGACTGAGGGGTTCAACAGCACGTATCGGCTCTTCGTACAATGTGTTGTATCCGGAAAAATGGTTCATAACGCTGTACGATTTCTTCTAAATATAAGAGACTACCTTCTGCAGCAAGGAAAAAACCTTGCCGGTGTAGGGAATAACCTTGTGGAAGGCTTCGGGGCTGGGCTGCATGCTCGACAGCATATACAGCACTATGGGCCCCACGGATTTGCGTGGCTCCAGTTAAGATTAAAACGCTCTACATACGTTAAGGTAAATTCAACCAGGATTTCGAAATGCTGCTTGGCTTCTAGGCCTTGCATAAAGCTCAGCACAAAAGCCCCAAGTTAAGTGTCACTGTCTACCGTGATAACCAGTTGCACAGCGTCATTAATGCTTCTACCAAACTCTGATCTGAATGGACGAACTGGAAAAGATACTTTACAGCAGTTGAAAGGACTTGCTCTTCAATAAACTGCAACACTATGGACATGGTGGGTTGGCGTTGCTTTGAGGGGCCAGAAATGCCGTTGTACAGGGCTTTCAAGGTAGCGACGATCATATTTCCACTGGAACAAGCCTGAATCAGAAGAATCTCCTGGAAGTTCTTAATGTCCACCATGAAGTTGACATAATCCTCGTGTTTAGTAGGCATCGTAACGGTTCCCAAACTGTACACAATATATTCACATAGTTTTGCGCGCTCAAACGCCTGCAGGTCGTGCTCCGCGTTTATGCTTTGGAGTCCAATGCACAGGGGCCCTCCAACTTGTCGCTGATCAGGGTCTGGGCAAAGCCCCATTTTTCACACGAAATTTAAACAAAGAACAAAACAAAACAGACATCGCAAGATATTGGGCGCGTTCAGTCGGAGCAGCCAGTGTTGCCAACGCTTGATTTTTTTCCGTAATAGAAATTTACAAAAATAGTAATAGATTTGGCAGTTTGGGTAATAGATTAATAATAATTTGAATTCTACTCAAATCCGTCAAAAGCATCAGTGTTTTATATTAGCGTTAACTTTTGAACTCGGTCTTTAACCTCTGGAGACTAACTAAGGAAAGTTATATAGCCCATTTTTTATATGGAAATGCAACTAGCGAAATTCTAAGGTAACAATTGGCAACAAGCATTATCACTAGACTGATTTGTGTTGGTACATTATTTTTGCAGTGAGGTTAGGTTTCATGTTGAGTCAGAGCCGGATTAAGGATATGTGAGCCCCAGGGCTAAATTTTGTAGAGGCCCCATTCCCATTTATGCAACGGGTACAAAGGGATCTAAATGATTAGAAACCGCAATAGATTATAACCTTCCAATCTTTTCGAGGCCCCCGAAATTCAGTGGCCCGGGGCTGCAGCCCCCTTAGCCCCCCTTTAATCCGGCTCTGTGTTGAGTGGTTGACATTTAACTATTTTAAATTTTAGTTGTGCCTATTATAAACTTAAAATCTGATTTTATAAATTAGGACTGAGGACAAATTCAGTTTATAACAAACAGTACTACAATTTAAAATAATTACGATGTCAACCAGTTAACATAAAACCTAACCTCACTGCAAAAATAATAACCAGAAACGTATGTACCAACACAATTCTATCAAGTGGCACTGCATTCTCTGTATTTCATATGAAAAAAATTGACCATATAATAGCCTGCGATTGCCCCATGCCGAGCAAAGTTCAAAAAATTTTACAAGAACAAGATAATAGTGTTAAATTGGTACTTTATTATCAAAAGATAAATTCATATAATGTTTAACTAAAAACTATTACCTACAGATTTTGTTCCAACATAAAAAAAGAAATTTAATAGAAACGTAATAGAAATTGCAAAACGTAATAAATTTTGCTTTAAAAGTAATAGCGTAATAGGCGCGAGTAAAAAGTAATAAATCTGTTATAGTCAAAATTATACCCATTCGGAGTCACGTGACTTTTGTCTGTCTCTGTTCATCTTTAGTAAAATAGATGAAATGGAAGAAATTTGAAAAAAAGGCATGTCGATTCATAAAATTAATTTTAAAAATTTGACGTTTCTAATCTGTCAGATTATATTTTTCGTGTAAGTTATTGAGATAAGGGTAATAAAACCTAAAATTGTTGAGCCGAAAACTGGAAATTAAAAGAAACCATCGGACATGCGGTATAACGAGCAGTCACAACAATTAATTTGAATATTATGCGTTTTTTTTTATGAAGAGTACAATATTAATAATAGTAAATCAACAGTTTCACCCTCCAACGCTGTTCGCCGTGCTTCTCTTGCGTTAAATATCTCGGAGAGCACAATTTACCAAAAATATGAGCCAGAAAGTGAAGAATGCAAAAACGGAAGTCGACAAAGCAGTCAAGACACTGTATATAAAATGTATGTAGCTAAAGAATTTGTAACCATAAAAAATCTAAAAAATGCTTGGTTGAAGAATCTGGAGATTTTTCACATTCAGTTTCTTCCCTAAATAGATTGTGCAAGGAAATAGGCTTCAAATGGCAATGTTCTATAACAGAATATGCATGCACAGAAATTGACTTAAAATTTGCTATACGCAGCAGGTTTTTAATGTAGCAGCTGACATATCTTTATTATATTTACATTTTACGACATGTTATGTTTTCTTTAACCTGTAAATTCAGTTTGATTTCATATAAGAGAATAAACCCGTAGCAACCTTGTTTTAGAAATTGGCATATGTCAGGATAACCTACAAAACGGAATGTCATTTATTTCCCTAAAATTGCATTTTTAAGAATCGACATACGTAAAATTACTAGATTATCACGTGACTCCGAATGGGTATAAATTTGACTATACTATAGTAATAGGGTTGGCAACACTGGGAGCAGCGCTGTCTCAGCGGTCGCTTTTTGCTGAGTTGCAGCAGCTACGAACGGCTGAACGACCTTGGTTAGCGAACGTTATGTTTACAAACAGAAAGATCAGCTATGTTGCGATTACATAGTGACGTATTTTTGCCAGGACGACAAAGGCTGCAAAATTTCCATTTAAACGTGGAAGAAAATAATTAGAATGAGGATGGACCTCAGACCTCATGAAGAATTTTGAGTTTGAGCATTTTTAACTCTTGTCAATATTAGACTGAATTTTTGTTATTACTACTTTTCTATCACATTTCAGTGGCTATTTGTTTCAATAATTTCAAGGAACTACTGATTTTGAGAAAATGGTCATTTTAATTTCTTAATTTTTTCGGTTTCCCAAAATGTGCCTCTACAATTTCGCCGTTAATGCAGAAATGCAGCACGGTCATTTCAGGCTACAATTTTTAAAATTTAAAACTGCGCTTTGCAGTTATCTCCCACCACTCTCGCTGAGTAATCTAGCGGAAAGGAAGCGAAAATAAATTTGCTGGAAAAAATGGCAACCGCTGGCCCAGCGCTGTCGTTCAACAAGGCGTTCTGCGCAATCGCCAACGCAGCGCTGTCTCAGCGCTGTCCCGGCTGACGCGCCCTTTTTTTGGAGTCGTGACATGTAAACAACACAACATTCATGCACAGTCGACATCCACCGTAAAGCTTGGGTTTCCTAGGAAGCGGTGCCGTCATTTAACGGCCGTAAAAATACGGTGGGTGACGTCACGAAAAACGGTGTCGTCTATAATAAGCGAGGTGTTTTCCAAAAGAGCGGTAGGGCACAGCGAACGTAATAGAGCGGTGCCGTCTCATTTGAAGCGGTGGGCCAGTACGGTAGAAACAGTTCACGCAACGTTTTTTGACGGTGTGTCTAGTGTATAGCGGCGAGTGTAGTTTTATAATATTTAAATTATTTTCAAAAAATAGGTGTTTTCTGGCCTTGAGATTGTTCAGTTAGCTAAAAATAACACACTCTAAAAAAATCTCATTGAAATCTTACTTAATTTCCGAAAATAGCACTTTTTGGATTTTCACAACTTCGAAAAACTCCATTTTCTAAACAAGTTAAAATCATTCGGTATATATGATAGGGGCTAAATAGGTTTTTAGACAAGCACAAAATATTGACGTAAAAAGTTTCTTTGAAAAATAAAAAAAATTCCCATATTATGCCGACTTTTTGGCGGACACTGTATATTACAGCTAAAAAGACATCACATTGTGTGTAATTCAGTGTACTTACCTCACACGTATACATAACTTTTCTTCTGGACATATAGGTTTTTTGTGCCTATTATATGGTTTAGAAGTTAAGTCATCTCTTATGTGATTCAGTACGTAATCAAACAATTGTGCTGTTAAGCGAAAGTATTGCCTGAAACTTTCCTCATTGCAATGCAGATGGCGACGCACAAACTATGGTTTTCGTCTTCCGATTACTCCTTATCTTCTAAATATACTAATAATGCTAGGTCTAGATCAGGGATGAGCAACAGGCGGCCCGCGGGCCGCGTGCGGCGCGCCACACATTCTTGTACGGCCCTTCAAATATTTTACATTTTGACTTTTAAAAATTCCTACAGTGTCCCTCAGCCTCATGGTACCTTATTTCTCATTAAATTATCTTTTTCCACATATATCTTTCGCCGTCTTTTTAATAGTATTTCTATTAATGAGTGTTTTATTTTTGTATTTTTTTATACTAGGTGTATTCTGTTAATAAAGAGATCATTTAAGTTCATCATTCAGTGTTTGTATTATCATAAGTTTCTTACATGCGGCCCGCACAACCAAAGCTTAAACACTTCTCGAAAGACTGTCGGGCGTCACTACGTTGTTCTAACTTTACAGCAATGTCCACCGCAACAACGACCGCTTTTTTCTACCAACGCTACCTGACGTCAGCGCCGCAATTTTACGGCCGCTATATGACGGCACCGCATTCCTAGGAAACCGTAGCTTAACCACAAAACCCATTGGGTGCGTTCAGCCGGTATAGCGCTGAGGTAGCGATTGCGTTGAACGCTTCCCTGACCGACAGCGCTTCGGTTTCGCTTTGGCAGCAGTCGCCATTTTTGGGAGCGAATTTATTTTCGCTCCGTTTTCGCTTCATCTCAAAATCAGTAGTTCCTTGAAATTATTGAAACAAATAGCCACTGAAATGTGATAGAAAAGTAGTAATTAAAAAAATTCAGTCTAATTTTGCCAAGAGTTAAATGCTCAAACTCAAAATTCTTCATGAAGTCCGTCCTCATTCTCATTATTTTCTTCCACATTTAAATGGAAATTTTGCAGCCCTTGTCCTGGCAAAAATACGTCGCTACGCAATCACAACATAACTGACGTTTCTGTTTGTAAACATAGCACTTGCTAACCAAGGCCGTTCAGCCGTTCGCAGCTGCTGCAACTCAGCAAAAAGCTACAGCTGAGGCAGCGCTGCCCCGGCTGAACGCGCCCATAATACCTAATAGAAGCAAATCCCCCATGCTAATAAAAGTTGGCAACACGCCACCATTTTTTTCACAGAGCTGCACCCTGGCGACGGGGTGGCCCAATTACACAATGAGCGGGAGTTTTAAATGGCGCGTATAGGCAACCCCCCGATCTCATTAATTTAAAATAGCTATTTATGCAACAAGTGCTAAAAGTCGACATTTATGCACGATGATTGTTAAACGGGGATAAATAAGTCAATTTTAAATATTACAGATTTTTTAGCAGATAAATAAAAAATCATTTTGTCAAAATTGTTTAATAATTAACATTTTTAAAATTTTAGACGTTTCGCCAGTTTTGTTAGCATCATCAGTAAAAAATTACAATTGAAGGTTTATAAACAGATTAATATTATAATTATTTTACATTGTTGAGTTATTTTAAAAGTAGAATTATTATCACATGTTTAATTTCAGAAATTCATTAATAAAACAACACTTTAGGAACAAGTAGTTCCATAATTAAATATTAAATTGGTATTTAGTTGAAAGTTTTAACATACTGCAAGATGGAAGGTTAAATGGGCACGAGGCGGGAGGAAATGAGTACCTTTGCTCCCTAGATATATAAATAGCTATTTCCCGCTGCTGATCATGTAAGTCAGTGATATAGCCTTAGAAACAAAACGTGTAAGTCGGTGATTATATTTGTTTGCTGCTTTTTCTTGACAACGGAACTTAATATTATTATTAAGTTCCTAGGATAATAAAATTAGCTAAGCAAGATGCAGATTTAGATGTTTTGTTTATAAATTGCAAGTGTTTATGTGACATGTGACACTCACGGGTAACACGCCTCAGGAAAACTAATCCTGGTGACAGGTGACAAACCAAACGATTTTTTCAAAAATCTAGGAAAATTTCGATAAGCAGCGGGAAATAGCTATTTAAGTAACAAGGAATGTAAAGACCTATTAACATTTGAGGTAGGTAAGTACAAGCCAAGACGAAGTCGCGGCTTGTTGCCAGCCGTTGGGCCCCCATGCTCTAGTTAGGGCGTTGGGGGAAGGTTCAACGTTACATCAGACTGTTGTATATTTAAATAGAATAACAAGTACTGGGCATTTTTAATAAAATGCAAATGTAAGGATAATTTGTTGTTTGTCATTCAACCCTTATCTCGCTGCGCGGGGCAGGGGGTGGAGGAAAGATTCAATGTCACATCATTTTTTTGTATATTTAAATAGAATACCAAGTACTGAAAATTTTTAATAAAATGCAAATTTTAGGACAATTTGTCGTAATCATTCAACCCTTATGTGAGTAAGCCACACCCACGTATTTTACGGACACCCTGTATATTTTGGGGGGCACCTAACAAACCCCAGAAATTCGTTTTAAGGTGGGTGGGAGGAATGTTCAACGACACATTAGATTTTTGTATATTTAAGTAGAATAACTAGTAATGGGTATTTTTTTAATAAAATGCAAATTTAAGGCTAATTTGTCGTTTGTTATTCAACCTTTATCTCGCTGCACGGAGTGGGAGGGGTGAAAGGGGGAGGGGCTTAAATCATGCAACCCTTAACTCGCTGCGAGGGGCGGCTGCTTGCGTCCAGGAATCTATGAGTAAGTCATATCCACATATTTTAATGACACCCAGTATATTTTGGGAGGCACTTAGAAATTCGTGTTAAGGTATAGTATTCCAACCAAAAATTGGAAAGCTATTTAAAATCCACTACACCATGAAAAGTGTAAGTCATGTCTGTCTCTGTCTCTCCCAACGGCCGCTCGCCGTTCGACGTGCGTTGACCGGCCCTAATAAAGATAAACTCTTGCAACAGGTAAATCACATACGGAAATTATACGCTAGGGCCCCGATTCTTGCATCTAATGCCTCAGCAGCGATTATCAAAGAACTGAAGCGTCAAGAACAAGAAGAGGAGGCGCATAATAGAGGGAATGTTGAATAGCAATCACAGTCTCTCTGTCATGTTTAAATATTTTTGAGCAACTGTTTTATGAACACAAACACGCATCATAACCCTAACAGCGAGCAATATTGAAAATATAATTGTATTTTTTTTTTTTTGGTTAAAATATACATGTATTATTGTTAAAAATAAAACTATTAACTAAACTGCCAAATATACAGGTTTTACTCAAATGAAACACATCTGTCATACATGTCTTTAGTATATATAACATATATATTGATTAAAAGATGTATGCCCGACCGGAGTACGTATTAAGTACACCGTTTATCTCAATTATATTACCTTGGACTAAAACTGTGTTTACTTTCGGATAACCAGGTTTGTGGCAAAATTGTTTGCACAGCAAATACTCGCAATTGATGTGTACTTTTTAATTAAATATAGGGAATATGTACCGGTATATACTGGTAGAAACCATGTCAAAATGGTTAAAATGTCGACGAGAAATGTAATTCAAGATGATTTAATCAACAGTAATATCCCAAGTGCATTAAAATAGCCGATTAAATTTTGACTTTTTCAGTCAGAATGTTTTGCTAAGAAATATGTTAAGTAAATTTGCCGCCCAACAAGAATCCCGAGTGCGCAGCACGAGGGATTTTGGGGCGGAAAATTTACGAGATATTTTTCTTCAGAGCAAAACATTCTGACAGAAAACCGTCAATATTTATTCAGGCTAGTTGTTAGATCATTTTCGACCTCGTTCAGCCATTTTTGCTATCAGTCCAACTATAGGTTGTCATTAACGAAATTAGTTAAAAATATTCTGCCCGAATTTTCACTGGATTCGGCCCTGTACTAGTTACATTCGAATTTATTCCGACGGGCATTGAAATGCTTGCGCTTCGTATTTGTTTTCTTAAGTAACCAATTCTTTAACGCTGGCGCAAGGCCATAGTAAGATTTCTTTCCTCGAAACTATTATAAATATCACCGTTTATGTTGCATTTGCCGAATTGTGTCCGTGAATTCATTCTTTAATGCAGGAACCGATCGCCTGCACAAGGCCGACGTGAAGTTTCTTTCCTGGAAATTAGATTGTAAAATAATACCTTTTCTTAGCTTTTTGAATTGCGCCCCTCGCTCGCTGAAAGCGCTGATTTGGCTGTCGAAGGTTCTAGAATTGTTCGTGTTATTTGTTCCTTGTTTCTTTTGCAAGGCTGGCAGGTTCTTTGTTCTGAAGAAATGAGATCATTCTGCGCGGGGGTGACCATCGTTTTTAACCGCGCGTTTCTGAATTAATTGGCATCGAGCTGTGAACCACAACTAACGTGCAAGTTTTGTCGCTCCCGGGCCGCGTGTTTGCGGTCCGGGGAGCTTTCCGTGAACGCAGTGTAGTTTCGTGTTCAAGTTTTGCGAACCTTGTGACCATCACGTAATTAAATTTTGATTTGGAGTGTTGCTAAAACCTACGAAGTTAACAGGTCATCTTAGCAACGAGCCCTCCCGCGGGACGTTGTGTGTTCGGCGGACGTATTTTTTTGGGCGGCGTATTACTGTTCGTTTAACTCAACCCCAGAGTCGGGAACGGAGTTCTTTTGCATCCTGTTGCACATTTAATACAAGACGCCCTATGAAGCCTACTTAATGTGCCCATAGTGAGTGGGAAACTTCTGCTGTCTGCAAATCCAGTTACGTCGCGCCGAAATCCGAATATCTTTTCGTTCCCGGGGGGGGGGGGGGGCGCATTCATCGTGAATTTACTCTGCCCTCTTTTGGACCGCTGTCTACCGTCCGCACAACCCTTGGGTCTACCCTGTTCTACACTGCAGGGAACAGCACCAACCCCGGCGTCCTTTGAAGCATCACTGAGGCTTGGACTTCCAACAGACTACCATGCCTGGGCTAAGGTAAATTTGTACATTGTTAACTATTACTGTTACGCTTATCCAGTGCCGGGTGTGTTATTATCATTTGTTGTTGCGCAGTGTGCGGAGCTACGAACATTGCGTACGTCTTTGTATTTTAATTATGTCAGTTGATCATTGAAGGCGGAAGCTTTACTCCTGCCAATATTTCAGTTGTTTATTCTTTGTAACTCTGTTTAGGCTAAGTTAGTTCTTGCTTGGGATCCCCTTTTGTCCTCAGCTAGGGTGTAACCTTTTTGATAGCCGACTTTTGGCTTGATGTACTAAAATTTAAATCATTAAATTTCATTATTGGCTAAATTAATTATTGGTTTGATTTAAATGTGTGAACCTATTGAGTCCTCAACTAAAGACGGCTTTAGCCGAGTGTAATTTCATGTAAAGACCAGAGCATGGGATAGAACGCGCAAGCCCTTAAGATCAGGGGTGTTTTGTATTTTGTTATTAGCTTCCAGAGTGGTGGCCATCGAAGGTAAGTGACTTCGATTTTTGTGGCCACCCTACGTTTGCATCCGGCGTCGGTGGAGCTAACGAGTGACGCTGGAGTGGTGTAAAGCAACCTGGAGGACTTTTTCATTGCTACGTGGTATTTCTTGTTTTCGCTGCGTTAGCAATTCTCTGTTTAAAAACAAGTGGCGCTTTGAGGATTTTCCCCATTTATGAATTGAATTGTTAGGGGTTAGAATAGGATAACCCCTGTCGGTTTCGTTAAGTTTGTCGAACCACGCCTTCCCGATTAAGCTAGTTGAGGGTAACAGAAGCCGACCATCTGCTTCGAGACATTTTTAGATCTGCGTCTTTTAGGAAACCGGCAAACCCTTCTAAACCCAACCCGCTCTTTGACGTTGAATACATGCAATGTCGATTCATTAAGATTATACCGTAACATAGTTTACATGCACGCGGGATGTTCGGCGTGATTATTTCCTGAATAAATAGATAAAATTCAGTTGGTGAAGCACCGTTAATAATCATGTTAAAATTATGCACAAGCGATTAAATTTTGACAGAAATTTAACCACGGTTAAATTTTGACGTTTGAATGTTTGTCATTGTTAAACTGACAGAAACCATGGTGATTACGCATTATTATGGATATGAAGGAAATAATCACAATAATAATTCAAACAATTTGACACATTTTTAAAATTATTTATATTTTGATATGCCAATGGTTACTTGATTACATACATGCATTGGCACAGGGACTAAGTATGGGCTATGTTTTTCATTTATTCTGAAAACTGGTTTGATTTCTAAAAATCCGATGCTATTAACTTGTTCCAAAGAAGGAATTCATATTTAAAATAAAATACTTATGCAAATTGGCGCAATAATAATCAAGCAAACCTTTCTAATTTCATGTGGATAATGTAGGTCATATTAAAGTTGACACTGCGGCGTACATTTTCCATATTTTTTACAAGATAGACAGTAATTTTCAAATCTAACACATAATTAAGCAACAGCTGACTTTATATTTTTATGCCGGATAGATAGGGCGTTGCTATTGGAACGTCAAAATTTAGTACCTTGTTGAAACCTAGGTGATTCTTAGGCTAATGACACACTCACACATCCTCTTATTTAAATCTGATAACTTTTTCTAGTGACATATATTGATACAACTGCGTGTTACACAAAGCCACCTCCATGTAAGTCTATGTGTGTTAAACGGAGATGTACAAAAATGGAGCACTTGTCAACTCTTTGTAAATGGAATAAACATGTTATGGGTTGTTGTTTTTCTACACACTCACTTATTGCAGGAAACTTAACTAACCATTATACAAAAGGCCGCTTCTTTTCACATATAAAATATTATATTGTTAGTAATACACTAATATGGTTAATCGAAGACCTATAGATAACAATTCTTATAAATAGAAACAGTAACATCAGAAGCAGATTAAAATAACCTGTTGCATCGCATTACTTATAAGCGATATGCGAATAATGTAAGACTATGGTACATTGACAACTGATTTATAGCAAAGACATTGTGTTTGTATGCCGAAATAAACTTCTGCGAGTTCAGCCTTTTTAATTTGTCAACGCGGTTAGTTTTAATGTGAAATGTGTTATAATTTGCCTTTTTGTCGCGGTAATTGTAGGTTGATAGAGCCAGTATAATGACATCGTAAAATGTTTATCTAAACTTTTTTTAAAATGTATTCGATATTCTGTATTTTTTGCCTACAATTCTACCGGAAACTGGTTTGGAAACTGGAATATATCGTAAAATGTTTATTTAAACTTTTAATTTTTTATTTGTTCGCGTTTCTGTATTTTTGCCTACAATTCTACTAAAAACTGGTTTGGAAACTGGAATATGCAAGTAACCCTCAAATTCATTTAATATATCTTGAAAATGTCGAATTATGCAGATTCTTTTCCAAATTCTATTAAAAACAATTAATTTATATACCGCTTTTCTAAATTTTTGTTTAAGTGGAATGTGGTAATGGTAAATGACTGGATGCGGATCGAATATTGTTCTAGACTTAACATCCATAAAAACACATTTTTTTGCTTATATAATAATTTGTAGTATAATTAAGTGGTTTAAGAAGCGAATTTAATGATGATGAAAGACAACGTCTAAATCCTATTTATAAATCTCAGGAAATACATTAATAAAGCATAATTATAAGATGTTAACAAGTTATTTGTTAAGGTTAGAGCGTCCAGCTGTCTTTAACTGTTTGAATGGTTGAACGTATATCTTTTTCTAGCTGCAAATTGTAGAGAAACAAATATTAATTTTAGCAATTCTAAATCGTAGAAAGTATATACACAGTAGTGATGGGCATAACCGGACAATATTTATAACCGAATTATTTGCATTCGAATGATATTAATAACCGAATGATTATTTGAATAATCATTCGAATAAATTTTGGCTCTCGATTCGTTTCGATTAAGTTAGCCGGTTTGCCGGTTGGCGGTTCACGGTCATCTGCATCGACATCGGTTCACCGTCATCTGCATCGACATCGGTTCACCGTCATCTGCATCGACATCGGTTAACCGTCATCTGCATCGACATCGTAACTTGCAGATAGCAGAGGAACCAAAACATAATATGTACGGTCGGCGCCTTAGAAATCGGGACAAGTAATATGTTCTTCTCTTTGGAGTATTCTTGCTCCGGTTACTTCATTAATGTGAGATGGCATTTCATAATTGACAAACAATAAACAATCTGACGTAACAATTAAAACCATAATAACTGTAAAAACCCAGTTTATACACTTAAAAAATTCATGCAAAATATATCATAATAGTTGTAGTGCCCGATTTCTAAGGCGCCGATCGTACATTATGTGTTATGTATTGGAAATTAAGAGGTATTTATTAAGAAGTGTAGAAAGAAAGAAATATGGGGGACTGCTTGCTAATCGTGGTAAAACGTTTATCTTTATCGATCGGGTGGGTTAAAGCCCCTTTGGAGATGTAAGCAAATAAAAAATTGTTTTATAGCTTGATGTGTTTGCAGTTTTTAGGCGTTCAGGTTTCAGGTCCCCAGAATTTAATATTTTTTATGATAGGAGGTAGTTACGCGATAACTTGCTTTGTTTATGAGTTATGACGTATTTATATTTACAGAATTTTGAGCACTGCGTAGGTCGCTGAGTACCTTTGAATAGAGGTTTTATATTCAAAGCGTAGTACGTATCAGCATGATGTTATTTTTCATTCGAATACTTGGAACGAAAACCGAGTTACATAGGTTATTTTAATAACCGGATAACCGGTTATTTTTCATTTGAATAAGCCCATCACTAATACACAGTCTTTTAGGATAAAATACTAAAAAAAACCTATCACTCGTTATACAGTTGTAGCAGACATACTGGCTTTTCAGAGGAATTTCGTCATTCGATAAGTTGTTTTCGGAAATGGCATGTAAAGAATGCTAGCAATGCGAGAAGAAAGATGATAAGGGGCCAATAAACTATCATCATATGAACATTTAGGCTGTACTAAACGGAATGTGTTTTTGATAAATCTCAATATTTTCGGAACACCGGTCTTTTGTTTCTCCACATCTGCGTAGATTGAAAATAGCGCTTCTGTATTATGATTTAACCTTCACGTCTATATTATAGTATGAGCTGTAATAAAAACGATAACTTTTTAAAATGTTTATTTTTAAAATTGGTTGTTTTTCATATCTTAATGACCCATAAATTAATAGCATAAGCAATTGGTTGTTTTATAATAATAGGCTGTACTAAACGGAATCTGTTTTTGATAAATCTCAGTATTTTTCGGAACACCGGTCTTTTGTTTCTCCACATCTGCGTAGATTGAAAATAGCGCTTCACTTTTACATTCTAGTTTGAGCTGTAATAAAAACGACAACGATTAGTACAATAAGCAATTGGTTGTTTTACCTGGGTAAATTTACTAAGTTAGTGTCATATCTCTTATAAACTACAATAGCGAGTTTTACCTGGGCAAATTTGCTGTATACATCCTAAAGTTTAAAAAATTCGACTAAGTTGGCATCGGACCCTTTAGACACATTTTTTTGACCAATAAAAATCAGAGCGTATTTTTTCGCGGATTTGTTAATTTTAGTTATATCTTCATCCGCCATTTTTTTAGAAATTCGTTTTAATATTGACTTGAATTATAAAAGCCCGACGCTGTTAACTTGTTCGAAAAAAAGAATTCATTTTGTGCTTGTTCCTATCTAAAAGTACTAATTGACACTAATATATAGGAATAAGCGGCTCGGAAAATGTGGGCGTTATTACATCAGTTGGCCTTTGCTTTCTCTAGAATTATTAAAAAATCTACTCCGCAATAAACAAGTAGCCACCTTTCTAATTATGCACAGGTAGATTATCCTTCGGTTTAATTGATTTTGCATGTGTTCTCTTTGGGAGTATAAAGCGGCAGAGAAAGGTTTTATTAGTGGAGTACATGAAGACACATCGAGATGATAAACCTTATTCATGTTTGATTTGCGAATAATACATATCTACTACTTGAAAGGCCAGTTAAAATAAAAAATTCTACTAAATAAACGGTATCCTTGTTAGTGTGCTATACAATGAATATATTAAATAATTTTTGCTTTAAGTAAATTAGCTGTACATTTTTAGTTAGATTGTAAATATCAAGACCCTTCGAATTATTCATTTTAGCGGACTCTTACTGCAGTATGCACTTTTCAATGTACCTATTATTATTGTAATTAAATGTAATTTACTCTGTATCAATTTGAATCATTTTTATTATTGTTAACAGGGTTAATTTAAATATTTACTAAAATCCGGCTAAAACACATTAGACAATGTACGCTCACTATATAGGTTGAATGAATTGCGCGCCATTATCAAGTAAATACGCGAAATAAATGTCTTGCTTATACTTCAATCGATTCCTCCATTTCGCTTGTTCTTAAAATTGGCGCTCGACACTTTTAGCCTATTCGAAAAAAGAATTCGATTTGTAATTGTTTCTATTTTGAAACTACTGTAATATTAAAGAAAAAACCTATATATTATATACTATACAAGTAACGACCTAAAAATGTTAAAAATTCAAGTAAAAGGAATTAATTAAACAAACGTAACAGATGTAATAGTTAACCTATAAATAATAAAAATCTAATTAAATGGTTGCATGAGTAAAAGGTATCCTTGATAGTGAATGAACATATTAATTAATTTTTGCTTTAAGTAAATTCACATTCTCTATTTTTAAAGCGGATTTCCTATATATACATAAATCGTTAAGAACGTTTTCAAATTGTGTATGTATTTGAATTAAGTGCATTATACGTAAAACAAAATAACTAACGCCTAATTGACAAACATATTTTCAATTTAGCGTAGTGTTACGGTATTAAAACAACTTTAAGACACCCACCCAAGGTGAGCATCGCACCACGGAATCAGTCCTGGAAAACTGGCACACTTGCCCTGGGATTCGCTAGAAACAGGCTAAAGGCCACGGCTGGAACGCTCAGGGAGTCGGGCGTGAGTCACACGGTACGTTCTGGGCAAGAGTGTGGAGGCATATATATAGGGTACGTCAAAATTATGAGGGCGCCACCAAGCCTGTCTTATCCCGAATAACCGGGCCTGGGCGGTTAAACGGGAGCGAAGTATTCAAGATACTCCGTCGATAAGAATTCTCATGAGCTGCAAGCTCAAATAACAATTTCGTGATCGCAAATACTGGAATGGTAATATTGGGACTCTTTGGCCGAGACTGCGCAACCACTGGACCTACCTGCACGCTCTGATCTCTCACGTCTCGCCGTACACCAATCTTTACACTGTAAAAGGCGCTATCTGAAACAAAGCATGCACAGGTCGAATAGGAATAATACGTCCCTTAATTAAATATGCGTCTATTGGTCGATAACTACATCTGGGCAGCAAATCGTGCCGCCAAGCTTATGTTACTTCTTACGTTAAGCACCAGCTGATGGACGCGCTATGCTAGTAAACAACACACTATGGGTGGCCGGCCGCAGTGGGCTCGACACTTTACATATTAGAGTACAGTTTAGAAATACGCCCTCCGGAAAAGGGCGCGTTAGTGCGCGATAACAGACGTCGACCTGCAAAGCCAACGGGAGCAGTGTAGCTAGCAGCAAAGCACGACGCCGCACAAAAGCGCGACGGAATAATTGAAGGCCTAACTCGTTAGGCAGCGGGGCAGCGTGACTGCAATATCTGACCAGGAAGAGGGGCTAACATAGCATCACTAAAGCATGCGAATTTGGAATAGTTGCCAGCCCCTGCTACGTCGCCCACGCAGTCGTTGGCTGCGGTTAACACCTGATAAGCAAAGCACAAAGCCCTCGCAAACATAAACAAAGAGCTCGAACAGATTAGGGAGCGCCAGGCTCAGCACGGCGAGGCGTTGATTCCATTTAGGTATTAATCGGTACAATATAGCGAAACTCGCGCACCTAACGTTACTGAATTAAAAGTTAGCACAAACGTAACACCAAAACATAGGCGGAGAGTTCTTTAGCTATTTAGGCGATGAGACGCGAAACTCGCGCACATGAACTTACTAGTAGGCTACCAAAGTAGCGTCGTGAAGCATGGTGGCCTCAAACCGGCATTAAAAGCCGCGACAAGCAAGCAAGGGGGCATGCATCCGCCCACACAAAGTTGAGCACAAAAGCACCACCGCTCGCACAAGCGACAGTTAATATGTTTAAATGGTTGTAATTACAAATACCTTAGTCCGTAGACGGTCTATGAGAGTGGCGTGCAGTCAGTTGGTAGAAGACGGCAGTCTGTAGCAGCTCAATCGCCAAAACAGGGCATTAGGGGTAAACGGGCTGGAATCCGCCAAGATGGCGGCGTTAGGACGCTCTCCTGAGAGCACACTTACGGCGGCAAAGAGGCCTACTTCGTCCAGCCTAGAAAGATCCTCGAAAACAGCGAGTTGCAAAGGGAAAGCCCCCTTTCTCACAAACGCAGAACTGGCCCCGTGAAGCCCTTCACACACCTACGTTTTGGCGTAAAGACGTGCCACTCGCACAATCACACGCGACCTCCTTCGATCAACGGCCAGAGCTGAACTGCCCACGCAAGCAGTGTTACGACCCCTGCAGTGGCGTGAGCCAAAACGGCGTTACCACGTGACTCTCGACAGCCAATGGCGACGCGCTCCATAAAACAAATAAATTCCGGTAACAAAGACAGCCAATGGCGAGGCGCCTCAACGGCGTGATTTCTAGAAGGTTCGGAATTCTTGCGAGCGATAACACCCGGCTGCCAAAGTACCAGCAAAGGGGTGCTCCAACTGACGAGAAATACTGCGTTTGGGGCCAAATATGTGCAAAATCATTATTATGGAATTAGGCGATGGAGCCAAATAAGCAATTAAAAGGGTTTAGCATACGGGCACGCTGCCCTAAAGCCTAGGTGGCTAATTAAAATACCAAAATGACCTGACAGTAGTTCGACCTTCGATTTTGCCGCGGTTAGGTGCAAGTACACACACTTTCACTGCATTACGTATACGCGACTGATAATTAAATCAGTAATAAATGTTTTGCGACATTGACGCTTCTGTAACTGATATTTGGGTATATGGTAATAATAATATAACGTTGTCATCTTAATAGGTATAGCTTTTTCATGTAATTTTTTTATTATATTGTTATTGCATGAAACAAGTAGATTCACATATCACAGTTTTACACATATTTAGTATACAGCATTAAATTACATTCTTAAAAAACAGTCAGTCACTTCTTTATGTAAATGCGACTCACCCTTTTCATATTCATCTGTTATAGCAGACTTATCCAAGTCCCCATTTAAAACAATAACTGTAGCAGGGCATGAGAACAGAGTCTTGTGGTACAACCACTCCTCGTCCATCTGGTGCAGCTTCTCCTAGTACTGCAGTAAAATGGAGGTTTCCTCCTGGCGATCCCGCTCCAAAATCCGCTTGTGGGCCACTTTCGGCGAGGTCCTCAAGTAGACAATTAGTCGTCGGCAATTTGGAATTTGATTACAAGAAACTTAAACCACTCGTTTAGCACGAAGACGGACGGTGCTGGGAGTGTGCCGTCACGAGCCATCTTCTCGATGAAGCAGTACCTGGCGCTGAATTTGGACCGTTCCATGAAAACTGTGAAGGGCTTCTAATAATCAAGTAAACCTTTCTAATTATGTGCATACTTTGAACTGCATGTAGGTAATATCGCTGCTCTTAAGAATGTAATGCGACATACCGGTTATTTATATTAGTCAACACATGATATGCTAATTAACCAGATCTATTCCTGAAGCAGCAGTGCTGTAATTTCTCTTGTATTAACGCTCCTGTAACTGATATTAATAATTAGAACAGAGCTGATCTTGAATTCATACTCTCCAATTTAAGGCAGTTTATATCACACTTGACATTCAGCGGGGTAGTACAAGTATAAACTTCCGCCGTGTACTGCCGCCGCGCGGACTTCGCGTAATTTTTTATTACATTGTTATTGCATGATTGGCGGTAATATTTGTATGTGCTGTAATGAATTATTCCGGAACTTTATATGCAAATGTAGATGTTAATACCTAGTATTAGATTTTTGTTATTAAATAATGTTAAAAAAACATGGTTCCTGTTTTAATATATTGATTTTAGGAGGTGTAATTCCATGAATAGTTAAAATAAACGTGCAAGTAAAACAAAATATATAATAACTAACGCCTAATTGACAAACATATTTACAATTTAGCGTAGCGCGACCTTGTTACGATACTTTTGGAGCGACCCTCGTATTAGTAAACTTTTGCTAGTTGAATTTTTAGCCTTGAGTCTCATTAGGTGGCTTTTTAAAATTTTTGCATGCTTTAAACTGGGTATAATTGGCTGTATCTTATTTTTAATTACTCTCCGATAATTATCATGCAGTTTCGTAAGCAACCCCTCGTTTAATTACTCATATCTTACAAATTAGGTTTATTCTTGCTATATTTTTACAAATATTTGGGTACGGCCGCTAGGCAACCGGTGTTACAATTATTTTAAACTATTCCATTTGTTGCTAGAGCAATGTTATCTTTTCCTGCAGTCAAACTTGCCTGGCTGGTTTTTTGGCATCTTCTGGCCCAAATTTTGTTATCATATGACCTGTAGGCTGGGTTTTTGAATTTTTCGGCTTTCTTTTCAAGCTAAATTGTCGTGCTAGTAGGTGTTCCTCTGCAGCTAAGTGCTTCATAGCCCTTTGGTAGGGCTCGCCTCTTCGAATAGATTGTTTGAGGGATCTGGAAGCATTTCTGCGTTATCGTGGGCGTTCGTAATGATTGGTTAGCTACTTACTTGCGTCCTTTCGCTTTTGGCGGATCTCCTGGAAGCGACTTTAGCACGCTTCTTTTGGCTCCACCCCCAGCTTGAGGTAAGATTGGGCCAGTTTCTTCTTAATCGGAAATACATTTGGGTTCTGTGCGTTTTTAGCCATTTCCGGTGGGAGTTAAAACACTCCCCATCTGGTTGAAAACCTTCCTGTCTGGAGTAGACCTTCCCCGTTCGACTGCACCCTGCTGGAATCCAGTCCGATGCACTGGGCCCCTAAGATGGTCGCATCGCCTGTGAATTTTGCAAGTCTTGTGGGCAAGGCTGAAGATAAAGCAACTGCTTTACACCCATTTGCCATTTGCGACCTCCATAGCTGGCACTGCATCCCGCAGCTGCGGCCGTCCTCGTTGCTTCGTTAGCTACGTCCAATCACAGGGGAGCAAACGGAGAGTTTAGGTTCTGGTGAACTTTCCTGCAGGCAAGACGTTATTGTAGTTAATATGCATTGCGCCTGTTGTAACTTATAATTGAATCATACTGTTTCATGCCGTTAGTACTTAGGGCATGTGTGTTTTCATCAGCACGGATCGTGCGATAGTAGGTTTCGTGCATCGTTAGCTTATTAATATTTGTAATTGTGTTAGTCTTGTTAGGGCCGCCGCGCAATGATATGCGGTTACCCTCTGCTACTTGCTAAATTGAGGTCATAAGGTTTACCTGTGTACTGCTCTGTAGTTGTTGCTTCGGTGGGCACACCCACTGACCTCTGCGTTATCTGTAAAAGTTATAGAGTAGAACTTGTAGGGCTTTGAGCTTCACTTGTGTCCTATCTGGACGTCGCTTTTACTCACCCGCTTGCATAACACAGTTCGGACCACAAAACAGTAACTCGGACGCCTTAAGCTTCGCTATTTTCATGTCAAACGTTCAGCGTGAAGATAGGCACACCACGGTGGCAGTGTCGCGTGAACTCGCTACGGGAGCATTGTGATTATTTGCCGATCTCCGCTAACCGGGTGAGGGGCAAATCCAAGCCTTCGCTTTCATTAGCATGTAAATATACATACTTATACTTTAATTCATTTTTAATATGGACACCGTCGTTCATGTGTGGCCACGCAAACGCACGTTGATTCCGCCCATTAGAAAATTTTGGATATAGATATAGCGTCATTTAGGGCTAACCTTCGGGGTTAAAACGTTAGCCAAGGTGGACTTGCATTGCTCTGAGCCGGTGCACGCGCAATTTTAAACCCGCTCCGCGGATCGTGCTTACTCAATTTACATTATTTTAATTGTCTCCGCGACGCCCTGCGTACCCTCGTTTTTTTAGAGTGTTTGTATTGTCCAACGTTTCGCGGCCTAAATTTAGCTTTACGAATATTTGCATGGTAATATTTATTTTCGGCTCGAAACTTCATCTCTTCTTTTTGCATGCATTTGTTGTAATTTACCTAGACATATATTGCTATGTTATGCTAGCTGATAAATTTATTTAAATTATCGTATTACTTTGCCCTTTATTTTTAACTTTCAATTCAAATCCGTATTTTACAATATTATTAATGAAACTCTCTCAGGTAGTTCGCAATATCTAGTAACCCAATGATTGACTTGTCAAATTCTCTTTGTTTAATTGCCAGTTCATTGACTTTCAAAAAAATTGACACCTAACGTCAAATTAATCAAAATTCAGAACGAATATCAAGGTTTTTACAATAATATCTAATATGCAATTCTTTCACCAATCTCTTATGTAAGTATGAAATTCAATTATATTTTTATACCTTCTTACTGGTTATAACTTTTTAAATGTTTCATTTAACCTTTTAAAACACAAACCTGATTTAACACTTTGCTTGTTAATACTGCCAAAATCCTTCCAAGCTGGATCCTCACTCCGACTGCACTTAAACACCTGCTGGGTCCTTATCCAAACTGCATCACCTGCGATGAATGTAAACTCTCAGCATCACCTTATTGCCATCCACTTCAAAACTTCCACATCCTATACTGGATTCCTGTCGTTGTCCCCTGCTGCTGTCAACTTCAAGTCTCCTAGCTCCTGTACTGGATTACTGCAGCTCCGATACCTCTCTGGTAAGTGTCAGCATAAAACTTGTTCCAAATATGAATTTTTTTCTTTTTTAGATAATCCTACGTCTTCAATGATACCCACAGGTTTCCCAAAAACAATTCGCTGCACGTACTAACCTCTTGTTTGTGTCTTGTATTCCATTTCCAATGTAGTATCAATAATATCCTCACTGACCAAAGCTTGTCCCTTTATTTCTTGTTTTTAATATTTTATTTTATATTTCCACCTCGAAGATTTTGCTTTTAACCCATATAATTTGCATCAACCATAACATTTACAAATTATACAACATTTATTAATGTTTCTTTATTCGAAAATCACACCCATATCAAATTATGTATACATTTTTGAGTTGTTTTTTTTAGTAACTAATTAAACAAATTACAAATTATTACTACTAGACACGATTCTTGCTGCCTCCTATATACTTTTTTTATATAATCAAAACAGATATCTTATTTTAATTATCATAACAGATACATTTTAGTAGTAACCTTGGTATTTGTTCCTATTCAGAATTTTCTTATTACAGATTAAATTTGAGTAATCAATCATTATGCTATTATTTGACTAACCAATAATAAGAAAGTTAATTTCATTATACTTTAACATGTATTTAGATCCATTAATTTGCTTATATCTGACTTCCAAATTTATTTGACTAAACTGTTTCTTTAGTATTCATTTTTAAATTATCAAAGAATATAGTGTATCATAACATAATTCCTCAATTAAGAAAAACATTTTTAATAAACTCGTTTTATTTCAAATGTATTTTCTTAATTCGTTATTTAATTAATACATTTTGTAGAACCCAACCAAATATCCTATTATCTAAATTAATAACAATCAACACCTATTTACATCTATCTATTTTAAAATTACTATAGAAACGAAATAATTAACTTTACCAACCAACAACATTTAATGCAATATTTACAGATTTTCATGTTTTCTAAGTTTTCGTTATATATGGGTAAATCATTGTAATATGAAATCTTCCTCTAATTCGTCCATCTGTATCATTTATTAATTCATATGTATTGTTATTAAAAGTTTTCTGTATCCTATATGGTCCCTCATATGTGTATAATAACTTTGCACATATTTTTTCCTTTCGGTTAGCTACTTTAAGTTTTTTAACAATTACTAAGTCCCCTATATTAAATTGTACTCGTTTCTTAATTTTCTTATTCTGTTTATTTTCGTACCTATCATGAATTATTTTCAATCTGCTTTTAGCTTTATCTAACAATTGCATTATCTCAACATCACATTGTTCTCTTCTCCATGGTCTAGCTGGAATTATTTGTTGACACAAAGTAATTGGACTAATCTCGGTCGTTGTATTTGGAACATTGTTTATGAAATTCTCCACATCTAGCAAATATTGAACCCATTTATTATGCTGTTTATAAGTTAATATTCTTAAATATTTAATTACTTCTTTAATATACCTCTCTGCAATGTTACTTTGAGGATGTCTTATGCTACAGAAACAAATCTTAATCCCCCTTTTATCTAAATTGTTTATTAATCTTGCATTTCTAAAATATGTTGCGTTGTCTGCTAAAATTCTTTTTTACTTAAGAAATCTGCAACTACATTTAACTTTCCTGGCCTGTGTTTGATATCAAATTCCTATTGTTGTAAATACAATGCCCATCTGTATAACCTGTCATTATGGAAAGTTTTATTTTTCAAAAACGAAATCGCAGAATTATCCGTTTCAATATCAAATTTGTTCCCTGTTAAATAAAATTTCAGGTTATTAATTGCGAATATAATTGCCAACATTTCTTTCTCTGCTACCGTGTATCTAATTTCATACCCTTTTAATATTCTTGAGATAAAACATATGGGTACTTCTATCCCATCTTGAACTTGTATTAGTTCTGCTGCAATTGCTTGATCAGATGCATCCGTACGTAGTATAAACTTCTCTTCAAAATTCGGATATTTCAGCAATAATCCTTCATAAAACCTCTGTTTGATAGTATTCACTGCCTTTTCTCTTTCTTCATTCCAAGACCATTTAACATCTTTTCTTAATAATTGCACTAATGGTAATGTTAACTCTGAGTAGTTACTTATTAACCTTTTGTAATAATTGAAAACACCTAATAACCCCCTTAATTTTTTTAGATTTGTTGGACTAGGTAAATTCTTGATTTCTTCAAGACGTTTTTCATTTATGGTTACTCCATTTCTACTTATTTCATATCCCAAATATGTTACATTATCCTGCATAAATTCACATTTTAAAATATTCAGTTTTAATCCATTTTTGTTTAATGTCTCTATTACAATTGCTAAATGTTGTAAATGTTGTTGTTCGTTTTTAGAAAACAATAAAATATCATCGACGTAATGCACACAAAAGTCTTCAAATTGGTTTAATATTTTCTGCATTGCTCTAACTAAAGCTGCACAAGAAGTCGATAGCCCAAATGGTACCACTTTAAAGTGAAAAATCTCCCCATCAATACTAAAACCAGTATATTTTCTCGATTCTTCATGTAGCGGAATCAGCCAAAACGAATTTTTCAAATCTAATTTTGTAAAAACTTTCTTATCCCAAATTCTGCTTAACAATCCATCAATCGTTTGTGGAGATTCGTATTGTGGCTTTGTTATTTGATTAATTCTGCGTGCATCCAAACATAAACGTAAAGAACCGTCACGTTTTTTAACTACCACTAATGGATTTATAAAATTGCTCTTTGAGGATTCTATTACTCCATCTTTTATCATTTTCTTAATTTCATTCCTTACTTGTTCTCTTAATGCAAATGGAATAGGATAAGATTTGCTATTAAAACCTTTCGTTTCGTCAACCTGCAACTTATGAATGTATTTCTGTGCTTGTCCTACCTTTTCATTAATAATATCTTTATTTCTGTTGATTATTTCTAGTATTCGGCCTTCATATTGCTTATTATTTTCAGCTATTTTCAAATCATTCAGCAAAACCCCCTTATAATTATTATCACTCTGTATATCACATATTACATTATTATTAATTATTATACCTTCCTTATACTTCATTGTATCTCCAATTCTATCTAATTGAACACACTTATTTTCTCGGATGACTCTATTAGTACAGTTCCAAGATTTTTTTACCCCTTTTAAATGAATACACTTTTGTGTTCCATCAATATGAATCCCTAATTGCTGAATTACATCAATTCCTAACACCATATCGACAGTGAGACCTTTTATTATAAACAATCTAACAAAATCTTCCCATTGATTTATACTTATCTTTACATTTAACACTCC
Organism: Agriotes lineatus; assembly: GCA_940337035.1. NCBI lineage: Eukaryota > Metazoa > Arthropoda > Insecta > Coleoptera > Elateridae > Agriotes > Agriotes lineatus. Next base: position 45,620 of record CALNHX010000376.1, read on the forward strand.
GTTTGTGGTTGATATCTTTCTTTTGGTTGCTGATAGCAAATCTATTTTATTTACTTTAATTATATTCTTGTACAGGACATCTAAATTATTTAAAATTACTTCCTCATTTATTAAAGATGCCATTGCACCACTATCAATCAAAGCTAAATATTCAGTATTATTTAAAAGAACTTTAATAAATGGTAAATTTGAATTTTGATTATTTTCTTCTTCGTCTTCCAGTAAAAATTCCCCATTATTCTCATAATTAGTGTTAAAACACGTGAGGTTCTTAACTAAATTAACTAAAATTGAAGTTTTTTTTTATCTACTGAGGTACCTTCATACACCTCAGCTTCTTCTTTCCGATTTTCTTGTATTGGTTCTTCTTTATTGTAATCTTGTCTAAATAGTGTATTTACATATTGTCGATTGGGATATTTATTTCTTGCCTCTTCTTGGTTCGTTTTCTCCTGATTTTTCTCGTCAATCATATTCCTGTATCTTTTCCTATCATAGTTGTTATCATATTTGTTCGGGTAGTTCCTTTCCTGGTTTTTTTCGTAATAATTCTTATTTTGGTCACCTCTCCATCTGTCATTATTCCTATTATAATTATATGCATTAAAGTTTCGATCATTATGTCTAAAATTGTTGTGATTACTTCTGCAAAAATTGAATTTATTTTGTTGTACTTCATCAAATTTTCTTTTACTAAAATTTGGAAAATTAGGCCCTTCATTCTTGTTAAAATTTCGATATTTGTTACCAATAGCCATATCATAATTTCGAACTATTTCCAAGAAATCTTTCATCGTCTTAATATTTTGGACCGCTACAGCTCTTGTTATTTCCCCTTCTAAATGTCGAGATAAATGTTGAATTATCTCTTCTTCTGCCAGTGCAGGCGTTAGATGTTTCTTACCTGAGCTTGATGTGCATTGCTCCAGTACTGACTCATAAATAACTGCCTAAATTCCTGATAATTTTTATATTTATTTTTAACTATACTGTGCCAAATGTCAGCATGATTTCTTAGGGTCATGTTAATAATTTGCAGTCGTTTTTGTTCATCAAACACAGACTTCATTATGTCATCTAATTTCACTAAGTAGGTCATCGGCTGTTCTCCTATCCTACCTTCAAAAATGGGCAACATATCTGCTTGTATCCCCATGTAATTTCCTCTTAAACTTCCATTTTGAATTCCCGTGCCTTCTTGTATTTTCTTCAATGAATCTTCTACCTCTTTTAACTTGGTCGACTGACTTTCTTCTAATGAGTTCACTCTGCTTTTATTATCTTTAATTTCTTCTTGCATCTGGTTACTTTGATTTTGTATGTGCTTTAACTTTCCATCTAACTCGTCTTTATCCTGTACTGACTTAGTTTCCATAATCTTTGTTAAATTTTCTTCTATCTCTTTTCGTTCCTCCTGTCTTTCTTTTCTCACCTCATTCTTGAGTTCCTCCTTATAACTTCCTAATGTTTCACTCATTTTATTAATTTGTGCTTGCAATTCTTGCTTATTCTCGATTTGCACCTTATTAAATTCTTCTCTTAATCCCAATATCGATTCTTCCATCCTTTTTGCCTGTTCTTTTTGCTCCTCAATTGCCTGTTGCAAATCCTTTTTCAACTCTTCCGCATCCTTCTTGCTTATCTCAGCATTTTTCTCAATTTTCTCCGCAGTTTTCTGTATTGACTGTAGTAATTCTTTCTTCGACCTGTTTTCCCTTTCCTCAGCTTCCCTATTACTTTGCTGCATCATTCCTTCCATTGACTGTAATGATTGCATTTGCATTTGCATTTGCTGCATCATTCCCATTATTTGTTTCATCCTGTCATCTTTTGCTGTATGTTCTTCCTGTAACCTTACCTGGTCTCCTTGTACTTCCATTTCTAGCTGTCCTTCTTCACCTTCTACTCCTGCGCTACTCGCCACTACTTCCATCTGTTCTGGTCCTTCTTCTTTCTCTTCTTCCACCTTCTTGCCTTTCCTTGTAACCCTTTTATCTGCCATCTTTCAGTTAAATTGTTTAAATGTACCTATTTTTTATTATAACCCTTTATAATGAATCGTATATCTTTATATTTGATTTACCAATTGAATCCGTTATCCAATACTTTAGTTACTCAAATTAAATGTCCTATTCTGTTACTCTATTTTTGCTCAAAAGAACTTAGTTATGATACCCTTTTACCTTTTTACAATTCTGTTCTTTTATTCGTGATTGTTAATTACAAATTAACCATAAACCTGGTTTATCAGCTATATTCAAATAAACGGGTTTGATTGTATTTTCTAATCTTACGTTTGACTTTTCAATTACCTGACATTGGCAAGCTACATCAATTTGCTATGCCCTCTCGTTGCGGCGCCATAAAATTTGCTATGTTATGCTAGCTGATAAATTTATTTAAATTATCGTATTACTATTTTGCCCTTTATTTTTAACTTTCAATTCAAATCCGTATTTTACAATATTTTTAATGAAACTCTCTCAGGTGGTTCGCAATATCTAGTAACCCAATGATTGATTTGTCAAATTCTCTTTGTTTAATTTCAAGTTGATTGACTTTCAAAAAAATTGACAACTAACGTCAAATTAATCAAAATTCAGAACGAATATCAAGGTTTTTACAATAAGATCTAATATGTAATTCTTTCACCAATCTATTTTGTAAGTATGAAATTCAATTATATTTTTTTTTTTACCTTCTTACTGGTTATAGCTTTTTAAATGTTTCATTTAACCTTTTAAAACACAAACCTGATTTAACACTTTGCTTGTTAATACTGCCAAAATCCTTCTAAGCTGGATCCTCACTCCGACTGCACTCAAACACCTGCTGAGTCCTTATCCAAACGGCATCACCTACGATGAATGTAAACTCCCAGCCTCACCTTATTGCCATCCACTTCAAAACTTCCACATCCTATACTGGATTCCTGTCGTTGTCCCCTGCTGCTGTTAACTTCAAGTCTCCTAGCTCCTGTACTGGATTACTGCGGCTCCGATCCCTCTCTGGTAAGTGTCAGCATAAATCTTGTTCCAAATATGAATTTGTCTCTTTTTTTAGATGGTCCTACGTCTTCAATGATACCCACAGGTTTCCCAAAAACAATTCGCTGCACGTACTAACCTCTTGTTTGTGTCTTGTATTCCATTTCCAATGTAGTATCAATAAATCCAATTCTCTTCATATAATGTAATCTTCTGTATTGATTATTTATAATTCACTGCATTGGTTCAATCTCTTCACCGATTGTATTCCTTTATAAGTTCCAATTTATAATATTATACCTCCACCAAGTATATTTGTTTACAGCCTTTTTAAATGGTATTTGATCAAATAATTACATAAAGTAAGGCATAAATTCTGGTTTTTTATTTTCCAAATTCGTTATATTCAAAATTACATGTCTGTTTTTTATGAGTTGTTTCAGTAACTAATTAAACAAATTACAAATTATTACTATTAGACACGATTCTTGTTGCCTCCTATCTACACTTTTTTATATAATCAAAACAGATATTTTATTTTAATTATCATAACAGATACATTTTAGTAGTAACCTTGGTATTTATTCCTATTCAGAATTTTCTTATTACAGATTAAGTTTGAGTAATCAATCATTATGCTATTATTTGACTAACCAATAATAAGAAAGTTAATTTCATTATACTTTAACATGTATTTAGATCCATTAATTTGCTTATATCTGACTTCCAAATTTATTTGACTAAACTGTTTCTTTAGTATTCATATTTAAATTATCAAAGAATATAGTGTATCATAACAATATATATATATATATATATATATAGTTTAAGATGTTGGCTGGGAACGGATGAGAATCCACCCACAGCACTGGGCACAATATTCAGAGCTTGATTGGTTACAGGAAATTAAAACCACATTGTATCTTGTCAGACGTTTCAGAATAGTCACAGGGGTGATAAAACAAACAGTAGTGATCTTACCGAAAAATACTAGGGCATAACCTTACAGTTGTTAACATGTGTTGATGAAAATTTATATTTTAACAGGTATGAAGAGGGTGGTGAAGCCGCATTTTTGTGAAACAACAGAAGCACATTCAGTACTACTGAATGGCGTAATAACACTTTAAAATACACAGACACAATTAAAACAAGTTTAAAATTCGTTAATTATTAAAACCAGGCCATGGCCATGCAAGGTCATGAGCAGGTGTCATTTGCAAGCACTTCCTGCATTCTTATAGTGCGCGCATGCGTAATGAAGCACGCGTCTGAATAGTACGAGGTGAGGCCAAAAAGTAGTTGGACGGTCCACCTTAATTTTTACAATTAAATTTGAGTTTAGTGTAAAAAATTCAAAGAAAATGTATTATTGGCCATAGATAGCAAAAGGTGATAGGAAACACTTAAATTGTCAATATCTTTTTTTGAATTTAATGCATTAGGGGTCCCGAAAATGCTGCACATCTCTATAAAGGTACGTCTATTGGTATTAGGTTCAGTGGTTATGATTTTGGGATTTACAAAATCCATGCTATGGCCAGTATTGCTGACATGGGTTGCTAAAGCACAGGCTTTGGGCTTGACTTTGGAGTCGCTCTTGTGTTGGGTTAGCCTAGCATTGAGTCTTTGGGCTGATTGTCCAATATACGATGAGTCACAATTCTGGCAATTGAGTTGGTAGACTGCATACGGAGTTAAAAGAGTTGGTGTTTTATCTTTGAGTTTAGAGAAGAAGTCCTTCAAGACATGTTGATGTTTGTCAGACTCAATGCTAGGCTAACCCAACACAAGAGCGACTCCAAAGTCAAGCCCAAAGCCTGTGCTTTAGCAACCCATGTCAGCAATACTGGCCATAGCATGGATTTTGTAAATCCCAAAATCATAACCACTGAACCTAATACCAATAGACGTACCTTTATAGAGATGTGCAGCATTTTCGGAACCCCTAATGCATTAAATTCAAAAAAAGATATTGACAATTTAAGTGTTTCCTATCACCTTTTGCTATCTATGGCCAATAATAAATTTTCTTTGAATTTTTAACTCTAAACTCAAATTTAATTGTAAAAATTAAGGTGGACCGTCCAACTACTTTTTGGCCTCACCTCGTACTATTCAGACGCGTGCTTCATTACGCATGCACGCACTATAAGAATGCAGGAAGTGCTTGCAAATGACACCTGCTCATGACCTTGCATGGCCATGGCCTGGTTTTAATAATTAACGAATTTTAAACTTGTTTTAATTGTGTCTGTGTATTTTAAAGTGTTATTACGCCATTCAGTAGTACTCAATGTGCTTCGGTTGTTTCACAAAAATGCGGCTTCACCACCCTCTTCATACCTGTTAAAATATAAATTTTCATCAACACATGTTAACAACTGTAAGGTTATGCCCTAGTATTTTTCGGTAAGATCACTACTGCTTGTTTTATCACCCCTGTGACTATTGTTAATCTTCCTCCAGGTGTCATCGATAATAGAATAAAGTATTCTGAAACGTCTGACAAGATACAATGTGGTTTTAATTTCCTGTAACCAATCAAGCTCTGAATATTGTGCCCAGTGCTGTGGGTGGATTCTCATCCGTTCCCAGCCAACATCTTAAACTATTCTGTAACCACACGAGCTGTGAAGAGTTTTTATATTACAGTATTAACGATGCATTTCTACGACATGATAAGGAAGGAGTTCGGTGATGCAGTTGTGGACCACCTTAAGACATGGCAAACATGTAACCGTAAGCTGGCAGCAGCCAAAAACAGAAGAATTTTTCTGAAGAAGTGCCTACAGTACGGCATCACACCTATTCACCTCCGGGGTTATGTGAAGGCTTCCGAAAACCTGTTTGCAGGCAACAACAACAACAGAACACTTAGAAGAGTTGAACACACAGAAAAAAGGTTACTCTATAGTTTACTTAAAATAGAGATTAATGATGCTAACGACCTGATTAGAAAATTACAACATAACCTGTATCACTCACGATTACAATCTAAATTAACATTATCACGCCAAATTTTCAACAGCTTCAATACTAAACAAAATAAAAGCTTTCAATATAATTTTAATAAAATCAGGGTTAGCAACGTTAATAAAATTAACCGTTTAAAGGTACCTACTGTAACTTATAATAACAATGTTCCGAGCAAATGGTTTAGCAATCAAACTACTGTACAAATACCAGATAAGATACAACAGTTTCTGTCACTTGGGCCTAAATTTGGTTTGCCTGTCCGCTTAGATAACAAATTAACTTTATTCAAATATTTATCTCAAATAGAAGATCTTGTAAATACCGTAGATAGCAAAGATAGAAAAAATTTCAGATCACTCATAGCTTTTCACATAACTGACTATTTAAAAAATCACAATAAGCAACATCCACTTTGGTCAATAGAAAGGGAATGTAGTAAGTTCTTAAAATCTAACCCCAATTTGTTAATCGTTCCTTCAGACAAGGGTAATGTTACAGTAGCTCTGGATCGTGCAGATTATCTGAATAAAATGCAAATGTTATTGCAAGACGACAAAGTCTATAAACAAATACCTAAAGATCCTACTACCACCATTGAGACTAAACTTAATAAACTCATAAAAGACCTGCTTAACCAACATTACATAGATGACATCACATATAAACGTCTCATTTGTCATAATGCTGTGTCTCCTAAACTTTACGGGTTACCCAAAATACATAAAGCCGATACACCTTGCAGACCTATTGTCTCATCACCTCAATCTCCTGATAGGAACTTATCCAAGTTTATAGCTGAAATATTAAGCCGTTCATTTGCAGAGTATAACATTACAGAGTGAAAGATACCTTTGCCTTCAGTACTTTAATTAACAATTTCCAATTACCACCAAATTATGTCATTTTTTTCATTGGATGTAGTGTCACTCTTTACAATATACCACTTCAGTTAGTTACACAAATAATAGACAAAAATTGGAATTTAATAGAACCCAATACTCAAATCCCTAAAATTAAGTTTTTAGCCTTATTAAAATTTATTTTTGATTCCACATATTTCACTTTCAATAACTCTTTCTATAAACAAATATTTGGGTCTCCCATGGGTTCCACCCTGTCCCCCATTTTAGCCGAAATCATTGTGAACACCATCATTAAGGACTGTTCTTTGAAATTGGATTTCCAATTTCCATTCTTATACCAGTTTGTAGACGATATTATTTGTGCAGCACCAGCGGAATAAATAGACAAAGTGTTAGAGGTTTTCAATCAATACAATCAGCACATTCAATTTACGGTTGAAAAAGAAAAGGAGAAATCTGTTCCCTTTTTGGATACCCTAGTCATCAGGACCGAGTCCAACATTATCAAACTGGACTGGTACATAAAACCGACCAGCTCAGGAAGGTTTCTAAACTTCCGTTCCCTTCACAATATCCGCCACAAATCAACGTGGTGAAAGGATTAAAACACAGAATCCTGACGATATCACACCCTGATTTCCACAATGCCAACTTAAATAAATAAAAACCATCCTTAAATTGAATAATTATCCAGCTGCTCTGCTTAACTCTATCATATCTGCCAACAACAACAACAGGAGAAGTACCAATGAAACTCCTGCTAACATGGAAGAACCACCTCCTAAACCACCGGTCTATAAAAGTCTCACTTACATCCCCGAGCTATCAGCTATTATCAAAGGGATTTTCCGCAACCAGGCTCATATTACGATTGCTGACAAACATCAACATGTCTTGAAGGACTTCTTCTCTAAACTCAAAGATAAAACACCAACTCTTTTAACTCCGTATGCAGTCTACCAACTCAATTGCCAGAATTGTGACTCATCGTATATTGGACAATCAGCCCAAAGACTCAATGCTAGGCTAACCCAACACAAGAGCGACTCCAAAGTCAAGCCCAAAGCCTGTGCTTTAGCAACCCATGTCAGCAATACTGGCCATAGTATGGATTTTGTAAATCCCAAAATCATAACCACTGAACCTAATACCAATAGACGTACCTTTATAGAGATGTGCAGCATTTTCGGGACCCCTAATGCATTAAATTCAAAAAAGATATTGACAATTTAAGTGTTTCCTATCACCTTTTGCTATCTATGGCCAATAATAAATTTTCTTTGAATTTTTAACTCCAAACTCAAATTTAATTGTAAAAATTAAGGTGGACCGTCCAACTACTTTTTGGCCTCACCTCGTACTATTCAGACGCGTGCTTCATTACGCATGCGCGCACTATAAGAATGCAGAAAGTGCTTGCAAATGACACCTGCTCATGACCTTGCATGGCCATGGCCTGGTTTTAATAATTAACGAATTTTAAACTTGTTTTAATTGTGTCTGTGTATTTTAAAGTGTTATTACGCCATTCAGTAGTACTCAATGTGCTTCTGTTGTTTCACAAAAATGCGGCTTCACCACCCTCTTCATACCTGTTAAAATATAAATTTTCATCAACACATGTTACAACTGTAAGGTTATGCCCTAGTATTTTTCGGTAAAATCACTACTGCTTGTTTTATCACCCCTGTGACTATTGTTAATCTTCCTCCAGGTGTCATCGATAATAGAATAAAGTATCTGAAACGTCTGACAAGATACAATGTGGTTTTAATTTCCTGTAACCAATCAAGCTCTGAATATTGTGCCCAGTGCTGTGGGTGGATTCTCATCCGTTCCCAGCCAACATCTTAAACTATTCTGTAACCACACGAGCTGTGAAGAGTTTTTATATTACTATATATATATATATATATATATATATATATATATATATATATATATATACCGTACCACTGAGCGTCCTCCTGTGTAAAATTTCAATTACACGGAGCGTCCGGTGTCACCGGGCGTCCGATAGACGGACGCTCGGTGGCAAACCTATGAAAATTTGCCACTGCAGTCCTAGATGTCCATGTCATCTATTGGCATAAAAAAACTCGGGACGTCCGGATGCTCATTTTTGTGATGCTTGTATAAAAATAGTTCACGGAAGTGCCACCACTAGGCGCTGCCAGCGGTCAGATGTATATCGGACATACAGAAAAAATGTTGCAGCGATCAACCGAGCGCTGCTAATTATCAGTGTATATTTGACCTAGACATTAACCATCTCAGCGTTCAACCGAGAGCCTACTATTGTTTTGTAATAAGAGCGCCTTGCTTCTTATCGCTTTATGAATGTAAACTTGCGTTATGACCTTTAGAAGTTTCTATCAACGCGGTATTCTTTTACGTGTAAACGAAACAGAAATCAGGTTGAAATAAAGTCAAAAGATGAATTTGAAGAATCTGGCAGTAGTAGCAAGGTGAATGTAAAGGCAAAAAAGGAGTAAAAAGAAAATTAAAGCATTATTGCACATTTTGTGACTTGGAGGTGTATAATTTTGCAAAGCACCTACAAAGACAACATTATAACGAGTTTGATGTTCAAACATTTAATCATTTGGAAAAAAATCCCTTACGGAAGCAATGAATTGATAAGATAAGAAAAGAAGGTGATTTTATCCAAGGAACTTCGTTTCCAGTCCAGGATAAGCAGCGAGGGGAAACTAATAAAAATGATATTTTACCCTCTATTCGTTGTAAAGGTTCTACAAACCTTATACCTATTTATTAACAGTTAATCTAGTAAATGTTTTTTAGGATATTATTTAAAATCAAGTTTACGGAGACATATTAAAATATGTCACTTTAATAATGATCTTAGGACTTCAAGGCGTTATAAAGCAGAAGCTCAAACACTATTAGCTCAAAATTTTGGACCTAACGATTCATTAAGAAGTTCAGGTGGGGCCTGGACACAACGCCCACTGGTCACAAACCCCAACTCAGAATTTGGTCATAACGCCCAACTTAGATTCTGGTCACAACGCCCAACTTGGTCACAACGCCCAATTTTGATTTTGGTCACAACGCCCAACTTGGTCATAACGCCCAAAATCGATATTGGTCACAACGCCCAACTTGGTCACAACGCCCACCGACGCCTGTTATAAAAGAGAGCTATCGACGCCACTTAAACCACCGTTTTGGTCATAACGCCCAACTTCGATTTTGGTCACAACGCCCAATTTCGATTTTGGTCACAACGCCCAATTTGGTCACAACGCCCAATTTCGATTTTGGTCACAACGCCCAACTTGGTCACAACGCCCAATTTGGATTTTGGTCACAACGCCCAACTTGGTCATAACGCCCAATTTCGATTTTGGTCACAACGCCCAACTTGGTCACAACGCCCAATTTCGATTTTGGTCACAACGCCCAACTTGGTCACAACGCCCACTTTGGATTCTGGTCACAACGCCCACTTTTGATTCTGGTCACAACGCCCAACTTGGTCATAACGCCCAAGTTTGATTTTGGTCACAACGCCCAACTTTGATTTTGGACATATCGCCCAGGCGGCACAGAAAGTAAAATGAATAATATGAATTAAACTTTTAAGGTGAGGTAATAGGTAGGAACATTTTCAAGTTCCCGTAAGTAGTATTAATGTTATTTATTTTTCATAATAATTGAGTGGCGTAATGCGTTGTCCAAAAGTTTCTAAATTCGGATTATAACATATAAAGTTGTATTTTTTATATGGAACTCATAGTTAGCTGTGGCATTATGAGACATATGTCGTATGGGATCGATTTATTCATTTTCACTACTTTATAGCAACAATTCACAATTTTTAATATTTCGTCGTTTTCTAGTTGAAAACTTGTGCCATTTAGAATATACGTGATTAAACAAAGTTTTTGCGTTGTTACAATACCACCGTTTGATTGACAGAATTAATCACGTTTGATTGTTGCTTATAATATTATAGTGTCCTTCATATATCCATTTATCAGAACATTTGATTGTCCATTAAAACCTCTGCAGTTTCTCAAATTAAAAATGCATTTGCAAAAATGTAAATGTTCTACTTCTATACGAAGGAGGTTTGAAAATATGAAAATGATTGAAGAAAAAAGTACTCTTATTTTTCAAAATACACAAAAATGTTAATTGGAAGTATTTGTTATAACCTATCTATTAATAGTTATTTAACAAACAAGTATGTTAATGAGAGCGATTAATAATCGAGATATTTTAATGCGCGAGCGCCAGCGAGCGCGCTAATTCTAGATATTATTAATCGCCGATTAACATACGAGTTAGTTACAATATTTTTCCGTTGATCGTACATTATTAATTTGAAGAAAATCTAATTTTATTCCATGAAGAGAATTTGACACTTAAAGTTTTGACATTAATGGTACCGGGTGACCATAAATGGTTGTGATTTTTTTCTTAGGTTGGCACTGTTTATGTTGGTGACATTGTATGTCTATGTTAAATATGAGGTTAGCAGGTTAAGTTTTGAGTCAGTTTGTAACTGACGCAAAACCTAACCTGTTAACCTCGAATTTGACATACACTTGCAGTCCCACCAACATAAACAAATTTTTAAAATCGTTTATTAATAAAAAATCATTCATTAATAAGGGTCATTAATATACGACTCTCTAGAGCTCGTTTCACTCTGACTATGCAGTACAGAGAACATACGACAATGTTATTTAAAGGCAAACTTCGCTTGCTGCATTGCCGCTTGTAGACCGCACTCAGGTATACTGTATGCTGCTCTTTTCAAATTGACGCAGAAGCGACAAAAAGGGTTTACTTCAACAAGGTATTAACAAATAAGCCGATTGCAATACAAAAGGCGGATTTATTATGATTGACGTCTTCGTGTTCAGTTTTAAGCAACTTGCTATCCCTGTACACTGCATAATCAGAGTGAAACGAATTATTTAAAAATTTGACACAAAAATGAAATTTGTTTGCTCTGATTTCGAATCACGTAATATCCTGGTTGCTAAGTGAGGGAAAACTCAGATTTGACAATACTCGTTTATCGTATCCCTTGATAAGTTAACTTTGAAGTATTTCATTTGGTAAGAAAAAAATAGGAGAAACCAGAAAAAAATTTTCTCGGAGCAAGTAACTGTGACTTTATGTTTGACACTTTCTTTTAACCTCTTTAAATAACATTTTTGTCTATTTTTAAAAATAACCGTACATTATTCTTAAACCATTTTCATATTTTTGAACCTCCCCTGTATACGAATATATTTACATATTGGCAAGTGCATTTTTAGTTTGAGAACAAGCAGCGTTTTTAAAGAGTGATTTTTTTTAAAAGTCAAAAATAAACTTTTTTTCCCTCTTTGTAACCCAACCATACAGTACGTCCCCGTACTGTATAATTCCACAAATTTATCATAAAAAGTGATCATTTCACTTATTTTTAGATTTGTCGATTCTTTTCAACTGTTTGCTAATACCACCACAACTAGATGATTTAGTTGATTGCTTTGACTGCACGTACGTGTCAGGTACATTTCGGCGAGTTGGGGGCAATGCAGAGGACATGCTGAGACTATGAACTATTCCGCCTATGTTTCTGCCAACCCTATGGAACGTGTGAGAGGCCACCATAAACGATGAAGACCGGACCAATAATCAAACAGAAGGTTGGAACCATAGATTCTCGAATCTCGTAGGACATAAACATCCAGGTATTTGGACACTAATTGAAAAAATGCGACAAGAAGTTGCAACAGATGAAACCAAACTGTTGCAACACCAAAATGGAGTGCATTCAAAGAAGAAAAAAGGAAAGAGTTCGAAAAAATGCAACAACGTTTAAAAAACTTGTGTATTCAACATGAAAATGATGAACACAATAATGAAACTTTTACGTGCCATAGGACATACCATTAGATTCCAAGTGTATGAATAACTTAGGGTTAATTATAAAATATTAGTTTTTTGTAACTATTTATAATAAGCTTGTATTTTATTTAGCAGTTAATAACTATTAATAAACATAAATTCTTAACATTAAATTTTAATTTTATTTCTTGCGTAATTATTTTAGAACAAAAGTGTATTAAGGGGCTTAAATCATTCGAATTTTTTTCGCAGCATTTTTTTGGCCGGCACTTTTATCCACCGGCACTTTTTTCCGCGGCACTTTTTTCCAGGCACTTTTTTCAGGGGCACTTTTTTTCTAGATTCGAAAAATGGACCCCCATTCTCGAACTCTTTTTTCGAGAAAAGCTTAATGGTTTAAACCAAAATGGGCTACCGTCTTTTGTTTTCGAGTTATAAACAAAAATTGAATTTTTCGATTTTTCGTTTTTTGACAATATCTCACTTATTTATAAAAATAGATAAAAGTAATTTGACGTTCTTCTGGCACCTTTTCGATGCGAATGCAGTGGGTAGTCAGTTATTCAAAAAAAGTTTTACAATTCTAGTTATACCATAAAATTTTATTTTTGTAGATGAAATCCATAGTTGTATGTGGTATCATGAGTAAGAGGATTTTTTCCCATTCCAGTGTTATATATCATAATATACAGATTGGTGGCGGAAAATGTGAACATAAGTAATCAAATGTGTGTGAATACAGTTTATGGACTTTGTATGCGTTAGGCATAAACAGACCTATATGCGATTAACATCTAGTATTCGCAGAATCAAAAGGTTTTGGTTTTAGAAAACACTGAATTCTAGGATACTAGATTTTAAATCATATATGTCTACTTCCACAAATTACTAAACTAACTCGTATGTTAATCGGCGATTAATAATATCTACAATTAACTCGCTCGCTAGCGCTCGCGCATTAAAGTGTCTCGATTATTAATCGTTCTCATTAACATACTTGTTTGTTAAATAACTATTAATAGATATGTTATAACAAATACTTCCAATTAACATTTTTGTGTATTTTGAAAAATAAGATTTCTTTTTTCTTCATCATTTTCATATTTTCGAACCTCCTTTGTATAGAAGTAGGATATTTACATTTTGCAAATGCATTTTTAATTTGGGAAACTGCAGAGGTTTTAATGGACAATAAAATGATCTGATAAATGGATATATGAAGGACACTATAATATTATAAGCAACAATCAAACGTGATTAATTCAGTCAATCAAACGGTGTTATTAAAACAACGCAAAAACTTTGTTTAATCACGTATACTCTAAATGGCACAAGTTTTCAACTAGAAAACGACGAAATATTAAAAATTGTGAATTGTTGCTATAAAGTAGTGAAAATTAATAATTCGATCCCATACGACATATGTCACTGAAATGGGAGAAAATCCTCTTTCTCATAATGGCACAGCTAACTATGAGTTCTATATAAAAAATACAACTTTATATGTTATAATCCGAATTTAGAAACTTTTTGGACAACGCATTAAGCCACTCAATTATCATGAAAAATAAATAATATTAATACTACTTACGGGAACTTGAAAATTTTCCTACCTATTACCTCATCTTAAAAGTTTAATTTATTATTATTCATTTTAGATACACATTTTTCTTACTTTCTGTGCCGCCTGGGCGATATGTCCAAAATCAAAGTTGGGTGTTGTGACCAGAATCAAAAGTGGGCGTTGTGACCAGAATCAAAGTTGGGCGTTGTGACCAAGTTGGGCGTTGTGACCAAAATTGAAATTGGGCGTTGTGACCAAGTTGGGCGTTGTGACCAAAATCGAAATTGGGCGTTGTGACCAAGTTGGGCGTTGTGACCAAAATCTAAATTGGGCTTTGTGACCAAGTTGGGCGTTGTGACCAAAATCGAAATTGGGCGTTGTGACCAAATTGGGCGTTGTGACCAAAATCGAAATTGGGCGTTGTGACCAAGTTGGGCGTTGTGACCAAAATTGAAGTTGGGCGTTATGACCAAAACGGTGCTTTAAGTGGCGTCGATAGCTCTCTCCTATAACAGGCGTCGGTGGGCGTTGTGACCAAGTTGGGCGTTGTGACCAATATCGCTTTTGGGCGTTATGACCAAGTTGGGCGTTGTGACCAAAATCAAAATTGGGCGTTGTGACCAAGTTGGGCGTTGTGACCAGAATCGAAGTTGGGCGTTATGACCAAATTCTGAGTTGGGGTTTGTGACCAGTGGGCGTTGTGTCATAGCCCCGTTCAGGTGTTCTAAATTTGCTGCAGGCCGATGACGTCTCATTAGTAGCCAAAAAAGATAAGATCATTTGTGAATTAGCTAGAAGATACGTAAAATTTGATAGAGATAAGCATTTGATAATAGTTGCCAAACGACACATGAGACGTTTAGCTCGACTACTAGTAGAAGTTAAAAAAATAGGGAACAACAATAAACTTACATTATTGTGTATTTTACATCCATCATAGTATAATTCATTAATTGCCGCAACTAAATCTATTGGACAGTATGATGCAAATACCAGAACATTTAATTCGCCTTCCCTTGCGCTTCAAATGGGAACATTGTTAAAGAAAGCCATTGATGAAGCATATTCGCCATTCACCATTATTAAACGTACTCAATATTACAAAAAAATAATCATTGACGACTGGTCAACGGAAATTTCAACAAAAGCCGAACAAAATTTACAACAAGAGAAATTCAACAAACCAACTGCAATTCCTGTGACAGAGGATTTAGCTGTAAGTTGTTTATGGAGCTAATTTTTATAATACTCTATAAAGTATTTATAGGTTGACTAACAGTTTATTAAGATAGCAATATTTATCTGCATTATAGCTCAATTAAACTTCGATTTTTAGCCTTTTTAACTCATTTTTTTTAGAAAATGAAGAAATATCTGGACAACCTAGTAGTGACGTCAAAATCAGCACTGAACAATAATAATAAAAGCGAAAAAGCTTATAGAGAGTTAATAGAAAGCATATATTGCAACTTGTTACTATTTAACAGAAGTCGTGTTGGAGAATTGCAGAGAATTCCACTAGAAACCTACAAAAAGCACATAAATACCACTTCACCTGGCGAATTTGAAAAATTACTCACACCTAGTGAAAAACTTTTAATATCAAATCTTAAAAGAGTGGTAATTAGAGGTAGGCACGGAAGAGGAGTACCTGTATTATTTGATAATTCAGTACAAGAAGGTATCGAAACTGTTATAAAACACCGAAAAAACTTTTTCGAAAATGTTAATGTATATTTATTTGGACTTTCTAACATGGGGAAACCTATTAGTGGCTACCAGGTGTTTAGAAAACATGTTACAAAAGCATTGGGAGATCAACAAAAAACTATAGCCCTTACTTCGACGAAACTGCGAAAGCATCATGCTACGATTTCTCAAATTTTAAATATGAAAGATTGCGATTTGGAACAGCTGGCGTCATTTATGGGCCATACGATGAAAACTCACAGTGAATGGTATTGGCTTTCATCAGACAGCAAATGTTTCGAAACTTCTGCTTATCTCCCAGGGAAATGAGTTTGGTAGACATTAGGGTAAAAATTTAGATCAAATTGAAGTTGAAAACGAAGTGGAGGAAGGTGGAGTAGAGAGTGGAAGTGACGATGATGAAGATGTTAATGTTGAGCATAACGAAGCTCAAAAGATAAATACAGAAGGAAATGAAAGTGAATTGGCTGGAACCTCTCGGTCTAAAAAGAAGTAGAAGATTGCTAGAAAGGGGTGGAGTGCAGAGGAAAAACAAGTAACAGAAAAGTATTTTATGAAACACATTCGAAATAAAATTGCGCCGAAGAAAGAAGAGGTACCCAAAACTTTTCAAGGGCAGAACATGGGCCGTGGTTAAATCATACGTTTACAATCAGTATTCTAAAAATTAGTATTATAACCATTAATCTGACAGATTTTATATTAAAATAAGAATAGTTATAGCAATTCTGTTTTTATTCTGGAACTTTATTCCCTATTTCTTTTTTTTGCATCATTCTGTTTAAGAATAATACCGATTATATAAAAAATCTAACAATGATGCTAATCTTAAAAGCACAAAGTTACGATATAATTGCAAACATATTGGGGTGTAATTAGCACAATTTATGTAATTGCAGATATTTAAAATATAAACACGGTCGAATGCAAAAATGTAGACACAGGGTTTTGACTTGTTTAAAATACGTGTAATTAAATGTACATTTCTCCCAATTATCTACAGTTTTTGGGTTTACACTTATTTCAATATTTCTTTTTGCATTTATAAAAGGCACTCTTAAAGAAACCTTTGAAATGTGAAACGTAGTGATTTTAAAAAGTTAAAAAAAAGTGGCACAAGCAATTACAGAAAGTTGTACTTCTACTTTTCTTGCACCTGACCGTAACTAGACAGTAGTGTTATGCTAATAACTAATATAAAATTTTCAAGTTACGATATAATTGGAAACATATTGGGGCACAATTTATGTAATTGCAGATATTAAAAGTATAAACATGGTCGGATGCAAAACAATGTAGACACAGGATTTGACTTGTTCAAAATACGAGCAATTAAATGTACGTTTCTCGCAATTATCTACAATTTTTGGGTTTACACTAATTTTAATATTTGTTTTTGCATTTGGCATTCTTGAAGAAACCTTTGAAATGTGAAGCGTAGTAATTTTAAATAATTTTAAAACGTGGCACAATCAATTACATAAAATTGTATTTTCATTACTTTTTTTGCACCCGAACGAAACCAGACAGTATAGTTTAATAGCTAATATAAATTTTTCAACCTGTTAAATTGTCTACGTAAACAAAGACTATATGAACAGGAAAATTATGGACAGTTAAATTTATGAAGCCCAACGAGGCAACAATAAAATTTCAACGAAAAGATTGTAATTCGATACTTGACTTGATAATAGCGATAAACCTGAGTAGCAGTCTAAATATAACCGTAAATCGTTGAGGATGCTCCCTCTACCGCTACATGGGTCTGGATGTTCTGTTGTCCATTAAAACAATTTTTCGATATACATGCTCTATATACGCCGGACGCTCAGTGGGAATGTTTTTGTATAGACGCTCGGTAGTACGTTTATAAGATGCAGCAAGACAACCTAATAAAACTCCAGCGCAACCCCGAATGGACGCCGCTACAGGCAGCCGAAAATTACGCCGAAGTAAAATCTAATTTTAATTAACTAAGGCACTTCTAATCAATGGAGCGCCCAATAGAAACCACACATGCAGAGGAAAAATTATCCGCTACCTAATCAAATTATCCTCGAATCGCAAAAAAGCATATATGCCGATTGAAAACGATTTGCTTCCCCAGCCGGAGAAATCGCCGCACACGAGCGAATTTCGCCCGGGCCTCGGGCTTGAACAAAGACGCATCTTCTAATGGCCGATGGGAACAAAAACCCAAATAGAAACGCGAGGCTAATATAGGAATAGTACAAAATTAAAACAATTTTAATTAGCTCTAGGATAAATTAAACGCAGGGGTATCGGGTATCAAAAAGCATATCAAATCAGCGCGCAAATAATAAAAACAAGGAGAACGTCTTAACACACATGATTAAGCAATTTTTACGCCGAGCTCGAGGAAAACAAAACCTTATTTTAATTTAAAAATTTAACAAAACATAGCAAATGGGGTATCGTTGGAATCGGCATCGCAACGGCCATCCATTGCAACACCCCTCAACACGCTAATATGTCGCGCCGCGAAAAAAACCGGGGAATTAATAAATGCGAGAAAACTAAGCAATCCTCCTTTCTCCTCGGACCAATGAGCGGCCAGGAAACTCAACACAAAGGACAGGGCTTCTTTAAATAGACAAGTACAGGCCAGAAGATATTATTATTCGATCACTCATCATCCAGCGATCATCCAGCTTCAGCAACAGTTCCAGCAGCGAGTCTCTAACACGCACCCCCATTGTGCGAAACTTAGACTCAAAAAATTTCAGCCCACGCCGAAACCCCTCACCTAGAAGTCATTCATTCGATCATCCAGCTTTCGCAACAGTTCCAGCAGCGAGTATCTAACACGCAGCCCCATAGTGCGAAACAGAGGCCCGAATCCCCGCGCAACGAGGATGACGTAAGCAGTCCGCCATAATCGTGCTCCTTCGCCGACTCTTACGTTAGTCGCCCCGTCGTCGCATTTATAGAAGTTGTCTCTCTATTCACAGGTTACAGGCTCTGTTCGACCGCCTGTTCGGGCTTTCCCCAACGACTACCCCGGACGCCAGTCCGCTAGGAGCTCACCAGGGACGCCGCCCCCGGACGCCCGACCTCGCCTCCGCACCAAGCGTGGCGGTGACCCAGACCACTGCCCCCACGGACGGTGACCGCCCGCGGACACCCGCTCCCAGCGACCGGAACCCCCGCCGCCCCCGACACCAGGAGTGGGAGCTACAGCTCCACCCAGAGCCCCTCTAAAGCAGCGAGCTCGATAGGCTGTGGAGCGCCGTCGTCAGGACCGCGGAGGCCCACCTCCGCCTGCCCCTAAAGGAAGTCGAGATACCCCCTCGCCGCCCCCCAGGGACCGATCCTCGTTCAGCCCGACGGGACCCCCGGCTTAACGGTCAGCTGCGACAACGTCCGCCAGTGCCCCTGCGTGCGCAGCCCATCTATATACCGGCCAGTCGCCGCGGCCAACGCCGCCGCACCGAGAGCCGTCACCGCCCCGAGCCGAGCTCCTGCCCCGAGAGACGCCGTCGCCCCGAGCAACTTCACCGAGCCGAGAGACGCCGCCGCACCGAGAGCCGCCACCGCCCCGAGCCAATCTCCTGCTCCGAGAGACGCCGTCGGCCCGAACAACCCCACCGCGCCGAGAAACTCTGTCAGCGCCCACAACGAGCCGTGTCCCGTACCGCTCCCCGGGAGGATCGGACCGCGTCAAGACCGCGTTCCCCGCCTCCGACAACCGGGAAAGGCCGCCCCATCATTTCCCGCGCCACCGGCCCCAGAGACTAGGCGCCTGCTTTGTATATTTATGTTCTTGTTTATTTTTTTTCAGTTGTATATATCTAGTCGTAAGTTTTTTTTTTCAATAAACGTATTAAAAGTTAAACCAATTATTTAGCTCCGTCTATAAGGGTAACGCCTCCACCCCTCATTCAGCTGACGCCATTGTAAGATCTACTGACTGAGCAAAGACCGAGGTGTGTTAAGCGTTGACTAATCAACACGGAGCTCTACTAAAAACTTGAAATTTAGCGGGAAGATTAATTTGGTTAGGTAATGTAGTGATAACGGATTTTTCGAAATTCTATTCGTAAGGGGGTGAAAAGGGGTAAAATGTGTTTTCACGAATTCCTCAATATCTCTTAATCTCGATAAGATATGCACTTGTTGTTTGCTTGTAAATGTTTCCAATAGAAAGATGTAAAAACCCCTAAAGGTGCCAATCTGCATTCGGGGTGAATTATAGAACCCTTCATATCTTCTATTTTTGTTGAGTTAGAACATTTACTTTTGGCATAAAGATATCTCTTTAAAATCTTTAGAAAGGAGTTCAAGAGTTTTAAAAAGTTTCACCACTAGTGAAAAGAATGTAACGGTGAAAATAAGTAAGCGGTAAAAATTATTGATTTTTATCACCGTAAGTCCATTTTAGAAAGTAGGATAAAAACCTATTTCCAAAATTGCTCCCCTAAGGGGGTTGAAATGGGTATCCTGATATAATCTATAGACATATATGTATTACTTTAAATATAGGTCTATAGGTGTATAAAAGCAAACGCACTGACTGAGCAACGATGAGCCTGATACCAGAAATTAAAATTTGGCAGGAATGTTGCTTTAGTTACGTAGGAGTTCTTGCAGGATCTGACGTAGCTCATTTAACGAAGCAGGCCGTGGTCTTCGAGCATGCAATCGCCTCTTGAGCTCATCCCATAGATGCTCTATGGGATTTAAGTCGGGGCTACTTATTTTTTGCTAATTTAAAATTATCGACTCCAATCTATGAAAAACGAGCTCTGCCCTTTGCCTTTTGTACTCAAATCATTTCATTACTACTGGCATTGCTTTGCAAATGTAATTACGGATTGAAATTTATACGCTAAATCTTGCAGTTTTATGAACTACCCCAACTCTGTGCTACCTGACTTGCTTTATTTATTTGTGCTGCAAGCAGAGTTGAGTAACGGGCTCGATACCATCTCAATATATTGCCCTTCTGTAAGCGTCCATTGAGTAAATGTTTAATAACTTCCAATATAACTTCTTTCCTCCCTTTAACATTTCTCTTAGTATTTGATCTTTTCCAGAAGCTTTATTGTTATTCATGTCCTTTAATGCGCTTAGTATTTCATAATATTATACAGTGTCCGCCAAAAAGTCGGCATCATATGGGAAAGGTTTTATTTTAGATTTTTCAAAAAAATTTTTTACGACAATGTGTGCTTGTCTAAAAACCTATTTAACCAATATCAGATATAGCAAGTGATTTTTACTTATTTAGAAAATGGCGTTTTTCGAAATTGTCAAAATCCAAAAGTGCTATTTTTCGGAAATTAAGTAAGATTTCAATGAGATTTTTTAGCGTGTGCTAGTTTTATCTAACTTAACAATATCAAGGAAAGAAAGACCTATTTTCCTTTAATTTTAGTAAAAATTCAATTTTTAGCTTTTTTCTTGCTTTATCTGACAGGCCACGTTTTTTTACATATTTTTCCAAATTTCACATACCAAGACTTAATTTTAAAATTATTTTTTTATGTGAAGACTTTAAATATTTATAATTGAAAAAATTATATAAAGTGTTGAGTACCCTTTTAATTTTTTTATTATTTACGGAAAAGTAATATCTTAAAAAGTAATTTGTTTACCATTGCACAGTGCACGAGTGTTCTGAAACGCAGTAAGAAATGCACGACAAATATTGCTCAAAATTCACTGACATTGTTTACTACAGCACAGAACAGTTCTGAAACGCAGTAAATAATGGACCGCATACGATGTCAAATTAAATGGCCAATGTTCACTTCGACTGAGAGCCATACATTCCCATGAAAAGAAATCGGAATGGGAAGCTAATAATTATAAATAATCAATAAACACGTTGTACCTAATAAGAGATCATGATTGGGTAGAATAACACTTTTCAATTGCTTAATATTTTTTAATACTTCTTCATATATTTTATTATTATTATTTTTATTATCAATTGTGGATGGTAGTAAGTATGTGTTTTTTTTTGTCAATTTTCTCCTTTTCGGGTTTCTTACATTGCTATGGTTTCACATAAATTCAAGGGTTGAGTGGTACAGCAGCCATTAAGGCTGAACTCCCCATTGTGATTTCACAATTTATTATTTAATTGTAATTAGTAATAACTGTATTTCTGTTACTTATTTCTTGTGAAATAAAGACATTTATTATTATTATTATTATTATTATTATATCGTAATATTTATTTATGTCGATACCATATGGGGTAAATATTAATTAACTAGAATCAGGGGGGACATTGTTTGTGATTATAAGTGAATCTCATGAGGATTGGTGATTATCCATAGCGGTAATTAAAGAAATAACGGTAAATGTAAAACCTCTCTACTTTCAAATAACTATAATATAAATAGGGATAATAGTACTTATGTAAATGTATTTATTCTACAACTTTTGATCATTACAAGTCGACATTAATTACAGTGGAGGATGTTTAAACTAGATCGAAAGCACAAAGCACAGAAAAGAAGGAGAGCTTAGAGAAGGAAAGTCTACATAAAACCTGACATAAATGCAAAATAGGATCAATTACAACAGAACATAGAAGAAATTAGAGAACGATTAAGTAAGGTGTTAAAACAAGAATTTAGAACTAAACTTGAAGAAACAAGTAGAGATTACAAATTAGGGTATGATAAACTTAGTAAGGAGAACTAGATATTTAAAAAGTAGAAATATTAACTGAGGTCGGTCTAGGACATTTGGGCGCGGCCGTTTGGGCGCGGCCGTCTGGGCGCGGCCGTTTGGGCGCGGGGACACTTGGGCGCGAGACACTTGGGCGCGAGACACTTGGGCGCGAGAAAAAGTCAACATTGAGATTGAGGAACACATTAAGTGTGAATAATTTCTATTTGGCATAAATAAACAAACATTTATTAAATCATTATTTATCCTGAGAAGTTATTTATTGAAACCGTTATGAGATTAATTTTAAAGAAGGTGGTAGTATGTACCTATATTAGAGAAATTTTGAAATAAATCCGAATAAAAATAAAGAAGGTAGAATATTAGATTAGTTTTGAAATAATTCTGAATACATACAAAAGGCAGTACCTATGTTAGATATGAAATAATAATTCTGAATTGTAATAAAGATAGAAATAGATTATATATAGGTGTTGAAAATTATTTTAAATAAAAATTCATTTATTGTGCTGGTAAATGAATAATGCTGTGCTATATTTAATCGATTGATGGTTCTAAGGTTTAATATGATTCTAATATGTGTTCTGTTTTGACCGAAACTAGTCGACTTCGAGTTTTGTTTATAATGATAATACTTAACAATAAACCTTAACTTTTAAAGTAATCAATTATTTTCTTTATGTTATAAACCGACTAACTGAAGATAAAAGCAGAAATAAGAATAATAATAAATAATCATATAAAAAGATTAATTTTAATAATCAAAATTTATTTTTGACATTTTTACCATTATAATACATATTATTCTTAAAGTAAATATATACAATTTTTTAAAATATAAACAAGAAGTATCCACGCATTTATTTCATAATTGTACAAAATGCCTCTTAAAAATTCTAGAATGTCTTTATTGTTTACGCCGTCTACATGATTATATTGATTATTATAATATTTAACCAAATTTTTTATTTTCTATCAGACTGGATAAATTTTTGTTTTTCTTCAGTGGGCTCATTTCCCGCAAGTAACTGTTCATAAGCAACATCTCTCCTTCGTTGAATAGTTTTCAGGCTGTCGACGAATCTCCAAATGGTTGGATGGTTCATCAATAGCTCTGTTTGTACCCAATCTCTATTCATTTATTCTTTGATACTTATTATTTTAATGTAATAAATCTCCGCAAAAGATTTGCTAGTATTCACCGGATAGTTAAAATTTTTAACTTGCTTAATATTTCTATACTAAATTTTTGCCTCCCGCCACCTCCTTGGACGTGCTTTAGGTAATTTTCGTTATTTAAAATAAATTTTCAGACATATGAATAGTGAAGCTAGCTAATACTAATATACGTTAATTAATTTCCTCGCGCCCAAATGTCTTGCGCCCAAGTGGCTCTGCGCCCAAGTGTCTTCGCGCCCAAACAGCCGCGCCCGAACGGCCGCGCCCAAACGGCCGCGCCCAAATGTCCGGCTCCGTAACTGAGGTTTAGCACGGTTTCACGGAGACTTGGCTGCTCGAGTCCATACACTCTGCGGAAGTCTTTGATTCCCGTTATATTGTTTACCGCCGTGATAGGAACTACACTGATAACATTACGAGAGGGGGAGGTGTCCTTATTGCCGTTTCAAAAAAACTACATACAACTCGACAACAACAATGGGAGACTTCCGCGGAAGATCTGTGGATTCGAGTATCAAATAACCGCTCAAATTTCACAACAAATATCTGCTGTGTATATATAGCTCCTGGTACTGCAGCTACCACCTACGAAAGTCATCTGCAAAGTGTTGAAAACTGTTACCTTCAAAATTCCAACACAAATTTTTTTATATTAGGGGACTATAACTTACCTGATATCCAGTGGCAAATTCATGAAAATTTAGAAGTCGAATATGTTGGTGGTAGCAGCAACACCAGCTTACAATTGATAGACTGCATGCACTTAGCTAACTTAACTCAAAGGAACAGGTTTCCAAATAGTAACGGACGTTTACTTGATTTAGTTTTCTCTAATCTTCAATTATCAATCACTGACATTTCAAAGTTTCCTCTATAAAATATCGACGTTCAGCATCCTCCACTACTTATTGAATTTTCTGCTGATCAACTCTCTAAATTAGATGAAAAACCTGTACCAAAATACAGGTATTGGAAAGCTAACTATGACACCATAAATCGCGTATTTGAGACGACGAACTGGTCGTGCTGTATAAATCCTCTCGGTGTTAATAATGCAGTTGAGAAATTTTACGAAATTGTCAATGATACCATAAAAAAGTATGTCCCACTAAATAGAACACAAAACAAATTCTATCCAATCTGGTTTTCTACTCAACTTATACGTCTGATCAAACAAAAAAACAAAATAAGAAAGAAATATAAGACCTATAAGAATGCTTCAGATTATACATTATTCTCCAGCATCCGAACTAAAATTAAAAAACTAAAAAATGAATGTTTCAAGAAGTACATACTCGACTCGGAACTGAATATTCGACGTAATCACAAGCATTTCTGGTCTTTTGTCAAAGAAAATAAAGAAAACAATTCAATACCTAAAACATTACATCATAATAATACCCAAGTCGATAATCCAATTGACTGTGTTAATCTCTTTTGTCAGTTTTTTAAATCAGTATACGAAAACGATTCTAATATGGTCATAAATTATCCTGCTCACCAATACACTACCACAGATAATTTAAGTAATATCACATGCAATATTCTAGAGGTTGAAACCCTTCTTAAAAATATTAAAATAAACAAGTCTCCAGGTCCAGATGGCATTCACCCATATTTCATTAAAACATGTTCACACTCATTAGCCTATCCATTAATGTTAATTTTTAATAAATCGCTTCAAGCAGGAATTTACCCCGTACAGTGGAAATTAGCATATGTGACGCCGATTTTTAAATCCGGGGATAAATCAAAAATTTGCAATTACAGGCCTATTTCTAAACTAAGTATTTTTGGTAAAATTTTTGAATCATTAGTAAATAGAACATTTTTAAGTCATATCAAAAATTCTATTTCACAATTTCAACACGGTTTTCTTCCTGCCAAATCAGTGTCGAGTAATCTTCTCTACTACACTGAATTTATAGCAAATGCTATAAGTAGGAGATATCAAGTCGATGCAGTTTACACCGATTTTTCTAAGGCCTTCGATAAAGTAAATCATTCAATACTAATCCAAAAATTAGCAGGCTTTGGAATATCGGGTACACTATTGAATTGGTTTCTGTAGTGTTCTGTACTTACAGAACATACCAACACCTGTTAATCAACAGACAAGTCGATTCGGAATACTTTATTTAACTAAAACTATTTACAAAAATGACATGCGCGTCGCGCAAGAGCATTACCTTCAAATCGCACATACGTTACACCTCTTCACTTAAATTAATACCTAAACGATCAGAGGGTTTTATTTTACATTTAGGCCGCAATATCGGATCGTTTACATTTAAACTATGTCTACGGATTTCAGGAAGTTTAACATCAGTGTTGCTAATCGTAATTGTATTAGGAATTTTATTTTCTATATTAGCTTTTACTAAAATAATTTGGTCCACATGTCGTTTCCAAATGATGTTATTCAATTCGGATATTTTAATTAAATATGTTTTTGAACCAATTCTTCTAAATACAATACCTTTTATCCAACCCGGTTTATTCACATTCCTGTAATCTCTAACTGCAACTGTTTCTCCCTCGCAAAACTTTACGATCCGTTTCCCTTTATAAAAATGTTTCTGTTTCATTTGCTTTTGTAAAATCTGTTTACTTAACATATTGTTCTGATTAACATGATCGTTATGATTATCGGGTTTGACTAAATCTAGGCGCATTCTTAATCTACGACCAAGAAATAGTTCCGCAGGACTTACCCCTGTTGTGCAGTGAGGTGTATTTCTATAACTTAATAAAAACCTACTTAATACCTCTTGCATATCTGAAATGCCGTCGTTAATACCGGTACAAATAGCTCTTTTTACAATCTTAACAGCATTTTCGGCCGCACCGTTTGTAGACGGATGGAAAGGTGCGCCCGTTTTTAAGATGATACCATTACGACTTGCAAAATTTTTAAATTCGTTCGAACTGAATTGGCTTGCATTATCTGATACAATAATCTTTGGTAATCCAAATCTTGCAAATAAAGAATACATAATTCTAATTGTAGCACTACTTGTAGTGCTATTCGTTGTAAAAACCTCCAACCATTTGCTATGAGCATCAATTACTACTAAAAGCATTTTTCCTTTAATAGGACCACAATAATCAATGTGAATGGGAGTCCATGGTTCCTTAGGCCAAGTCCATGGATCCAAAACTGATTTATTTGGTTCATCCCTTGCCTCTAAACAAGCTTGACACGATTTAATGGTATTTTCTATGTCATAATTCATAGATGGCCACCAGACGTACGATCTAGCGAGTGACTTAGTTTTAACTATTCCCATATGAGGTGCATGCAGTTCATTTACTATGCTTTGTTGCAAACTTTTGGGAACAACCACACGATAGCCATGAAATAAGCAGTCGTTTTCTAGGTATAATTTCATAGATTCCCGAAAATAAGGCTTTAATTCATTGTTGACTACTTTTGGCCAACCTTTTTGTAAATACTGAACAACCTTGCATAAAACTGGATCACAAGTAGTAGCTTTTTGTATTGATTTCCAATCAATTAAGTCCGAACTATCAATATAATTTATACAGTTGTTAGCACTATTTTCTAACACCCTCGTTTTTAACGGGAAACGAGATAATGCATCGGCATTATTTTGCTTAGACGATACATATTTTACTGTATATGAAAAATTAGACAAAAACAATGCCCATCTTTGAAGTCTGTCGGTCGACATTTGAGGAATACCCTTACTAGGATTAAAAATAGTTACTAAGGGCTTATGATCCGTTACAAGGATAAAATGTTTACCAAATAAATATTGATAAAACTTTTTTTATACGGAATATTATCGCCAATGCCTCTTTCTCAATTTGAGAATATTTACATTCGCTCTTATTTAATGTTCTAGAAGCATATGCGATAGGTCTTTCTTCCCCGTTAGGCCAAATATGGGAAATAACAGCACCTAACCCTACACTAGATGCATCTGTGGTTAATTTAACATCCAAATTTGGGTTAAAATGAACTAGAACATCCAAAGACGTTAACACTTTTTTAATTTTGTTAAATGCAACAGAACAAGATTGACTCCAAACAAACTTTTGGTTAATTTTTAGTAAATTGTATAAAGGTTTCAAAATATCTGAACAATTTGGAATAAATTTATGGTAATAATTCACCATGCCCAAAAATGCTCTTAAATCAGAAACACTGTTTGGAGGGGGTACATTAGCAATGGCTACTATTTTACTGCAGTCTTAATGTAACCCTCGACTATCAATCTTGTATCCTAGATATGTAACAGTATCTTTAAAAAATTCGCATTTAGATTTAGAAATTTTCAATCCACATTCCTGAAACTTATGTAAAACTTTATCTAAACGTTCTAAATGTTGTTCACGGGTCTCCCCTGTAATTAAAACATCGTCTAAAAATACTATTACTCCATCAATTCCCTGTAAAATTCCTTCCATTAATTTTTGGAAAATAGAAGGGCATGACGTAACACCAAAAGGCAATCTTGTATATCTATAGAGCCCTTTATGCGTACTAATTGTTAATAATTCGCGAGATTGTTCATCTACCTCTACTTGCAAATAAGCATTAGCTAAATCTAGCTTAGAAAAATGTTTACCGCCCCTTAATTTTAAAAATAATTCTTCCACACGCGGCAGTGGATATCTTTCGATCTCTAACACTTGATTGATAGTTACTTTAAAGTCTCCACAAATTCTAACTGTCCCATTATCTTTTAAAATTGGAACGATGGGCGTGGCCCAAGTACTAAACGATACTGGTACTAATATACCCAGTTCTACTAATCTTTTAATTTCAGTTTCGACTAATTGTCGCATAGCAAATGGAAGTGGTCGTGGCTTAAAAAATTTTGCCACTGAACCTTCTTTTACTCTTAGTGAAATTTTTGCTTTGTTAAACAAACCCAATTCGTTCGAAAATACCTCACCATATTTGCCAATTACAGACTGTAAACTGGTATCCTCCTTAGACTGATGCAACACCTTTACATCCGCTACCCCTAAATGAAACTTTGACAACCACTCTCTTCCTACCAACGGTGGGCCACCATTATCTACAACATAAAGATTAACATCAGAAATTATACTGTTATATTTTACAGTAACGTTAGCAACTCCAAAAGGTTTAATTGCATTGCCTGTGTAATCTCTAAAAATTCTGTCAGTGGTTGACAATTTAACGTGTGGTAAAACATTTTCCCATAACTTTTTAGAAATTACCGATACGCTAGCTCCCGTGTCGATTTCAAACTTTATAGGAATATCTTCTACCACAAATAACTTAACAATAGGCTTAGCATATTCTGAATCAATTTTAAATAATGCATCTAAATTGAAATCAGGTTCGTTATCTAAATAAAAATTATTTGCTTTCCTGGTCTTCTTTTTCTTGCATACAGATGCTAAGTGTCCAACATTATTGCAAAAATTGCATTTACGCTCACGATAATAACAATTTACCTCACTGTGATTTTTATAACCACAAACTTTACACTTTTTCTTCGGTGGGTCTCCACGTCCTTCTATCTTACTTGCGGAGTTGTTTTTCTGCCTCCAAGGTCCACACGTTGCTGCATTTCGTGATGTTGACGATCGCAAGCGCCCAATGTCCACCTGGTCCGATTTAAATAAAACCGAGGTTCCCTTATCGGAAAATTGGCGTGCCGCTTCTTTGCTAATAGCAATTTCAACTGCTTTTGAAAAAGTTAGCTTCCGCACATCCTCTTCAAATAAGCGGTCCATGATAGGTCCTTTTTCTAACCCAACGATAAAGATATCTCGCAACACCCACTCCAGCTCTTTCTTGTCAAAATTTCCGAATGCAGCGAGATTTCGAACACGTGCGCTCCACTCCGCGATGCCTTCACCTGCGTTTTTCCTTGCCGTATAAAAATTATATCGTGCTGGAAATTGGGAAGTACTGGGAACAAAATGTGCATCAAAATATCCAGTTAAATCCTTATAACCAACTGTTTCAGGCTTCTCAGGAACACATAGGTTGAAAATTAATTTATAGGCATTCTCGCTACAACAATTGAGCAGAATAGCACGCTTCCTTTCTTCTTCCGTTATTTGATTAGCCAAAAAATATTGTTCTAACCTTGCCTTATACACAGTCCAATCCGACGTGGCTGAATCAAATTCACGCAGATGTCCAATCATTTGAACCACCTTTACTTCTTTACTCATCTCGAAACGTTGAAAATTTCCAACTTTTGAAGTAATCGCGTAGGTTCACTTGACACTACTAACTATAAGCATTTGATGATAACTAATCAACGCTTAAAATAATTCTCGTCGCCAATGTAGTGTTCTGTACTTACAGAACATACCAACACCTGTTAATCAACAGACAAGTCGATTCGGAATACTTTATTTAACTAAAACTATTTACAAAAATGACATGCGCGTCGCGCAAGAGCATTACCTTCAAATCGCACATACGTTACAGTTTCAATCCTATCTGGTGGGACGAAAACAGTGTGTAGTGATCAACGGGTACAAATCTGAAGAAATTGTAACTTTCTCGGGCGTGCCTCAAGGATCTCACCTGGGCCCTACGCTATTTATTGCTTTTATAAATGATTTAACTTTCAATTTCAAATCTTCATATCTGCTCTATGCTGATGACTTAAAACTCTTTGCTGAAATTAAGTCAGTTAATGACTGTATTACCTTTCAAAATGACTTGAATCACCTGAACGACTGGTGTAGCAAAAACAAAATGATTTTAAACATTCAAAAGTGTCACAAAATTTCCTTTTTTCGAATTAAGTCCATTATAACTTTTAACTACGCATTAAACAATACCGTTCTTAACAACGTAACTAGCATACGAGATCTAGGCATCACCTTGAGTAGCGATTTTACTTGCAACATCCACATTGAAAAAACCGTATGCAAAGCCAACAAAATGTTGGGTTTTATAGTCCGCGCAACTAAAAACTTTCAAAACATAGAAGCACTGAAAACCTTATACTTCGCCTATGTACGCTCCCATCTAGAATATTGCAGTTTCGTTTGGAATCCGTTTTATCAAATACATATAGATCGAATTGAGTCAATTCAAAAGCGTTTTCTAAAAATAGTTTGCTGTAGAACAAAGGTAAAACTGGACTATAGAAAACAACTGACGAAGTTTACCATGCTGACACTGGAACACAGAAGAAATATAATAGATCTTAAAGAACTACATAAATTTATTGGAGGTTATTACAATGACGTTTCGATTATTTCTCGATTTCATATAAAAACCCCATCGTATCCAGTTCGCCACTCATCCTTGTTTTGGCACAATCAATGCAGTACAAATTTTCAATTAAACTCGCCTGTTATTCGATTAGTTAGGACTTACAATAATCTCGAACTACAAGATCTCGATGTATTTGTAATGCCACTGGCAGTATTGTCAAAACTACTAACGCGTTATTATTTGGACACCTATTCTCATTAATCCTTGGATATCCATTTGCAGTAATATTTAGAGTAATTCTAGCTTAAAATAATTGGTTGTTATTTGCGTTTTGTATTCCACTTTCTACATTTTATAACAATTTAGTGCCGACCTATTATTGGATGGCTGTTAAATCAGTCACTGTTGGTCCGGCCTTGCTTATAAATAAATAAATAAATAAATAAATAAATTAGAGCAACAAAATACAATTGTAAGAAAATCTATGAAGGATGTCAGATGGTAAATAACAATTTAGAAATTAGATTGCTTAGAAGAGAATGGGGATATACAGAATAAAACATTAACTGGCCCTGTTACTAACGTGGAATATTAAATCAACAAATGAAAGGAGTGAAAGACAATACAAACAAAACAATCATTACTATGGTAGATCAAAATATTGAGGGCAAAGCACAAACCTTAAATTTAGAAGCAGAGAAAAAGCAGAGGTTGTTGCAATAATTCAGGAGTACCTCAAATTGTATATAGTTTTAGTCAAAATAGAATAGAGAAATTTGATGGGAATGATAGAATTAACCTAAAAGAGTTCATGGCGAGACTAGAATTAATAATGGAAGATACAATACAAGTATATGAGCAATTATATGATTACCAAACAGAACTAAAAATAATAGAGGATAGTTTAGGTAGTAGTGTATTAAGTTGATTCAATTTAAAAACAACAACGGAAGGGTTTCCAAGATTTTAGAACAATTTTCTAGCTTATTATTGGGGTAAAAACAAAATTGGTATTTAAAGAGTTACTTAAGTCACAGTATGATGAAAAATCAGGTTTAAATAAAGAATTAAAAACAATTACCAATTTTTCAAATTAGATAAGTCACGGTAACAGTACCAATTATTATAAACGCGTTAACAACTCATTTTGGAATAATAAAAAGTTGGCAGTAATTGGTTTCATTTTTCTAATTGCTACAAGAGAAACTGCGCATTTTAAATTTAACAACGCCAAGAGGCAGTTTTTGTAGAATTTTACCAAGAAATTCAAAAACATCAAAATTGAAAAATAGCGGTGACGTCCAAGTGCAGTTTTCTTTTTCTTATTCAAGCGTACAATGAGCACTCCTATGCACTCCAGTAGTGAATTGAAAGATGGTTTGCCGATACAAAAAATGTTCCTTGCAGCCGCAAGCACAAACACCAATTTTGTAATTAATATTCTAACGTATTTTCAGAAATTAACAAAATTTACTCTTTTTTCTCTTAAATTCAGCACCCTGTCAATTTCCTACACGTACTTAGAAAACACCCTGTATATTTGAACCATATAGAAATATTTATTACCCATGTTTCAAACACTACAAGTGGGGAAGAAAGACTAATAATTATAAATCTATACATATATAAAGGAAAGTCACAACCCTGACTAATCAACGCAGAGCCGTAACCACTGGTACTACGAAGTTGAGATTTGGGTGAAAGGTTCAATTTTTTACGTAAGGTAGTGCTAAGAAGGGATTTTTTGAAATTCTACCCCTAAGGGAGTGAAAAGGGGAAAAATGCGTTTTTACAAATTCCTCAATATCTCTTACACCCGATGAGATATCGACTTGGTGTTTACTTACAAAGATTTTTAATGCAAATGCCTAAAAACGTATTTTCGGATTTTGCCCTAATCTACCCCTAAAGGTGCAAATATGGATTCAGGGTGAATTAAAGAAGCCTTCGTACCTCCTATGTTTCTTGAGTTAAAACATTCTTTTTTGGCATATAAATGTATTTTTAAAATATCTAGAAAGGCGTTTAAGGATTTTTAAAATTTACCCCTAAAGGTGTGAAAGGGGGTAAACTGTGTTTTCACGAATTCCTCAATATCTCTTACACCCGATGAGATATCGACTTGGTGTTTACTTGCAAAGATTTTTAATGCAAATGCCTAGAAACGTATTTCCGGATTTTGCCCTAATGTACCCCTAAAGGTGCAAATATGGATTCGGGTTGAATTAAAGAAGCCTTCGTATCTCCTATGTTTCTTAAGTTAGAACATTCTTTTTTGGCATATAAATGTATTTTTAAAATAGCTAGAAAGGGGTTTAAGGATTTTTTAAAATTTACCCCTAAGGGTGTGAAAGGGGGTAAACTGTGTTTTCACGAATTCCTCAATATCTCTTAGACCCGATAAGATATAGACTTGGTGTTTGCATTCAATAGGTATCCGAGGCAAATGTCTAACACCACATTTTAAGATTTTGCCCTAATAAACCCTTAAAGGTGTCAATCTGCATTCGGGGTGAACTATAGAACCCATTGTATCACCTGTGTTTGTCGAGTTAGAGCATTCTTTTTTGTCATATAGATGTGCTTTTCAAATCTTTAGATAGGGATTGTAGGTTTTTTTTAAATTTCACCCCTAAAGCGATAAAAAGGGAAAACTGAAAAGGTGTAGGGGGTTAAAATTATTAATTTTTTCCCCTCTGGGTTCATTTCAAGATAAAATGAAATGAATGAATTTTTAGAAATTTTACCTCTAAGGGGTGAAAAGAGGTAAAATGTGTTTTCACGAATTTCTCAATATCTCTTAGAATAAAATAGAAGAATTTCTGAAATTCCATCCCCACGTGGTGGAAACGGGTATCTTGCTATTATTTATGAATACAACATTTAAAAAGTACATATATTTTTGATTTTATCTCATTGTTACACTAAACTATAGCTTTATCAATCTATACAATTACATACGCATTTCCAGGGGGTACGTGAAGAATAAGAGAGTTAAGGAGAACTTTTTTCGGAAGAATATTGTTTCCTTTTTACTTACAATATTGTTTTGCAACCTTTGTTAGTTTAGCGTATTGAATGAGGGGGACGGGGGACCCCAGAATTCATTTAAGATTTAGCAGAAGAAACAAAAATTTGTGGTCCGTATGAAGAACGGGCATCTTGCTAGTAAGTAATAAAAGCTGGTTTGTTGATGCAGTGTAGCTTTTTACACCACAATATATGTTGTTATAGCTGAATAAATTAAAGCAATGTTGATTTTAAAGTTTTGGATTATATTAACAAAATATGTATATACAAATAGCACTTAATAGTGACGTCTACGTTGATAGATGGTTAACACGATTTTGCTTAAAAATTAATTCCAATTTTTGTATGCTACCAGCAAATCCAGTGGGGGTGCGTAAATAGCCAATCAGAACCTGTGCTAAATTTTCTTATGGAAACTAACATTTTTCGGTTTCTCACGTACAAACGCAATGTCGGCAAAGTTTATTGGGGGTTTAAATGCGATGGCCCTTTAGTATAATAACGTTATAAACTTAAGAAATGCATTAAACGTGCTTGTGAATAATTTAGGCCAAACTGCACAAAATCGTGAGAACAGTTTGAATTTAAAAGAAGAGCTGTAAACTAAACGCACAAAAATCAATCTATTTAATTAACTTAAAACTAGAGTCCAACAAAAGCATTGGAAATTATAAAAAGATCATGATTGAGTAAAATGTTATATTATTTCATTTTATTATGTCCAGTGTTTTTTACTTATAATTTCTAATTATTGGCCTCTCATTATGATTTCTCTTCAATGCAATATATGGCTCTCAATCGAAGTAAACATTGGCCATTTCCTTTGACATCATATGCGGTCCATTGTTTACTGCGTTTCAGAGCATCTGCAAGATTCGTGTTCTGTGCCGTAGTAAATAATGTCAGTGAAATTTAAACAATTCATGTCATGCATTTATTACTGCGTTTCAGAACATTGGTGCACTGTGCAATGGTAAACAATGTCAATACGCTTCCCGGATACTATAAGTTTTTCAAGATCTTCTCCTGGACATCTTGCAATATGTACAAAAAACTGTAGCACGGGCTGCAAAACAGATAAAAGCACAGCATACGCCTCTAACACCACGTCTCAAACGTATCAAGTTTTCTACGTTTTGATAAACGCAGAGTCTAGGTTTCTGTACCATATGGAAATATGGGAAAAATTAGAGTCCCAACCCTAGAATGTGTCGCAATTATAGCTGGAAAGTTTTATTTTTACAAGATTACGTTGTGATAGTGCTCAAAAGCAGCATTCTCAGATAATTGTAATATACCCAAAATGTTTTATGGTATTAATTATTCATGTTAAAAAATATATTTTTTGCTCGAAGTGAGCATTTAATCATATTAAAGTTTGATATAGACAAATTTTCGCAATTTTGAAGGGTGCTTGCAATTGTTTGTTTGTTAATGGACAAGGTCTAGGCATGCAGAGTACCAGGTACCTTAGACACCGCTTTGGTCATATGGTCAAAGTCCCAGAAAATGCTCGAGGTCCTGATGTAAGTTCATCAAGATAAGTGAAAGGATGTCAAGGTAGGTAACTCATTCACGTGAAGTTGACAAATTAACCACTGAAAAGGTATGTGAATTTTTTTTTCTAAAGTTCGGACAATTCCATTGCCTTTTCCGATATTAGTGTTTGCTCCATCACACCCCACATCAATTAGGTCCTCCATAGAAAATTTGTTTTAATCAAGGTAGTCACATATATGCTTAGCAATGTCTTTGGCCCGTTCTGAAGGTGACACCACATGTTTATGTAAGCAGACCCTGGTCTGGTTCTTTTCTCTATTACCAGTGTGTTATCTTTCCTTTTACATTGTCAATTACATTCTTCAAATTTCCGTTAATCAAAGTTTTTTTTTCAATAATACATTCTCGATTTTCTTTTAAATTTTTAAAATTCAGTCTTTGCGGACCTTGAAGATTTTGTTGTGAATAGAAATTAAAATGGCTTTTCACTGGAGGGCATTTAGGCAATTCTTGAGCACTATTAGGCTAAAAAATCGAAAATATGATTTTTTGATTCACCCTATACGAACGAGTCCTATTTTTGTGGTGTTACTAAAGGATCGATTAGGTCAAACTTTAGTTAATCGGCTTATTGCACGTTTGACCATGTTTATTCTTCGGCAAATTTTTGTTTTACTGCTGCCATCATTTTTACTTCCTTTTACGATAAAGGACGTATTGGATTCACCCCAAAAATACGAAATTGGGTTTTCAACAGATCTTCACTTTTTAGAGTCCCCTGATTAAAAAGCATATTTCTTTTTAATGGTCTGTTTGTGTGTCTGTTTGTCTGTCTGTCTGTGTGTCTGTCTGTGTGTCTGTCTCTCTGTGAACAAAATATCTCAAAAATGAAAAGAGGTATGGCGTTGAAACTTCATATATAAGTTTTGTGTACTATGTAGATGAGACACCAAGATTTTTAAGAAAATCGCATAATCCGAAGTAGGTGTTTACTCTTGTGTTTTTTTTTAGTTTTTTTCGATTTTTTCATAAACGGCTCCAACGATTTTTTTCAAACTTTATATTTTTATTACATTTTTAATGTATATTGATGTGAGTTAGGTGATTTTCCAGTTGAATACTTCTAAAGTGGGCTTTTCTTGGTTTTTTTTAAATTTTTTATATTAACTGCTATTTTAAATAGAACAACCGGTATATTATTACATTTTTGAATTCAGCTTAATTTTAGAGAAAATCGTACGACACCCATTAATGACCAATAGAAAAATTAGTTCACGAGCGGTAACCAAGACAATAAAAAAATTTCTTGGAAATTTTTTGTAGGTAGACATTACTTCTTTTAGAGCATGCGTCGTTACGATTTTCTTACCGAATCTGCATTCGAGCATTAATTCATATCCGAAAATTATTTTTCGTGCATTCCAACAACGTTTTAATTTGCCCTCGCTTCCCGCTCGGGCAAATTAATACGACGTTGTTGGAACGCACTCAAAAAAATTTCCGGAAAGAATTAATGCTCTTATGAGATTATATGTGAAAATTTGTCTCCTCAACTAACACTCTCTTTTGAACCGTTTTTATAGAATTTGTAATTTTTAAAATTTTTTGACAAACGCTTAAAAATTAAAAATGAAATTTTTGACTAATTATAAGATCACTGTAAAAGGAAGTTGTGTGAGTGTATCACACCAGATTTTTTATCATAGATCCTACGTATTAGAACTCACTAATAGCTTCATATTAACGTAGCGCACCTGCTAGTTCAAGTTTAATTGCCCTATCAGCTGCCATTACTTTAGTTTTCTGTATACTCATTTTTTGACCAAGTTCGGCACTTTCTGTTTCAACTTGCCAGTAATAACTTTGCCATCTCCTCTTCTGTTATTGCGAATATGGTGGTGTAGCCCGCCTGTCTTAAATTAGATATTTAATTTCTGGACCAAAAGAATGGAAGATCTCACATGTAGTTTCAATTTTTAAGAAAGGTAACAAAAACGACCCAAACTGTTATAGGGGACTTAGTGTTAACTCTTCAATGAGTAGACTATTTGGCAAAATTATACAAGCCAAGTTAAGAAAGGACATAGGACATAAAATTGGGGATGATCAGAGCGGATTCACTCCTGGAAGATCCTGTATTGACAACCTATTTACCATCCAGCAACTACTTGAAAAATACATCTCAGTTGGCCAAGAAGTACACTTAGCATTCATAGACCTTGAAAAGGCATACGACTCGGTTCCTCGACAAAAACTATGGGAAGCATTGTATGCATTTCAAGTCGACAAGTACCTAGTGAATATCATTAAAGAATTCTATAAAGACAACCAAGCATACATTAAACTAGGCAACAACTTGTCAGAGGAAATTGTCAGTAGCAAGGGACTACGACAGGGATGCAGCATGTCTCCCATTTTATTCAATATTTACATTGAAGTAGTACTTAGAGAATGGAAGAGGAGTTGTAGAGGAATGGGTATTCCAATAGGTGACGAAAATTTACTTACTTTGAGTTTTGCTGATGACCAGGTGGTGATGGCGCAGGATTCTTTTGATCTCGAATTCTTACTTAAAAGGCTATACACCGAATATAGTAAATGGGGTTTACAAATAAGTTTAACAAAAACCGAATACATGGTCGTAAACTCAGAAGCAAATTTCAAAGTCCTGGTTAATGACGATGTTCAGCTGAAACAGGTCGAAAGTTTTAAATATCTTGGAGCAACTATTAGTCGAAATGGGTTAGGACAACAGGAAATTAAACTGCGCATTGAAAATGCCAAGAAAATCATTGGCTGCCTGAACTCTCTCTGGTGGGATAGGCATATCTCACGAAAAAACAAGAAACGCTTGGGGGAATCACTTGTAGAAGCAGTTTTATGTTATGGGTGTGAAGCATGGACCATCAATGCAGAAATGAAACGGAGGTTACTTGCAACAGAAATGGACTATCTCAGGCGAAGTGCGAGAATTTCCAAGCTGGAAAGAGTAAGGAATGACGAGATACGGGAAATAATGAAAGCTACGGACACAGTCATTGATCGCATAGAGAGAAAATCCTTAAAGTGGTTTGGTCACCTAATGAGAATGCCCGAGAACCGATGGCCAAAACGCGTGTTCTCTTGGACTCACCCAGGCACCAGGAAAAGGGGCAGACCACGAAGATCGTGGAACGAGGGGATCAGACAGGCAATGGCGTCAAGAGAACTGGGCGAAGATGATGTCTTTGACAGAGAGGTTTGGAGAAGGGATACGGGGAGACGACGACAGTTGTAATAGATGTAGTAATAGTGCTTTGTATTGTATTGTATTGTGTATACATCTTAACCCGTAATATATATATAATTTCTGGCAACTGAGATTCCTCCAGTCCATTCGTCTAAAGCCTTTCGCATAACATACCCTCCATATACATATTGTTTGCTTTGTGTTTACAAAAATGCCGCGACAACGAATTCACAAATTCTGAAATGTTCGTTATGTCGCGGCATTTTCTATGTCACCAACGACATTAATTGATTTATCA
Organism: Agriotes lineatus; assembly: GCA_940337035.1. NCBI lineage: Eukaryota > Metazoa > Arthropoda > Insecta > Coleoptera > Elateridae > Agriotes > Agriotes lineatus. The sequence continues at coordinate 84,691 of CALNHX010000376.1, forward strand.
TTGTCGTTTACCAGATCATAATCATTACCCATTGCAGTTGTAATCATGGCTACTTGATGATTGCACGTCTTAATGACAAACCAAAATTGATAAGAGTTTTAAGATAAACGGCTGTTTGTATGCTTTGAACTAAACATATCTTATTTTTATTCATTTTAATTCGTTTCAGATTATAACCTTCAATTTAAAAAAAATATAGATGACAAAGCTAGAACCAAAAAATTTTTTTAAGATTGGTAAAGTTCCTCTCACAGTGAAGTCTAGTGTATGAAATTGTTCTCATTAGTGTAGTACACAATAGTAAGCATGTGTACCAAATTTTAAATGATATATCTCAACCCCACCTAGAAACATGGCCAGTTGGCCAGTTAGCTCTGTCGTCACGACCTTGTGATGTCGATTACAACAGGAGCTGTTTTGGTCGCGTGTGAGGGTATAGAACTTAATTTAGACGTTTTTTGACAATTATTGTACATAATTGACTGGTGTTGGAATAAACTACTTAGTGCGTTCGTTTGATATCGTTTGAAACAGTCTAGAGCAACGTAGTAAAATTATTATGCCGTAAACTATTTAGTTTCCTGAAGAATTTAGTTTTACGTAGAAAATGACTTTACTCCTTCAAGCACTTTAAGGTATGCAAATTACATTTTCTTTATTTAGTTCGTTTTCTTGGGTGCCATAGCTAGGAAAAAATAGCAAATGTTATAATAAATTTTACAATCAATACGTTGATTAAAATCTTTTCTGGTAAAATGAATAATAGTAGTGGATTGAGCAAACGAAATAGGAGTCGAAAACTAAATACGTTAACAAATAACTAAACCAAATTTGATTTTAATGTTTATTACGTTACCTGAAGCCGCGTAGCGCAGTTGGGTAGGCGTTAGGCTTGCATTAAACAAGTTCTCGGTTCGAATCCTGCGGGGGCTTTTCCGCATCCTTGACGATTGGAATCCGGCTCGGAGAGACCATTCACAGTTGGGCACCAAATTAACCGTGCTCTACTCAAGGTACCGCAAAGTAAAATTGTAACGCTAGCCTCCGCGTAAATTATTATTACACAATAAAAATGTGTTTAATTTACGCATCGCCCAGTCTCGCGTTATCTCAAGTTACATTTTGCCCGTGATGACTAGCGCGCAGGGACCGACGTCACGTCCAGAGATAACAAGGTAGTATCGAGTCGAGTCGCGCGCCGCTATCCCCACTTGCTATCCCCACTTGAGAACTTTCCCAGGGCACATAAAAGGAGCTGCACCGTTCAATCGCGACGAGATTCTAGCAGAAATCGTCCACTTCTAACGAACTCTAGGTCGGGTCTACCAGCGGGTATCGGAAGGAAATCAGGATCGGGAACTGGAGTCGGACTGGGGAAATCGGTCTGGAAAATCTCTGGGAAAATCTGCTAGAATCTCGTGGCGATTGAACGGTGCAGCTCCTTTTATGTGCCCTGGGAAAGTTCTCAAGTGGGGATAGCGGCGCGCAACTCGACTCGATACTACCTTGTTATCTCTGGACGTGACGTCGGTCCCTGCGCGCTAGTCATCACGGGCAAAATGTAACTTGAGATAACGGGAGACTGGGCGATGCGTAAATTAAACACATTTTTATTGTGTAATAATAATTTACGCGGAGGCTAGCGTTACATATGCCGGTCCCTTCGGAGGAAACGAGAGCTTCGTGGGCACCTTCATCAAGGAGGCTCTCAAAACAATCCAGAAATCACCTGGAGGTCTGGTGGTTATTCGGACGGGACACAGAAAACATTCAAACTGGGAAGAGGGTGCTAGATTTTTAGCGGGCGTTTCTTCGGAAACTCCATACAGGATGAGCAAAAATGTTTACTCTAAATTCTGGCCTAGCTGAACACAGAGGTTGCGGTTTCAACTTGTATTCGAGATATTTCTGCGGAGAAAAACACATTCCGTAAGCATTTAAATATGTGAAAGCATACAGGTTGCAGGATAACCTTCTTTCACAAAAACTATTTCACTAGGAAAATTGTAAAAGCTGCGGGAACCAGTATACAATCTCTAGGAAAAGGTGCACAGGATTTAATTTACAGGGGCTGGTACAGAAAAGAAAAATGCGGCTTCCTTTTTACATTTTCTCCTCCAAGCTTCGATAATAAATCTACAAACTCTTGCTATTAGCCGGGTTTACGGTGGCAAAAGTACGCTTCAGGAGGAAACTACAATAACATCGATCGCACTTTTAAAATCAAACGCACTTTTAAAATCGATCGCTCAGGATAGGGGAATTCATCTGAAATACTCCCTCACGCTTATCGGGATTAAGCGAAGAGTTTCATAGTATCCCTCGCACTTTTACTCGTGCATTAATTCTAGGAGTTTCAAACTCACGGAGTGGGCATCGTCGCGGTATCGACTTACACTCACACAAGACTAGGACTCTCTGTAGCGCTTTCTACATTACGCTCTGGGAACGGTTTGCATTGGTCGCGGTGTCGACCTACATTACATTCACACTGGGAGTCTTTAAGCGTGAAAAAGAAAGAAACATTAGGCTGCAGGATAGCCTTCTTTCACACATAATTGAATCGCAAGGCAAATTGTAGAGGCTGCGGGGACCAGCATACAATTTCTAAAAAAACGGTGCACGGTATTCTGGTAAACACATTCTCGCCTTCGAGCTTCGACTATTCGTCTACGATCTCCTGTTATTATCCGGTTTTACGGTGGCAGGAGCACGCTCCAAAAGGGAGATAACAGGGATAACATTTTAGCATTTGCACTACTAACCGGGGCGGCATTCATTCCAACTTACAAGCATTCCATTTCCAGGTGCACTAGGTGCTTGCATACGGATACCTGCTGAATTAATACTAGAGACCTTCCATAGGCGGACACCTGGACTGTCCATTCTTCGGTCACTTCCACGGGCGGACATCTGGATTGTCTCCGGCGGATTGCGGACTACAGCCATCTTCTGGCCTTCTTCATCTGGCATAGGCTCGGGTGCCTCGGGGTTGCTAGGCCCGAATCAGCTGACGAGACTGATCCCTGAGGGTCGCAGAAGACTTTCTGGACTAGACAGGATCTAGACAGGATTTTATCTGGAGAGGATAGGAGCTGGACGGGTATCTGGGAGTTCTAGACTGGGACATCACGGTTTCTGGGCTCTGGTAGATTTCTCTGGACGGCTAGGCTGTAACAGGTTTTGTGCATTATTTAAATCACAACAAAATTTACTAGGTCTGGGTATTTTGCAGGGTTTATCGGTCTCGGGCGCCATCAGGACACAGGAGCTGCATGTGCATGTTTACTCAACTATGTATATATCTGAGTCTAGGTTCCTGCTCGGACACGCCATTGTAACACTTGCCCTTCTCATAATGGTTGTTAAACTTTACGCTCGTCTGGTAGCTCAAAGTCGTAGGGGGTTCCCCTCAGATATATGATAATTTAGCATACAAAAACACCATCGGAATACATTTAAACAGTTTAATATATTTACCTACGATACATTTCAGTAATAGATATTTCCAAAGTTCATTTACACAAGAAATAACACCGATAAATTCGTGTGAACGGCCGCAGCTGATAGCCGGCGTCCTTATCTGCACGGAGCGCCAGGCGTTGCACGTGCGGTTGATAATGGTCCTTGCGAAGTAGCTGGAATCAAAACAGAGTTAAACGGTCTGCCAATTATACAATAAATCATATCACGGCTCTAGAGATTTTACTGATAGTGCAGGGGGTAAAGCCCGCCTCTAAATTCATTTAGGGATGTCCGGAGACGGTTAAGCTAGAAAGGCCGCATTGCGTTAACAAATATGATTTTAATTTCAGAGTCCGAGCGCCGACCAAATATTGCCGCTTTTCCTCCAAAGCGGGCCGGGGAAATCTCGCGCTCTCGGACTATATTACGACTGGCAAATTTAAATTACAACGACTGCTAACTTTGAGCACGGACGGTTTCAAATATGAATCAAAATACAAGTCTAAAACTTGAGTGCGGGCTGTTTTGATTACGTCTGGAGATTATGATGAATGCTAGTTTAAAGTTCAGGTGCGGATTATTTCAATGCTGAATTGAAATTAACAGGAATACAAATTTACAGGTCGGATGCGGGTTACTTTAATTATGAATTAAAATTGAATGTATTGAAATCAAAAATGGACAGCTTCGAGTCGAGACTCGAATGTTTCGGTAGTTGTCTACAGGGCGAGAATTGAATCTCGGGGCTTCTAATGGCAAAATCATTAATGGGATTATTGGACCTAATTAATAACGGGATTATTTACAGGGAAACCCTTTGGGCTAACGTAGTGGGTCCCCTAGCGGAGCCTTCCACTTCAAGCGAGCTCTGGGTTTATTAATCAGGAAATTTCTGGCACGCAAAGTGGGTTTTCTAGTGAAATCTTCCACTTCAAACGAGCCCCGGGATTGTTAATCAAGTAAGTTTTAAATACGCAAAGTGGGTTTTCTACCGAAATCTTCCACTTCAAACGTACTCTGGGAGAATTAACGGGAAGTTCGCAAAGTGGGTTTTCTAGCAGAAATCGTCCACTTCTAACGACCTCTAGGTCGGGTCTACCAGCGGGTATCGGAAGGAAATCAGGATCGGGAACTGGAGTCGGACTGGGGAAATCGGTCTGGAGAATCGCTGGGAAAATCTGCTAGAATCTCGTGGCGATTGAACGGTGCAGCTCCTTTTATGTGCCCTGGGAAAGTTCTCAAGTGGGGATAGCAAGTGGGGATAGCGGCGCGCGACTCGACTCGGTACTACCTTGTTATCTCTGGACGTGACGTCGGTCCCTGCGCGCTTGTCATCACGGGCAAAATGTAACTTGAGATAACGCGAGACTGGGCGATGCGTAAATTAAACACATTTTTATTGTGTAATAATAATTTACGCGGAGGCTAGTTATATTACAGCTAGACAATGGCCCCCTGTGTAAAACTGCAAGCTTGCAACCTTGAACAATAATAGCTTCTTTCTGTGAACTGCAAGTCTGCAACCTTGAACGCACGTGGCTTTCTGTCTCACGCTCCCTTTTAGAGATAACGCTTATCTTAGCTGATTAGACATAGTATATATACAAGTAGCCTGCACCTCTAAGATAAGTTCCAGTTAGTTCGTAGCTAGATGTAAGAAATTGTCTGGCAGCTAATCTGTGTGCTTCCAATGTTATATTTCATTGTAAAATAAAAATAAACGTTTTTTAAAAAGTCGTTTCGGCGGCCTTTTAATAAAACTGGCGCAGTCGGTAGGATTTGTGGAGGAAAACCTGGAAAACTACAAACATCGAGCAACTTTCCTTGAGGTTCAGCTCTTTGCCGCAAATCGAAACCTACCACCCAGCGGATCTTCGGACATCTCCAACAGGGACAAACATCGCCCGATCATGAGAAGCGCCCGTCGACCCAGCTCCTGCTCCTCCGTGGTTATTGGAACCATCTGGTCATTGGGACCACTTGATCATTGGGATCAGTCTCTGGTTTGGCAACGTCAACAACGACGACCCCAGGACAACTTTTGGATGACGCTCTAGCGTTAAGCAGACCATCCAAAGTCGGATTTCAGGACCTAGCTGTTTGCAGGCCAGCCGACATCAACAGGATCGACGCATCCTTTTTGAAGACAACAGGACGTAGCAGATCGCACGCCGTTCGTCAATTGTAACGCACAATGTAAGTGCATATTTTTATAATTCAAAGAATAATTTTCAAGCTTTAGAGAAAAAGCAAAGGTATATTTTAAAAATAATAATTTTCAAGCTTTAGAGAAAAAGCAAAGGTATATTTTAAAGGCAACAAAGTAACGTAATATAATTTTCGTTCGCCTACTAAACAACAAGGTAATAATTTTAAAGGCAACAAAGTAACGTTATTAAAGCGTTCGCCTAAGCAACAAAGTTAAATAATATAAAAATTAAAAAATTATACTAACATAGTTTTAAATATTTATTTATAAGATCAGGCAGAACGTAGTAAGCCAGGCCAATTGCTGCACATACTAGGTGTGCTTAATTTGCATTTGTGCTTGCGTTCTTGCGCGTAGGCCTCCTACCCCCTGTTAGGCATCCCCTAGTCATATAAATTGTTTACTAACATAAAACAAAATTAAAAATCAAGTGAAACAAATAAAGTAAAATTAATTTTTGTCTACAAAAGAGAATCCTTAACATAATTCTCGCCTTAAGTAAAAACACCTAGAAATTAATTTTTTTAACAATTACAAAATTTTTATGTTTAGATCACTATTATCTTGGAGTATTAGATAAAAAATTATATTTTGAAACAATTGTAAAAATTTTATGTCACGAGATCAATCACGCTCACCAAGGAATTCTATCCCTAGAATTTTATTTTTAAATAATTGTAACCCAAATATGGTTGACCAAAACGCATCATTGTTTCCCCCACATTTTAATGTAGCTTTACTAAATGAAATTCCCACATACGATGGTAATCAAGCCACTCTTTCGGAATTTATCAGATCCGCAGAAATCATTGCAACTAAATTTTGCACAGAAAATTTAAACGATTATATCAACCAAATAATTTTAAATTCGATAAGGAATAAATTAAAAGGTCAAGCGTTAGAAGTAATTACAGGTTACCAGTACGATACTTGGAAAGACTTAAAAAATGTCTTAATTGAAAATTTTGGCGACCAAAGGTCAGAATTGAATCTTTTAATTGATTTAACTAAATTAAAACAGAATAAAGACTCTCCCATAGAATTTTTCAATAAAGTTAGAACCCATTTGGCTATTTATAATTCAAAAGTTTCTCTGAGTCAAGAATCAAAAGACATTATCACTTATAAATTAAAGGCTAACAAAGACTTAGCACTTCGCACTTTTACAAGTGGACTAAATGAAAATTTAGGAAGCTTTGTAAGAAGTAGAAATCCAACTTCACTAGAACAAGCCTTAAGCATAGTAAAAGAAGAAATTGATATCAGATATTCTCAAAATCAAAATAATTTTCAAAGTCAAAAATTAAATAAATCAAATTTAACTTCCAATATTCAAACACAAAATTCATATCAACCTAAATTTAATAACCCAAATTTTATGCAAAGACCATTCCAACAAAATCGAAGTAATTCTAACCAAAATCCTAAAAGTAATTTTAATCAAAATCCCAACTATTTTAAAAGTCCAACGAATTTTAACAATCCTAATAATTCTAGAATAACTCAAAATTCAAGCTTTAATGCATTTGCACCTAAACCAAATTTTTCACCAACAAATAAACCAGAACCTATGGACTTTAGCACTATAAAAAGACCAGCTACTCAACAATCAAATTTCCCTAATAAATATCGAGCAAATTCTCAAAACGTTAATAGAAATTTTAATCGAGTATTTTATCACAGTAATGTTCAACGAGAAAATTCCCCTGTTGATCATGAAAATCTAACAGAAAATTTATTCGAAAACTCCCCTGAAGAAAATAAAAACTTCACTGAAAATTTATTCGAAAATTCTCAAGAAAATCCAGAATACAACCAATCAAACCTATATTTTCAAAATGAACCCCAAGACTTGGACATTACATCAGATTATTATGAATTTCCAGATCCAAACGATACTGTAAATTTTCATTAAGAGCCTCGGAAAAGCATATTTTAACTTTTAATATAAATTCAAAATCAGATCTTCCGTATATTATAATTCCCGCCACCGGCGATAAACTTTTAATTGATACAGGTAGCTCACAAACAATAATTTCTCCAGAATTTGTACAACAACATTTTCCAAATTATATTTATGAAACAGAATTCGAGATAGTCACATCTCATGGAATTTCTCAACATAACTTAATTGCAGATTTACCAATCCCCAGTCTTTTTTATGAAAACGGAACACATACATGTTATTTATATAATTTTAACCAAGACTATATAGGACTTATTGGATCCGATTTACTTTCAAAATTATCCGCACGAATAGATTATAAATGGATGCATATTCAGACAGAAAGAGCTACGATACCATTTTATTACAACCCGTAAAAACTAAACAAAAAAAAGTGAAACTATGGTAATTTTTCCAAACCTAAAAATTGAGATTTTTATTTTTCTCAACAAAACCTACAGTTAACCCTGTGTACAGAACTTTTCGTAAAATTTATCAGCATAAAAAAAAATGTAACTAAAATAACTCCAAAATTAAAATTTAATGAAAAATTAGTCATGCCTTCAGCAATTGAAACCATACAATAATCAATTTAAAACAAGCGTAATTAATACTTTAAATGAAATACAAGAAATTAATATTTATAATCCTTAATCTTATAAAAATAAAAATTATGAACTCAACAAAAATCAGTCTATCAGATTTAACAACTTTAATATAAAAACTTCAAACATTAAAAGTATTTTAGATAATTAATTTAAATAGCAATTTAAAAAAGCAATTTAAGACTAGACCATTTAAACGAAAAAAAAAACTCTTGACTAATTTATGTTTTCAATACAGAGATGTATTTTACTCTCCCGAAATACCTTTATCCGTTACGAAACTGACAATAAAAGTCAACTCATAAGATTTAGTAATTCAAACATAAATTTGTAAAATATTTAGATTAACTAGCTACTTTAGAAGGAATAAAATCAGATTCATCTAAAAATTCAATAATCAAAATTTCCCAGCACTTAAAAATCGAAATAAAATCATTTTTAACCAAATAGTCTATTAAAGAACATTTATCAAAAATTTTGCCAAAATAACTAAATTTTTAACCGTGTGTTTAAAGAAAGAAATAAGATTGTACACACCCCTGAATTTTTGAAAAACTTTAAGTATTGCAAATAAATTTTAATATATAAACCAGTAACTTCAAGTATCAAAAGTATTCAAAAAAAAAAAAATTTTAAGAAAAAACTTAAGACTAAAATCATTTAAATCAGAAAACGCTCAAATAAAAATTACACTTAACAAACAAACAAGACTAGCATAATATGGTATTTACAATTTTAATAATCACAATATTTCTCGCGTTAAAACTAAATGTTCACAGCAACATACCTTTATAATTGATATTGCTAAAGGAAAACAAAGAAAAACCTTTACAACAATTTAAAATTAAATTCAAATTCAGAAAAGTCAAACATTTCAATTAAATGAAAAAGTATTTGTTAAAACAAATCTCAGAAGTAAAAATTAAATTTAAAATTAAAACCAATTCGGAAAAATAAAACATTCCAATTAAATGAAAAAGTATTTGTTAAAACAAATTTCAGAAGTAAAGTTGAAATTCAAAATTAAATCTAATTTAAAAAAAATTGGAAATATAAAACACCCTGACTAAAAGGAATTATTGCTCTCCCTTTTTTCAGGATTACTACCCTCTTTATCGCCTGTACCCTGCTGACTCAATCACCAGTTATACAGAGCGATATTATTATTAAGAATTTAAAAGATAATCCTGGATTATATCCCTTAAACTTAGGAAACGTAGTGCTTAAACAAAGCGAATGGACGCTTATTAGAAATGTAGACTATACTCCTATATTTGTTAGTTATGACACACTTAGAACTAATTTAATGAAAGTAATACCTTTACTCGAAAATAAAAGTTATGTTATTGAATATACAAAATTTAAAAGGATTGATGATGTTATCATTAATCATAACAATTTACTCATAATATTAAAACAATATATTGAAAAAGCAGATAAACTCCTAAATCAATTATTCCCTGGTGTCAAACACAAAATTAATAAGAGAGGACTTTTCGATGGACTAGGATCCGCCTTCAAATTTTTAACTGGCAACCTCGACGCCAACGATGGAGTCAGATACGAAAATATGATTACTAAATTACAAGAAAGCAGTAAAATTCAAAATGACATTATATTAGAGCAAACTAAAATTTTAAATGATACCATTTCAGTAATCAATGTTATAGCAAAGAGTCAGGAATTATTAGATAGAAATATAAATAAAATAATTTTACAAAATGAGGAATTAGGCAAAAATCTCGCTACATACTCCTTAAAAACAGTCTTGCTAGAAGCAATTAAATTTTTACAACTACTTATTAACACTTGTTTGGAACTAGAAAATGCATTAACTTTTGCCCAAAATCAACAGATGCATATGTCATTAATTAATAATGACGATTTAATTGAAAATCTAAATGAAATTTCGACGTATCTCAATAGCATATCAGAAAAAGCTTTAACTATTCCATATCCTGCAGAGTTACAGTATTTACATTTATACGAGTCAATTATCATTACAAAAGTTTACCAAGTTAAAAACAGAATTACATTTATATTCGAAATACCTCTTACTTCCAAAACTAACGATTATCAAATGATACAATTAATACCATTTCCGATTTTTATCCAAAACTATCAATTTCGTATGATTATACCTACATATAGTACTTTATTATTCAACGTTAAAAACAGCATTCCCGTTGAAATAAGTCATTGTAAACTTATAACTTTAGACACCTACTTTTGTAATCAAAATAACTACTTTGAAATTCCCAACGACAAATTGTGCGAAACTCAACTTCTGTCATTTAATAAAAATAAAACATGTATCCCTTATTTATTCAATTTAACAGAGATCAAAATATCACAAATAAATCCTGCGACATGGTTAATATCTTCCCCATCTGAAGCAATATTGGACGTCAAATGTAAAAATCAGAATTTTAGAAAAGGAATATCTGGCACTAACCTCTTACACCTCAGTTCAACTGTCTTGTTTCAATAAATCAAAAACACATGTTATTCACCGCAAAAAGAACCTCAAATGAAATTGTTAATTTAAAAATTTCAAACATTGACCGCTTAATAATTCCTGAATCGAACCACATAAATGTTTCAAAGATTGACTTGATACCTGTTGACACCCAGAAATTGGTTGAGGACCGAATTAAGCTTAATAAATATGAAAATTTGTTAAAACCTGTTAATTATATTAAATCTGATAATTTAAGTGTGTCTGCAATTATATTTACTCTGTGTACTATTCTTATGTTAAAATTTTTATATTGTATTTGTATTATAATAGGAACACAATGAAGATTAAACTTATTAGATTTCTAAATAAAGATTTTGAACCAGTTAACGTAAATACGTAAGTTTAATTTTCTTTTCTTTTTTGTAAGTTCAATAGAGGCATATTTGAATACCGCTATTGAACATTTTATCGGCGGACGAGTTATATTACAGCTAGACAATGGCCCCCTGTGTAAAACTGCAAGCTTGCAACCTTGAACAATAATAGCTTCTTTCTGTGAACTGCAAGTCTGCAACCTTGAACGCACGTGGCTTCCTGTCTCACGCTCCCTTTTAGAGATAACGCTTATCTTAGCTGATTAGACATAGTATATATACAAGTAGCCTGCACCTCTAAGATAAGTTCCAGTTAGTTCGTAGCTAGATGTAAGAAATTGTCTGGCAGCTAATCTGTGTGCTTCCAATGTTATATTTCATTGTAAAATAAAAATAAACGTTTTTTAAAAAGTCGTTTCGGCGGCCTTTTAATAAAACTGGCTAGCGTTACATAATGAGGTTATCGAGAATACATACACACATACATTACGTTACCTACTTGTACACTAAAATTCAAAATTATTAAAAATTATGGTTTTTGCTGTAAAACCTCGTTTTCCATTAGAATAAAAAGCGAATTGAGTACGACTAAGGGCTCAGCTCACGACTGGTAACCCTGTTTCAAGAGAAAGCCCCTATTTATAACATTATAAGCACGCTGCGCCTATGGGATTTAACAGAGAGCACAGATATGTACGTACACACCTGGCTGTCCTGACGTCTCGCAGATCTGGCAAGTAGTGTATATTTACATTTGTGGAAATTTACATAAAAATGATCTTTAAGGCTGTATAACTCCTGAAGGGACTTTGTACTAAGGTATAGTAGGCTTAAGCGGTTCATTATAACCTAAGAAATCTATGACCAATCGGTGTTGCATTCTTTTTTGATACACCCTATGTATTAAACAGATCTGGTGAAAGTATACACCCTTAACGAACTCCTCTTTCAGTAGTAAAGTGTGGTGAGTCAACTGAGTTTATTCGCACTAGTGGTGGATTAATCTCGTAGGAGTTTTTAATAAGCTGTATGAGATATTTCGGTGCCCCCATGTTCAGCTGAATCTACCATAATTTCTGCCAGTTGGCACAGTTAGAGGCTTTTTGATAAACGATAAAACAGGCAATCATTAGTATCTAAATTCTCTACATTCTTCTACGATCTGAATTAAATTCAAGATAAGTTCACGTGCTCGCCTGCCTTTGAGGAACCTGCTTGTTCTTGAGGTACTTGGTAGTAAAGATAAGAATCAGCAAACCCGCTAATATAAGGGTTTTATAAATTTATTACTCAAATCTGTCACAGCACCGCTTTTGCTCATCAACTATACAACGTAAACAGGTAAAGTCTCGATAAATGGATACAATTTGATAACGTACGAAGTGAAGCCTCGGTGCGTGTTGGCAAGAGAATAAAACTTGCAATTTCACTTAGCTAAATAAACCACACCAAACGATGCACCTAGAAAACTGATACTGGAGCCCGTGAAGCCCAAAACTCGCCTTATGCCTTGCATGGCAAGTCGTGGGGCCAAAATCCCTGTACTACAACAACGTCCCTGTACGCGGCGTACAGACTAACGGGACTCCCACCATAACTTTCAATGGCACCTCGGTGTTGAACATGAAAAATTTGGCCATTCAAGCTTTCGTTCTAAAAACGGCAGAAAACTAAGCTTAAAAATTTAAATTTGTAGTATGCACTCTGCACGTGGTTTTCCGATGATTAAAGTGATACGCTGTTATTCGGAATAATTTTCTCCCTTCCGACAACAATCCACGTACTCTAGGATTTGCCCTTAACAGACAATGCGGTGATACAAGTCATTTATGTCCCCATAAAGCTTCACAAAATTCCAAACTTTTACCGGTGACTTCTCCCCTTCGAATTCTGTACCGGAAATGCTTTCAGAACAAAACGATAGAAAAGACTCGACGTGCCACTCACTTGCCCCCTCTACGGTGTAACGCTGGTTGCAGCCTAACAAGCTGGAGATTCCTGTATTTCAAATAAAACGTCTCAATATAATGGATGAAAAACGAAGAAGTTGAGGTTATCTTTAGGCAGTTACCGGAGTCGAAAGAAAAATGTCTCGATGCTATGGGCGTGCATAAGTTGTTGCTAGTGTGTTACGATTCATTTGCGCCGTCTTCCAATTTCGTGTTCTGTAGTATTCATTTTCACATTGTTACACATCTCTTCGCGCGGATGTCTGTGAGCACGCCGTTTAGATTTTCCCCCGCTGCGCCACTCCTCCCTTGGCCTCGCGTAAATAAGTTTTAGAAACTGGCAATTGTTTCGAGACGCGTCCTTTCCCAATCTCGCTTGCGAACCCACAACATGCCGAGGTAGCAGTTAAAATGTCGAAGGATTAATTGTGGGCTACCGTTAGTTTGGATGGTGTTTATGTGAGCCCACGCTCTTGGAGTGGATTTTCCTAGTCTCCGAATTTCGATATCAGGGAAACTTGACTCCCATGCCGTTGGCGGAATTTTCATGCTGCCACGTGTTCGTTAATTTCCTGGAATTTTATCCGGGGTAAGTAAAGAGTTCGCTTCGAAATATTCTGTTGCTCTTGTATGCTATCGTAAATTCCTTCCTCCCTTATAGCACCTCGTGCCGGAAGGCCGATTTGAGGCTTTAGCTACAGCTGGTTTTTTTGCTGGATCTCTGGACCTGCTTTGACCCCTGCTGCAGATATTGTTTGATCGCAGAGAGGATCCGATAAGGAAGCTTTCCTTCAGGTCGGATTTGTTCCAGCATCGCACGGTGAAGTTCCCCTGAGCCTGCTTCGCGAAATTTGTGACATCAATCGGCCGTGAGTTTAAGTCTGGAACCGAATTGTGCGTTTCCTCCGATACCAAGCACTCACCGGATTTCCCTGCCTTAAATCTATTTTAATGTGTGCATTACGGCTATTGCTTTATTGGTGTATTAAGAACTGTGAGTATTATTTGTAATATTTGCTAAATATAATTATTCGTATCAAGTAATATTGTGGCATCCTACGATTCTGATGGTTGATGTATATTGTGATACTTATATTTTTGGAAATTACACTGTGCTATTTGCATTCTGCCTTTATTTGTTACTGCGACCTATACTAGAGTTGAGCTTCCTCTTTCAGATTTATTGTGCTACCTACCTGAGTTTACGTATTCTTGTTTGAATGCCTGGATACACTTGCCGTTATTTGATAAAAAAATCCGTTGGCGCCCTTTTTGAGTATTTAAGGAACTGTATCGGCAATTGTATTCAAGTAGTCACGTTATGTATTGATTTTGAGAGATTAGCCAACGGAAACCTTTTTATGATAACAACTGGTCGATTTAATGTAGTTTAACCGTTTTATTCAATATTGCTTAGATATTTTAAAATCTGTAAAGGGTTTTACACGGAGCTTCCCTTGCAAGTGGAAATTTTGAAACTAACAATTTTGAAAATATTGAAAGAAAGAGAGAGCTTATTTTTTACATGTGTCCAAAATATGCCTTTTTTCGGGGAGAGTAAATTCCTGAGCTATGTGCAAAATATTACTCTCATTTAAATCTTAGTTCTTGAGTTAAAACCAAAATTTGCAGAATTTTATTTTTTTAACGTGCTCACCCTATATATATATTACCGAAATTTTCTCGGTTTCATACCAGGACGGCATATAATTCGTATGCAAAATATCGTCTTTCTCCATCATAGTTTTTGAGTTATGCCAGCTACAAGCAGATGGACAGACAGACTGTCAGACAGACAAGCAGGCAGACAGGCAGAGAGGCAGACACACAGACAGACAGACAGATAGACAGACAAATGGACAGAGACAGACAGACAGAATTGAGAAAACCCATTTTTCGCCATCTAGGGACTCTAAAACGTGAGGATCTGAAGAAATCTCGGAAGGTAATCTTTTCGCGATTACAATACTTTCTTCGTCGTTTAGACGAGGGAAGTAAAAATATAGTTGATAGATATTCAGCCTAGTGAAGCAGGAATCTTTATTTAGTTACAGTTTAAATTTTCACACTTAAGTTCTGTCGGTTCGGAGAATATGGTAAAGGCGTCTTTTAAAAGAATTTATTTAAGCGTTTTTTAGATTGTCGGATAAGGAATTACATCTGATATCGAGGACTGCGTTCAAATAGAGCCGTGGCGGCGTGATAGTGTGTTTAAATCTAATATTAATACTATATACGTCTTCTCTAAAGGAAATCTTTTAAATAAATATATATATATATATGGGTATTATGTTTGTGATACTTTTATGGTACAACGTCGTAGCTACTAATTTTCTTCTGCCCGCCATCGAAAGCCAACCGAGTTCAGTTAGCTTATGCGATATATGCTCATATTTTTGTATACCAAAAATAAGTCGTAAACACGAATTCTAACTCTTCGAATTCGATTAGCAGTATCCTGCGTAATACAGGAACCATCGATCTCAGTACAGTATGTGAAACGAGAAAGAACAAGACTTTCGGATAGAATTGTTTTAATATTAGTTGGTAAATATTGCCATGAGTATAAATTAATTTAAGATTTATCTATGCTTTTTTGTGTAGTTAGTAATTTGAGAAATGAATCTAAAACAATCCAAGAAACGGCTTAGAAAGGGTGGAAATAGTTTCTCAACTTCTGCAAAGGTTGTATGAGCAGATGCAGGCTTCCCAGAGTCACAAAAATTTCACTTATTAAAAAGATGTAACTCTGGCTACTTGAACTTTAAATATTGTCGCTCCAATCTTCTCAACAAGGTATATCACCTTTACTCAAATACTGATTAGCACTAAACATTAGCCATTGCAATAACATTTTGCAGCTCCGACAAATCAAATCATTACTCTTACAAAACTACCTAAATGTGACTAAAACGCACTCGGAAATAAATAATTTTACTGCTTTTAATCTAAACACTAAATTGGAAGCTTACAGCTGTATTGTATCCCAGATAGAATTGTAGATACTAGAAATAGATCACGTATATGTGTTTTCATCTTTTTGGTTATATCAATCGCCGTATAGTAACGTGTTAATTTTATATAATACTAGCTGTTACCCGCGACTTCGTTCGCGCGAGGTTCGTTATTTGTGTATTAAATAATGACTAATTATTTTCTGTCATCCCATCCCATCCCATCCCATCCTATCCCAGTCCCCGTCCCCGTCCTTTTCTCCGCCCCCGTCTCCGTACTGTCCCATCCCGTGCCGTCCCGTCCTCTCCCCTTCCATCCCACCCCTTCCCTTTCCGTCCCATCGCGTTTCGTGCCGCCCCGTCCCGTCCTGTCCCGTCCCGTCCCGTCCCGTCCTGTCCCGTCCCGTCCCGTCCCGTCCCGTCTCTTCCCTTTCCGTCCAGTCCCGTCCCTACCTATCCCGTCCATTTCCGATTCGCCCCCCCCCGCCTCCCCCTTCTTTCTCATCCCTTCCTTTCCCTTTCCGTCCCGTCCCGCCCGTCCCGTTGCGTCCCGTCCCGTTACTTCTCGTCCAGTCCAGTCCAGTCCAGTTTCGTCCCGTCCCGTCCCTTCCCTTCCCGTCCAGTCCAGTCCCGTCCCGTCCCTTCCCTTATGTCATGTCCATCGTCTTGGATTTAAAAATAAATGCAATTTTCGCAATCAACGTCCCAAAAAACCTCAATAACGACACCCATATCGTATTTTAGGCTTATTTACCCCATTTCACCCCCTAAGGGGTTGATTTTCGGAAAATCACAAAACACGTGTTTGCTTATTTGTTTTTAGGAGTACTCCTACGAAGTTTCAAGTCGAAATGTTTATTTAATATTATTTTTCCATACAAAATTGGAACCTCCATTTTACCCCTTTAGGGGTTGAATTTCGAAATATCCTTCCTTATTCCTTGTATAATTCATAAAGGAAATCTCTGTGCAAAATTTCAGCTTTCTAGGTCCAAGGGTTTGGGCTGGGCGTTGATGAGTGGGTGAATGAGTGAGTCAGGACTTTCAGTTTTATATATACAGGGTGTTTCAGAATAACTGTTCCTAATTCTCAGAATTGAGAGAGAGCATGTTATTCAACACTTTTTAATAATAAACTAGTGTTCGGAAATATTTCCGTTTCGAGATAATACATTAAGGAATTGAGTACTTGAAATAATCTCAATGTAGAAAGTAATGCATGCATGCAAAATAGCTGCAGATAGTGAACCTTATCCATGGCAACATGACCGGAATTACTTGAAGATGTGCCACTTAATATTCGAAGAGACTTGGTCTTTCAACATGATGGTGCACCAGCGCATTTCGGTTTAAATGTTCGAGATAATTTAAATGCACAATTTCGAAACCGATGGATTGGGAGACAAGGTCCTATTCTTTGGCCTGCACGTTCGCCAGATATGACTCCAATTGATTTTTGTATTTGGGGTCATATTAAATCACTCGTACATGCGACGCCTGTGGACACAGCAGAGGAGTTAGCGGCTCGAATTATTCTTGCTTTTGATGACATTCGTGATCGTCCGCAGATATTTCGAAGAATTCGTCGGTCAATCACCCATCGTTATACCTTGTGTGTCGACAATGGCCGCCATAATTTTGAACAATTCTTATAATTTTTGTGTAATACCATTTTTTAAAATTGCAACCGCTGGAAATCAATAAAATCGTTACTTTTCACATTGAGATTATTTCAAGTCCTCAATTCGTTAATGTCGTATTATCTCGAAACGGAAGTATTTCCGAACACTAGTTTATCATTAAAAAGTGTTGAATAACATGTCCTCTCTCAATTCTGAGAATTAGGAACAGTTATTCTGAAACACCCTGTATAGATTAAGAAACAACATACGTACAGGAGATATAACGTACATCAAATAGTGCAATTAACTAAGGGAGGACAACAATCACACGAGTGCCAAAAAACACCACTGTCATGGCAACGCCCTATAACACGCATTTGAGGACGTTAAATACGTAACATTTTATGGTTGCGATATGCAAGAAGTTTATAATATATAATAATAATAATATAAACATTTATTTCAAAAAAAAAAGACAGATTACATAATGTGCAATAAAAACTAAATTTTGGAAAATGGGAGCTTTTCAGTTTAACCCACCTGATGGCAGGTTAATTGGTCTTCCACAGCACCCGTACCACAAAATTAGAAAAAATAAAGCAGCTGGACGATTGTGTTATGTAATATCCAGTAGCCGAGAGAAAATATTACTGATTTAATAAAAGCTTTTTAAAAGTACTTTTAAACTTGGTTTCAGGTAGGGTTCTTAATTGGCGAGGTATTATATTATTATAATAATAGACAATATTATATGAAAAAGATCTTTTAAATAAATAAGTTCTAAACCGTGGAATTGTCAATGCACATTTTGTGCTAATATTAACTTGATGATCATCGGATCTAAAGGAAATTTTATCGAACAAGTAAGGTGGCTCTTGATTGTTAATTATTTTTAAATAAAAAACTGCAGTATGTAATTTACGTCTGTTGGACATGCTTCGTCTCTTTCAATTTATGAGATACATGCTGTCGTCTCTGTATACCATAGATAAATCGTAGGCATGAATTTTGAGTGCGTTGGATACTTATTACAGTATTTTTTGTTAAACATGGAGCATAAAAGGTATTACAATAATTAAAATTTGATAAGACCAATGCATCACACAACAACATTTTCATATCTCTCGAAAGGCAATAACGGTGAGCATACAGTAACTTTAAATTATAATACGCTTTCTGAATACACCGGGAAACATGTTGTGCGAAACGTAGGTCGTTATCAATGAGCACACCTAAATTCTTACACACGTCACCACCTACTTTTATGTCAATCGACGCAATTGCTTGTTTCCTTACTGCTCTATTACCACACAGCATAAATGAAGATTTAGAGAGGCATTTATTTTTAATGAATGTTTTTCACAAAATTCCACAAGTCTCGCCAGGTCCTCATTCGCCAACGATATTGATTCATTCAGCTTATGATACGGAAAAGAGTAATATATTTGCGTATCATCAGCGTACATGTGAAATTTACAATATTGTAAGCAAGAAGATATATTATTCGTATACAGTGAAAATAGAAGAGGACCTAGAATCGATCCTTGTGGAACACCCATTGTGACTATAAGCGGATCGGAAGTTTTTTGGTGAATACTAACCATTTGTGTTCTATTAGATAGATAATGTTTTATTAAGCTGATAGCCGAGTTATAAAAACCTATGAAAATTAAAATAAATAGCAAAAGCGTGTGGTCGATGGTGTCAAAAGCTTTCGAAAAATCTAAAAGCACTAGTAAAGTTAATTCCCTGTTATCAGTAGCTCGAATATAATCATCTGTTGTAGCAGTTAGAGCAGTATTGCAACTGTAACCGCGGCGGAAGCCAGATTGCGTTTTTGGAAAAATATTGTGCATTCTAACGTAATTGCGAATTTGTTTATCTAAAATTTTTTTCAAAAACTTTAGATAACGTGCAAAGAATACTTATTGGACGAAGCTGTTTGAATTCTGTTGGTAGGTCTGTTTTAGGCAGAGGTATAACTCGTGCAGATTTCCAAATATCTGGAAAGACGCATTCTGTTATGCAGAAATTCATGACGTGTGTGAAGTATGGCAACAGATGAGGACAGCACATTTGTAATAACTTTATATTAATGCTATCAGGGTCCGTAGATGTTGATTTAATGGCGAAAAGAATATTTCCAACTTCCAATTCATTTGTTTCTACAAACTGAAACGAGTTTTCCAGATCATGTTTTTTATTTGCCAAGTAGTAGTTAATTAAATCATTATTATCTATACGAGAATTACTATTAGAAGAATTTAGAAAAAAATTATTTATCTCATTTACGTTTTGCGAGTTAAGTGGAAATTCATGTTTTTTATCTCTATTTACAATATTCAATTTCCGAAGCTCTTTCCAAATTGCCTGAGGTTTATTATTTTATAAATTTGATTTTGCAGATATGCTTTTTTTTACTTTCCCATACCCATAGGTATAGGGAAGTCTTGGAATCATGAAAATTTTGGAAATCGAGATTTTCACAGAAATATCCGTTTTGGGCCTCTAGGAACCCAAAAAAGTGGTTTTTAAAAAATGTCTGTCTGTGTGTGGGTGTGTGTGTGGGTGGGTGACGCTCCTACAGCCGAAAGTATTGCTCCGATTTTGATGCGCTTTTGAATGCGGGGGTGTATCGAAAATTCATCGACAAAATAAGCTTTTCAAAAAAATCCGAAACCGGAAGCGGAAGTTACGCATGTTTGTTTGGTACGACTGTTTTCGTGATTAAAATTTTGAAAATTTTATCGCGGATAACGATAGAGGGTCATAAGACAAATCTGCTAGTTTTTTGCCGAACTCGCTAGGTTTAAAATGAAGGGCGCTATGATTTTTTGAAAATTTTGAGTTTAACGCCCTATTACTCAAAAACGGATGAATCGATTCAATTGATTTTTGTTTTCTGAATAGTATATGAAGACTAACATGAGGTGATATAAAAAGTGTTTTGAAAAATATTAAGGGGCCTAAATTACAAATTTTCAAAGTTTTGGAAATTTTCTAAAAATCATTTCTCAAAAACTGCCCACAGGAATTTGTTTAAACTTCATACACTGATAGACCCCGAAAAGGGCTATCGATCTGTTTTTTTAAAGAATCTCATGAATTATCTGTGGCGCCCTCTACGAAGCTTTGAAGTTTGAAAATTTAAACCCCTTTAATTAATAAACAAAACAAGATAGGTAGCTGGGGTTTTCACTGAATTGCTCAGTGCATAATGGAGCATATGAATATGTAAAAAAATATTACACTCGTGGATATATGTAAGCGCACCGGCCCCATCCCCCCTCTATTTTTGAAAAATAATTTTTTTATTCTAACGGTTGTTATATTTTTGCGTCAAAGAATCTTTTTCCGCGAAAATAAAAAAATCGATTTTGTATGCCCTAGAAAATATAATTTCCAGGTACTTAGAATTTTTCACCTCGGTGCTACAGCCGTTTTGAGGAAAATAATACATAAACTGACAGTGGCGGCTTGTCCACTTGGCGCCATCTACAGAAGCTCGGTGGTCACGTTTTGAACTACACATCTTATAACATAAAATCGTAGCTCTCTTTGTTTGCGTGTAACTATGTTTGTTCGCTATCTCCTCCGAAGATACTGGACCGATTAAGTTGTACGATGGCTTAAAAGTTTGCTAATTTTCAGACTTAGATCGTAGGCCGATTTTTATTTACAAAAAAGTGCGAAACAGTTATAATTTAATTAACTTCTCTAGGCAGCAGTATAATTGAATTAACTTCTCTAGGCAGCAGAGCGGAGCGCCTATCGCTGTCTACTATTAGCTCGGGTGGGCGCATTATTCAAACAGGAGAGTGTGGTTCTGCGGTAAGCGTGCTGGCCTATCACGCGGGAGCCCCGGGTTCGATCCCGTCGATGCATCTTTTTTTAAAATTTATATTAATGAATCTCTCTTAACTTTGCGAACCGAAACGTAGTTCGGGTGACTCACTAGTTATATTTACCTACCCGCAATTTACTTGAAAGTGTAAACGCTTATCACGGTGAAGACGTGAGTCATCGAGTTGAAATTTTGATATGTTGTAAAGACTGTTGAATAAAGACGATATGAACAGTTTCCAGTATGGGAAAGTCCAGGGAGGTAGTCACGTCCACTTTTATTCTCTCTTGCAATTGCACTAGTGACAAGGTTTCTCAGAGATTTGTAGCTGTCCCAATGTACTGGATTTTGAGTTTTTTTAAATTTACCCAGAGCTTTGTTTCGCAATTTCATCATAAATTTCACGTTATCCGTAATCCAAGGTTTACTCGTTCTGGATATTTTAAATTCTTTAAAGGGTGCATGTTTATTAAAAATGCAATGTATATGTTCATTTAAAAACTTGATCTTGTCATTTATGTTGTGCATATCAAAAATTAAAAACCATGGTATCGCGCACAAATCTCTGAGAAAAAAATCATTATCAAATAGTGAAAAATCCCTGCACATACGAATTATGGGTTTATTTGTTACTACAGGTAATGATCGGCGATATTCTGCTCGACAACAGATTTGCTTTCAATTTTGAAACTATCACCGTTACTTACAATTATTAAATCTAATAAAGTACTTGAATTTCTTGTAATTCTGGTTGGCTTATCGATTATTTGAATTAAGCCTTGAGTGTCCAAAAGATCATTAAATTTGAGTATTGTATAATCAAATGTCAACAGATTAAAGTTTAGATCACTCATACATACAATATAATCACAGGTAGGAGTTAATGCAGAAATAGTTTCTTCAAACATATTAAAAAAGTCAGTAGAGGTCACCTTAGATGAGCGATAAATAGTTCCTACCGCAATTTTCATTTTATTAATGTTAATATACGCCCATACTTGTTCCAAAGTGGTATTTAAATTGATTAAGGAATATTCGAGATCACTTTTTATGTACATACCTACTCCTCCCCCTTTTGTAAATCGATCACGTCTAACGAAGTCATAGCCATAAATTTTTACTGTCTGAGAAGGAATATTGTTAGATAACCAAGTTTCAGTGATACCAAATACAGAACATTTGCTCTCGACTACAATATCTCTCACACTAATAAACTTATGTAATAGAGATCGAACATTTAAATTACACAGCTTCATTAAAAACAAAATAAATCAATCCAGAATAGAAAAATTTAGATTAAATATACAGTGTGTCCCAGGATTGATGTTACAAGAGGTGAGATGGACTAAAAATTTTTGAATTTTATTTTAAGGTTCTGGGATTCGATCCTGCTTGGTTTGAAAAGTATTCTAAAAATATTTTCAGTGTTTGTAAAACAAGTAGGCCTTGACAGGGAAGTGATACGGCAAAATTTTATTAAGAAAAGTTGTTTAGAATAATAAATTTCAGAAAGATATGTCGACTTAGATTAAACCGTAATTTTTTAGAAAATTGTATTTTATTTTTAGGTAAACTACCCTTTTTGTTCATGATACCTTAAAATTTTATTAATAAAAGTTGTTCATAATGAGAAATTATGGCCCTATACAAAATTTCAGAAAGATCTTTCGACTTAGATTAAACCGTTATTTTTCAGATTATACAAATTGCATTTATTAAAAATGACGGTTTAATCTAAGTCGACAGATCTTTCTAAAATTTTGTATAGGGTCATAATTTATTATTCTGAACAACTTTTATTAATAAAATTTTGCCGCATCATAAACAAAAATGGTAGTTTACCTAAAAATAAAATACAATTTTCTAAGTAGACATCTTTCTGAAATTTTGTATAGAGCCATAATTGATTATTCTAAATAACTTTTCTTAATAAAATTTTCCCGTATCATGAACAAAAATGGTAGTTTAAGTTAAGTAAATATTCTTAAAATTCTTTTTAAACAAAGCAGGACCGAATCCCACAATCTTAAAATAAAATTCAAAAATTTTTAGTCCATCTCACCTCTTGTAACATCAATCCTGGAACACGCTGTATATGTATATAATTATAATATTAATACTAAATTGATACCCTAAGCTAAATTTGTATTAAATAA
This sequence comes from Agriotes lineatus, assembly GCA_940337035.1. Classification (NCBI taxonomy): domain Eukaryota; kingdom Metazoa; phylum Arthropoda; class Insecta; order Coleoptera; family Elateridae; genus Agriotes; species Agriotes lineatus. The sequence continues at coordinate 108,275 of CALNHX010000376.1, forward strand.
ATCTATTACTAAAATGTTGCTCATGGCAGCTATTGATATATATGTGGGGAAAAAACACAATTAAACTAAATAATAAGAATAATCTGTATACATTCAAACACAGGTTGCTCCCAGGAATGAACCAAACAAAAAATAAAGCATTTCATTTTCTTTTTGGACCTCGGCTATCGCAGAATGTATAACGTTGTCAGATCCATTTATGCGAGCATCTATCTTTTTCCAGATTATATCTGTAATCGTTGATATAAAGGATTCATCGGCTAATACTGCCGTTAAAGTTTCCTTTATTATTTCGGAGATTTCGGCCTTCTGATCCCGTGTGAATGGCATTTTATAAAATTTGCAGTATAACACTGCCCGAGCAACAAGAATACGTCTACACCGTCCGACTGTACATTTAGGAATGACGTAACAGTATACAACATACATAATAAGTTTTTTATCTATCTAAGGTGTTTTGACAATAAACTTGTTATTTTAAAATAACAAACGGTCTAGGTTTTAGATTTAACTCTTATGAAGAACGTTGCATTGTACAGTTAGCAAGTGATTTGTACTTCAACACCTCTACGCGCTTACAATGTTTAAAAGAAATGAGGTAGTTAGTTTTTTACAAAATTCACAAAAAGCAGCGAAGAATAACAAAATTCGAAAAAATGCATTTAAAATTGCTATAAAACTAACTTTACTAAATTTGAATTGCGCTATAGAATGTGGTAATTCTGACTAGAAAAAGCTATTGAATTCTATAGAATAAGCTTGTTCTAAAATAGTAAGTACGAATTTTCTTATTTACAAACCTAAATTTTATAAATAAAATTTAGGTAAATTTACCTGTAAAAGTAAAAGATCACGTTCAAAGGTTTATTTTGAAAATTAAACAAAAACGCGAGAACAATTTATTAAAAAATTTCGTAGTTTCAAAAAAGAGAAAATATAATGTGGACTTTAATTTCTGACAATTCGTAGCTTTGATTTTTACTTGGAGAGATCTATCAGTAGATATCAATAAATAAAAATATCGACAATTATTTGTTAATAACAAATTCGTAACGCTCTTATTTTTTACACTAAAACTTTCGAAATTAAAAAAGAACATCGACGGCCGTTACACTGCCCAACTTACAATTTTATACCGAAAAAAATCTTTGCCTTCTCTCAAGATAGTAGAATTCTCAAATCTCCAAATACAAAATACTAAATAGAAATCACAATTCCATTCTAGTCAATAACCATCCCTATCGTGATATGCGCTGTATAATTTTGCTGAAAATATACTTATTTCCTAAATAGTTTAATGTTAGACAATAATGCATATGGAATAATTTTATTTAATTAGATTTACATTTTTACAAAACTACAAGCATATGATAGTGTTAATGCTCTTGAAGAAGTTCTAATATTATTTACAAAATGTATATTTAGTAATATCTATATTCAATGAGTTGCTAAATTTAATTAAAATATGTATATACATGTATTTTATTTTACAATTTCATTTTGTTTAGTGCACAAAAAATCATTTGCTTGTGGTCACATTTTTTCTCTTTTATGTGTACACGCAGGTCCCAGTGGTAGGATTATACCTTTTACCATTCGGGCAACGGTCCTGGTATGGATAGAGAGTTCCGGTAATATAATGCTCTAAGCAGATGTAATATATGGAAGAATTTTCTTCTAAAGCAGCCGATTGGTACAAAGTTGTGCACACAGGTACTGGATAACCAGTGCAATTACCAGTAGACAATATTACATCGCAAAAGGTCGTCCGGGCATTATAACGGTACACATAATTCGCATCCAGTTCACATTCCTTTGTTGCCCAACAAGTGTCAGTTGTCCCATTATGTGTAGCACATATATGATACTTTTTACAATCTCCTGGATCTGGATATACTCCGTCCGTTGCACAAGGAAATTCTACGTCTTCGAATGGAACACATTCAGGACTTGATTGGACAGAGCAAATCCCAGCGCCGGTACAAAATTGGCCTGCAGGACATGGGGTTGGGTTTATTGGCGCCAAACTACCACCGATGTTTGTGCAATACGCCCGAGTGTTGCAGTTTAGACAATGAAGTCCTACTTGTTCGCACGGCTTGTCCTCAGCAAAAGTTGTAGGTTTGCTTTTTAGGCGATAGTCGATTAGTGGACGAGTTTCCTTTTCAGAAGCAGTAGAGAGAGTTAACTAAAATTTTATAGTGCTGTAATGGCGACATTAAAAATATTTGAGAATAACTCAATTCGTAAGCCAAACAAATATATCAATTTATAAATCTAGATAATCTTTGCCCACACGTAGACAGTAGAACAAAATTATTGTTTCATAAAGCTGAGAGCTAATTTTTGTTTAATGCTGCTTCAGAAATCTTTAAAATGAATCAATTCGCCATATATTAAAAATCGCTAAAGTAATATCATAAAGTACACCCCACAGAGTAAACTACTATAAATTGTAAAACCTAAGAAGTATACTTACTACAGCCAATACCACAATAACAATTTTGATCTCCATATTTTATTTATTACTCACAGACTGAAATTCAAGTTGAGTGATTGCGCTATATATACACACTTTTTAAACGTTATCTTTTCACGCTTTTACCGATACTTTGATAAGTGGCTAAGGACTAATTAAAGAAATATTAAGGTTATTTGTATATGTACTTACGATAATCTAATATTTTCGAGTACAGTTTTTAAATTATTGATTTGCCTACAGCTTTATTTTAAAACAGATAAATTTTAAGGAATTCTTCGCAACACATTGAAAATATATATTTATATAAAATCCTAAATTTAGAAACTGGGAGTAGAGAAGTTATTATCATCAAAAGGGGTTACCGTTGGCTAATCTCTCAAAATCAAACCTAACATAGCTACTTGGATACAATTGCCTGCCGACCAGCTCAGTACGAAGACGGCGTGTGACAGTTCTATGAACGAAATATACAAAACGGGCGCCAACGGTATTTTTAACAAAATAAGCAAGTGTATCCAGGCAGTAGAACGAGAATCCGTAAACTCAGTAGCACAAACAATCTGAAAGAAAGCACAACTCAAACATCGGTAGCAGTAACAAATAATAAATAAACACAATAAAATATCACAGTATAATTGGCATCTAAAATATCACAATACAATCGACAAAGCATAACTCTTAATATGAATGCGTCACAATTTACCAATATCTGCGTAACAACAAAAATAATGGTTGAGCGGACGTTATGGAAAATCAAAGCTTAAATTGCCGCAAGCCGAGAAGCGGCAGCGCACACTCGCGAACGGACATGTCATAAAATAATTATCTAAATACAGTCTAAAGTACAACCTGTTAGCGGCTTCCGTCGAGCACTTTCAGCATGCTTATCAAGAGTCCAGACGTGCTGAAGATCTCCCTGAGAACACGCAGCAAGCCAAGGTCGCACATCGAAGATAGCGGCGGCGACAGCTACCTCCTCGAAATTCGGAAAAACTGCACACTCGGACTGAATTGCCCAAAACTGCTTATGTAGACTGATTTAACCAAGACTGATTTGCCCCGACAGATTACTCGAATTTTGCCCACGGCTGCTTGTTCAAATTCTGCCCAAGACGGCTTGTTCGAATTCCGCCCAAGACGGCTTGCTAAGGAAAACGAAATCCAGAATAAATGCATGCAACCCTTTGGTAAACGACCAACAAAATAAAACGGAACTTACCCCGGGTGAACTGGGCAAACGAGCATCGAAGGCTAGATGCGGCATGGCGTAGAATAAAATCTCACATGCTTCGCTTTGCAGCGAGGCCCCAAAGCTCCCATAACTAACAAAATGTAGCGGCAAGACAAAGCGGATCACCAAAGCCAGCATAAAACATCTTCGCCGCGTTCCGCCAAACCAAAAGGGACGCGCTCAGCCAAAAGAATGCGGCCTCGAGAGCGCTCCGACCTCAACGCTGTCGAGCAAGGCCAAAATCATGCCTGAACGATACGATAACAAGCCCCACAGAAATCGCAAATTAACGAAGGCGTAAAACTAGCAATGCAGAACTACAGGGAGTAACAAAATAACCGTAACAAAGTTACATTGAATATTACATTTAACGACTTATTTGAGGATCTTGCCCTACTCGACCCCTAAAGGCGCAAATCTGCATCCGGGGTGAATTATAGAACCCTTCGTATCTTTTGTATTTGGGGCATATAGATATCTTTTGAAAAACTTTAAAAAAAAAATTCAAGGGTTTAAAAAAATGTCACCACTAATGGTGTAAAAAGAGTGTAACGGTGAAAAGGAGTAAGCGGTTAAAATTGTTGATTTTTTTATCGCAGGTCCATTTTAGAATAAAGTAGGGTATAAAGGATTTTCCAAAATTCATCCCCAAGAGGGTCGAAGCGGGTCCTGCTATAATCTATTAGGCGTCTATAAAAGGTAACGCACTGACTAAGCAACGTAGAGCCGTAGTACCTGGTACCATAAAGTTGAAATTTGGCAGGAATGTTGCTTTAGTTACCTAGGAAAGTGTCAAGAACGAATTTTCCGAAATCTTACCCCTAAAACGAGGAAAATCGGTAAAATGTGTTTTCACGAATTCCTCAATACTTCTTATGCCCGATAAGATATGACTTAGTTCTTAGTTATAAAAGTTGTCCATACATATGTCTTAAAACGTAATTCAGGATTTTGCTCGAATCAGCTCGTAAAGGTGCGAATCTGGATTCGGGGTTGCTGTTTCACGCAATAGGTGTCAAATATATTGGATGCACAAGCGTCAAGTTGACGTGATATACACGAATTTCTCCAAAACCTTTCATAAAGTTTGGGATGATGTTTTGTTCGAAAAACTTGATCAATTTGGTTTGTCACAATTTTAACATGTTTTTTAAATCATATTTTTACCATAGAAGGCAATATGTCTAATATTATGGTTACAGATTCGCATGTTTCACGGCCACGTCAGGCGTTCCACAGAGGCCCCCTCTAGGACCACTGCTGTTCTTAACTATTTATCAACGATATTGCACAAAGTCTTAACTGAGCAGTTTTGATCTTTGCAGATGACATACCAATTTGTATGCCTGTAAAGTCTCATAATGATTGTTTGATGCTACGACCTAACATTATGAACATTTCAAGATGGTCAATCATAATAAATTGCAACTTCAACTTCAGCAATTGCAAAATAATGTCTTACACAATTAAACTTACTCCCGTTATATTTCAATATGGCGTTAACGATGATTTGCTAACTCGTTGCAATAATATTAAAGACTTAAGCATTTATGTTGACAGTGAGTTTTTATTTGCATAACATATTACACACGTTTTTTCATCTACCAACAGGTCTTTAGACTTCGTTATGATAGATTGTAAAATTTTTAACACTGAGCTAGTCTTAAAGACACTTTATTTTTCATTAGTTGGATCAGAATTGGAGTATGGTATTCTACTATGGCAACCTTTTTACGAATGCCATAACGTCCTTGAGCGTACCCAAAGAAAGTTTTTGAAATTTTTATGTTTGAAGAAGTATCATGCATATCCTGAGAGAGGATTTCCATAAAATATTATGCTTCAAACTTTCACAATCGATTCACTTGGCTTGAGAATAGTAAATGCTGGATTAAACTTTTTGGTTAAATTGTTGCACTATTTAACTGACAGCGCTTATTTACTTAGCAAATTGAATATTCATGTTCCTGGATTATTTAGTAGAAATCATATCACTTTTTATATTCGAGCCAAGCTATAATTATTCAGAATAAGAAAATCTACTACGCCGTAAAATCAATTCAAACAATATTATTGCCTTGGGCCTATAAGACCTGCTGTGCTACCATATATACAATATTGTTTAGAGCAACTGTTTATCTGCCATTTGACGTATAGTTGTTAAAGTTACGTTAGTTAGAACCCAAACTGTTAATTTTTTAAAATGACATTAGAACTGAAAAAATGGAATTAACCAAAGAGCATTCTTGACTCAGGATTTATTATGATTAAAAAAAATTATTAAAGCGCTTATGAGTGCAAAGAGAGGAGTGATGCAGGTTTTAATGAATAATAATCTGCCTTGGCTACAATTTATCATGGTATAACAAATTTTAACTCCAAAGGAATTTTGTTCAGTTTCAAAAAGAAGCAGGGCATGCTCCTACGACCATTATTGAAAAATACGTTGCTGTTGTTCAGAAAATAATTGAAGAGAGCGATAAAGCCCCTTATGCGGTAATAGACCAGCAACTCAAGATTATATTCTCAGCTGTTAACACAAACGCATACGATCACCGGACATTTAAAAACTATCAATCGTTTTGTAATGCATTGGCTTTCTGATTTCTAAAAACACAACTTTTTAAAATTGGCCATGAGACTTTATATCGCTTAATTAATGGCAGACAACAATTTCTTTTTCCAATATTCTAATATGTGACGAAACTTATATTCCTTTTTTCGACGTTTCTACCCGCCAAGACAGTCGTGTATGGATTCAAGAAGATAAGGAAAACCCAACAATGTCCAAGAAGCAGGGAGCTATGAAAAATGTACGTATGCGGTATTCTTTAGAAGTACGGGGTTGGCAAATGCAATTAAGATAAAAGGACAAAAGACAGTTATAGCTGAATGATACACTAAAAAATGTTTACCTGAAAGGTTCAATTGAGTTCCAGAGAAGGGAATCCTTTATCTAATAGACGTGTCTGTCTGGGACGCTGTTTTGTCCGGGACGCTGTTTTGTCCGGGACGCTGTTTCAGCAGCCAAACCGTAAGAGATAGAGAAAAAAGTTATGAAAGTTATATGTTTGGAATGGTCATGTCAGGTCAGGAACCGAATTTCAGTCACGTGACACTTCCGGTTTTCGAGAAATCACAAAAAGACCGTTTTTCAAATAGAACGCGTATTAAATAAAAACTGGTTCGGCCGCCAAACGTAGCTGCGACCCTCTGCGCCGTAAATCCTCGATCGGTTAGGCAACCACTTTGACACCTTCCAGGTCTGGGTGGTTGCCTAACCGATCGAGGTTTGAAGGCGCGTTAAATGAGACATTTGTCTCACTGGACTGCTAGTTATGCTATATTATGAAAGTGTATCCATACAGCTGCTTTAACACTACAGTTTTTGGCTGGAAAAATATAAAAGAAATAGAACACTCGCCGTGCTAACTGGATTTATCAAAGTGCTACTATTGGCTAGTTTATGAACTTAAAAGACATTTGGGGGGTAGAAAATTTTCGCCTGAGGAAGAGATCGATACCGCAGTTCACGATTATTTCGAAGGTGTTTCTAAAAAAGATGATTGACTGCTTTTATGCATTGAAATGAAATAATGCTTAAATGTATTATTGGTGATTGGAATTACTTTGAGCATATTTAAAGTAAAATCCTAAAAAATAATAACCGTTTTCTTATTTCTCAATAATTTTAGCTTGACCCTCGTTCAAAATGCTAGAACAAATAACTTATTAAAGTCACCAATTGTACTGATGTGTACAAATTACAACTTGTAACGAATGTGACATTTTCTCCTGTATCCTGAAACAACCGTTAAACACATCTAACGCTTGTATAACTTAACAGGAAGTGGAATGCTCAATATTCACCGTTCCATTTGCTGATTTCTTTTCTATTTTTAATATATTGAAATAGTTTCGGCTCTTACTTTATGTTACCTATGAGTATATGTCTATAATTATCTTTTAGTCAATTTAAATTGCCCTATTTATTTTATTTGAATACCAAAATTATTTTTTCGGGTAGCTCTTGAAAATCAGGGTGGATTCCTTTTATCTAGGTTGCTTAGTCTCAAATTTGATGTTCCGATTTTAATTATGACAACTCATGAAACTTCTGTCAAATAATACGTCAAACCAACTTTTAAAATTCAATCAGAAATACTTGATCGTTACATTTGATATATGACAATAACAGTAAGTACTTCCTTAATAATTAATTAACTTTTAATCTTTATTTTATTTCAGTGCTTATTTAAATACCTAAACTCATTTACCTTTTATTTAAATTTCGGCAGAAACCAATTTCGTCTTACTCTGCTACTGATCACAACTGCTCCACTCAAACTACGGCGAAGGCCCCCACTGACAACCAAACCACCAAAACTGCCCAGAATCAAGAACTGACTTAACCCAGGACAAAATAGTTTGCATAAAGAATCAGCCCATACAGCTCCCTCACAGCATGGATCTAAATAGTCCCCAGTCGTAGTTGATTATCTTCAATATTGATTCCAAACCACTCTCCTGAAGTACGCTACCGATCAGCACCAAGAATCCCGACCAAGGACACGACACCTGACCTCAATAAATTGACAAGCCTTATATACATGATTACTCTGCCAACGATCTCCCTACGACTCTCCTTCCGGGTAATTAGCTCGTTGTAATCCAACTCAATCGACGCACAATGTCAAATGTAATTCCACAATAAACTTAATTCAGTATTTCTTTCTATTTATTTTCTTTTGTAGATTAGCACTGCTTTAGTTAAATATTCTCACCATATTCTTTGTCTTCCTTCATTAATATACTCATCTTTTTCAAATTTTCTTTAATTTCACTACGCGAATTTTGTCTTTATTGCAAACCTTTTACATTCCAAACATTTTAACTTTTAAAATATGGTTTATTTCATAATTTCTAGTTACAAAAATTAACTACAGCTTTTTATTTTCAAATCTGTTATCTTAATAATTAAAACAAAGTGCTTAACGATAGTGCATATTTTCTCCATCCACCACTCTATAAAAGCTTTATTTTGATTTCTACCCACTATGTGCAATAGTCTATCTCGATTAAGTATTTGTCATTATTTTCCAATTTCATATTTAGATATGACATTAAATTAGAATCCTTCCGTTTCTCAATCAGCCTCATATTATTAAATTATAAATTCTATTTTCTTTTCTAAATACATACATACCAATTATTCAAATCCCCAATTCATATTCAAATTGATCTTTATAATATTTAATTACAGTAATCTTTTAATTCTATTTTACAACTGAATTTTATACCCCTGTATCCATATCATTACAAGATACTATTGTATTATATACTATTATATACTAATATAATTAAACATTTCGTAATATAACTTGTCGCATGTTAATAGTATATTACGCAACAAGTTTAGGAAAGTGATGATTTCGGAGGCTTTCACGGCCATTGTCATTAAGTAACAAACGACTTCCGTAATTGGACAGTGCCATGATTGAAGTCGGAGAACTCAACGTTTTGCCCACTTTCGTAAGGGGCTTCATCAGGAGGAAAAGCAAAAGAGCACGGTAACTCAACATGTAAGCCACGCCAGAGGCGAAATTCTTCTGCAAGGAAAGGGATAGAAAAGCACGGTAACTCAACGTGTAAACCACGCCAGAGGCGAAACTCTTCTAACTATTTCAAGGAGAAAATTAGTTGACAAAACATGTTGAGTACGCTTAATGGGAAATCAAAATTCTTAGCCTACGCTTGAGCCCCTAACTGCACCCAACGATCTATATAAGTCATTAAAAGCTTCAGATCTAGATTACATACATTAATTTACGGAGATCCCCAAATTGAGACACATATTGCAGGACCTTTAGTGGGTTAATAATAGTAATCGTTTAAATTCAAACCTGGCACATAGATGAACCTCTGAGGCGTCGGTGGACACAAATTTATTTAATTTCGGAATCGCGTTGTCGACGTTTATTTGTTAATATTGCACATGGCTTTTAGATGGATCTAAATTTATTAATTTTAAGAGACGGCTTCTCTTCCTTACAAATTGGCACTGCACTGCATCCATAATTTTTCGGCTTGGTCTTCTTCCTTCCGATAATTTGTTTCCTTCCTTCTCTGCATTACCCTATTTGTTGACCCTTATTATTCGAGATTGTCTCATTTGTTACTTTTTATTTTATTATTCGCACCTCTTCTTTATATTTATTTATGGCTTCATTATTAATCTTTATTATTTATTTATATTTAATATCTTTTAATTATTAGTTTATTATTCGTATATCTTTATCTTCATATTTATTTGTAATTTTATTAGAAATATTTGTTATTTATTAATGACTGGGCTTGGAAAGTTATTCCAATGGTAAAGGAAAAGGGATGGTGCAACAGAGGCTATTTTTGCAGGCATGGCGGCCTTCAGAGTAAAAGATAATTAAAGGTGGAATGGAGTGGATCCCAAGTTGTTATTATTCTCCACACAGGGAATAAAACTGGGAACTGAAACTGAAAACTACTTTCCATCAACTAGCATTCTTGGTTACAGAATGTAGAGAGAAAGGGGTGTATTGCTGAGTATGTACATCGGACTGGTTGTACAAGCCGCTGATTGGGGACTAAACTTCTTTACTGCCCAAGTTAAGTTCGCATTGAATTCCTGAATTTAATCTAATTTACGTTTCTTTCCATTTTACTGTAGCATAATAATCCTTCGTATTTCTTTTTATTGCTGCAGTTATTATAACTAAGACTGATCGTCTTCATTGTACGGTCCTCATTCGCATGTGGCGTTTTCGGTTACTTCACCTACTACGCTTCATATTGCTGTAGTGGTACCATTAATTATTATTTTTCTTATTACTTCATGTTTCGTCATTCTTCTTGTCCTAGTGCCTTAATAACGGTTCTTTGACCTTCGGCTACCCTTGAGGACCTTTAATGCATTCCATATTGGGTTATATTTCATGTAACCTCTACCAAAAATGCGTAAACTTTATATTGCTTAAATCCATTCATTGGTATGATTTTTCCTTGTAGTCCTGCTGTGGATTTGGGCAATCGGCTATGTCCTGGCTGGATACTGATGTAATGTTGTTGGGTTTGTTCCTTTATACGTTATAATGGCGAACTTGTACGCGCACTATTCACTTGGTATTAGTGTTAACAACGGTATGAGCATTTTTATTAACCTGAACGTAATATGAGATTTGTAGAAGTAATTTTTCTAATTACCATCTTAAATCTTATAAGTCAAAATCGCATCTTGATTAATTCTTTTCCACTGAAACTCAAATGAGAAATAAAACAAGTTTATAATCTTTAATAAAAATTTCAAAAATAATCATACATTATTGTATTGAAAATTAACTTTATTTATATTTGATAAAATAACTGTTTCTCTTTTTAGCTTCGTCTGTTCATTATTAGTAATCAAATTAAATTGATTATAATTCCCATTATTCTATTTCCTTTTTATTCCTACTACGTTATTTAGTTTTAAAATATTCTTACTTAATATTAATTCCCATTATTTATTTTTCCTTACGTAACTGTACCCTGATACTTTTAAAATTATTGTTAGTAGTTATTAATTGTTTTGGTACCGAATAAGAAAATTGTTTTAATATTATTGTATTAATGCTTTTTATTAACTTGACCTTGAAAAATCTTACCATAGACAGTATTTATTTATTTTTATTCCATCATTATTAAAAATCTGAAGTACTAATCTCGTACTTTGTATTTATTTATTTACTTTATGCTTTTTCTTATTCGTTCCTGTTTTTGGACGTCTATTGGTCGCCTTTTATGACCCGCTAGACTCCTAGGCGGTGAAAATATTCTAAACCCCGTTTTCCACACAGGGAATAAAATTTCGGATGACTTTTAGTCTTATTTTTAACGTTCGGATCTCTTACGGATCCTGGATGACTGACGTAGTCCGTCTTGATTGACAGATTCTAAATTTTGCCAGTCGTCAATAGCTTGCTGATTTTGAGAAACTAGATTTCTGATTTGACGATTTACCTCTAATCTCCAGTTCCTCTTTTTCCTTTCTTTGTCTAACCTGTTTTGTACTTCCCTACACTGGTCTAATCATTGTAAAATTCTTAAGCTTACATCTTTAGGTGTAGGATTGTCACAATTTTCTTCGTCGCTACTTACCTCCTACTCACTTATCTCCCAGTCGTTTAACGGATTATTAATTTCCTCGTCCAGGGAAAATGGTAAGGAATATGGTCGAATTCCTAAAATTTTATCTGTGTTAAAGCCTTTGCATAACTTTAACCTATTAGCATGCACCACTTGTTCTTTATTTTTATTTAATTCTTTAATTTTGAAAGTTACTGGGCCTTTTGGTTCTATAATTCGAAACGGTCCTATCCAAGGTTTTATTAACTTTTTTGATAATCTTATTTTTGACGTAGGATCGTATAAATAAACGAAATCTCCTATTTGTAATTTAACTTCTTTTGTTTTCTTATTATATTGAACTTCCCTTTGTTTTGTTGCTTTCATTAAATTTTCTTTTACTAAGTTAAAGGTAACATTTAATTTTGTCATTAATTCTGACACATAATTTTCTTCCGCATTGTATTTAACTGATTGTGGTTTTAAAATAGCATCCAGTGGTAATTCAAGGTCTCGGCCATGTATTAAAAAGTATGGCGAGAAGCCTGTGGATAAATGTGTCCAAAAATTGTGTGCTATTTGAAAATATGGGATCCATTCGTCCCAATCTTGTTGACCTTTTTGATTAATGTGCATAGCCAAAAAGTCTTTTAAAACTCGATGTATGCGTTCAATGGCGCCATTACTAGCCGCATGATACGCTGTTGTTTGTGAAATGATTTATTCCTAAAAATTTTAAGTTCTTTCATTACTTGAGATAAAAAGTTTGTGCCTCTATCTGAGATTAAGTTTTGCATTGTGCCGTGACATGCTATTAATTTAGTGAATAGGGCTTTTGCTACTGTGGTAGCATTTTCATCCTGAATCGGAATGATTTCAATATATTTAGAAAAGTGATCTATAAAAGTTAGTAGATATTTATTTCCATTGAATGAACTGACAAATGGATCTGTAATAACGTTCAAATGGTTTTGAAATTTCGCAAAAATTTTGGATAGGTGCGGGTTTTCAATGTGCTGATGTTTTTCTTTGATTACAGATGTGGCACTTGCTCACGTAGGTAATCAATGATTTGTTGATTCATATTTGGCCAAAAACATCTGGTTTTAATATTAGAAATTGTTTTTTGTTGATCTTGTTGACCAAAAATGGGTAAATCGTGAAAATCGTGAATAACCTTTCTTATAAATGATTTTGGAATTACTAAAAAATCCGAATTTTTCATACTTTTATACAATAACCTTTCGATGTCTATGTAAAAATTTGAATTTTCGGCATCGTTATTGATTTGCTCCCTGACACTTTGGCAAAAAGTGTCCTTTTCTTGTTTCTTTTTAATTAGTTCTCTATCCCAAACTGGAGTTAATTCTGATTCCGTTGAATTGATTATATTTACTGTAATGTTATTTGGGTTTAGTTTATAAATTCTGACTGTGATTGGCGTATAATAAAAAATGTATTTTATCATTTCGTATACAATTTCCCATTTTCATTTGTCGAGTCCACACGCTATTTGTGGCATAGCTAGAAATTTATCACCATTTTCAACTACGCATTTTCTTAACTTAATTCGGGTGTGCCATAGTGTTTTATACGTTGGCTTAGTGAAATGCTGAGATTTTGTGACTAAATAATAAATGTTTCTTTCTGGTAGTTTTAACGTTGCAACTTCACTTATTAATTTATTTTGATTCTGCAATTCAGTAATTGATCCAAAAATATTTTTAAATTCTAAAACAATGCCTTTGCTCATTTCCCAATTTTGGGATACGCAGTTTGCTAGCGCATAATGTTCCGGACAAGTGAATAGGTTCCCTTCTTTTTCTGTGACATTTTCACTTAATATTTTATAGTTTTTGTTTAATTCCAAAAATTGTTCAAACGTTAAAATGCATTGACTTTTCTAATTATGTTTTATCTCAATTTTCTTCGTAAACTCTGCTTAATGCGTCTGCGTTACCGTGTTGTTTACCTGGCCTATGCATAATTTCAAAATTATATTCGCCTAATAGTAGTGACCACCTAGCTAATCTCGAATTTTGATGGTTTGCAGTTAAAAGCCATTTCAAAGGTCTATGATCCGTAATTAAAGTGAATTTTCTACCGTATAAGTAGCATCGAAATTGTTTTATTCCAAAAATAGCTGCAAGCAGTTCTTTTTCTGAAACTATATCATTTTTTTCTGCTTTATTAAATGATTTACTCGCAAAAGCTATCGGTTTTTCGAGACCCTTCGTGATCTTGACTTAAAATTGCTCCCATGTCTGAATTACTGGCATCGGTTGCTAAAATAAAAGGTTTTGAAAAAGTCTGGATAAGCTAAAATACTGTCTGAAGCGATTGCATTTTTTAATTTGTCAAAAGGTTCTAGTGCCTCTTTCCCTAATTGAAATTTTACATCTTTCTTCGTTAGATTAGTTAATGGTGCTGAAATGTGAGCAAAATTTGGTATGAATTTTCTGTACCATCCTACTAAGCCGAAAAATTCTCAAATATTTTTAACTGATTTTGGTAATGGAAAGTTTTTAACTGCTTCAATTTTTTCTGGATCCGATCGAATCCCTTTTTGCGTTATTATTTATTATATGACCTAGATATTTAACTTCGGTTGTCAAAAATTTACATTTATCTGGTTTTAGTTTTATATTGGCCTTTCGTAACCTATCGAATACTACACTTAGTTTTTGTATGTGGTCTTCTACTCCTAGGGAATTATGTACCAAAATGTCGTCTAAATATACCCAACAAGTGTCCCCTGTTAAACCTGCTAATGTGAACGAAATTAACCTTTGAAAGGTCATCGGCGAATTCGACAAACTGAAAGGAAGCCGTAATGGGAGTCAGGTGTTGAAAATCCTGTATATTGGATGCTGTTTTCTTCCATTTCGATTTGGTGATAAGCTGAAGTTACATCAAAAACGCTAAATAAGGTTGAATTTGCCAAATAATCCGTTACATCCTGTAGTAATGGTAGTGGATATACGTCGTTCTTCGTTACTGCATTTAGGGCCCTGTAGTCCACGCACATCTTTACTTTGTCTTCTCCATTGGGTTTTTTTTTCGCGATTAAAATGACTGGTGCACTCCATGGTGAGCTTGATGGCCTAATAATTTTTGCTGCTAGCAACCTATCGATATCTTTCCTTAATATTTCCCTTTGGTGAAATGGAACTCTGTACGGACGCTTCGCTATTGGTTGGTCGTTTTCCACGATTATTTTGTGTTTTACGTTGTGCGCTGTGGTTAGATTTACTCCGTCCGAGAAGATGTCGCTGTAGCCCGCTATTAATTCTTTTGGGTATTCGTCTAAGTGTTCTAAGTTGAAATTTTCTATAATCCAATCTTCTTGGTATTTCTGATTTGCTGTAACTGGATATTCCTTTGCATTTGCCTTCTTTTCTATTACACTGAAATTTTCTTCCGCTTTTGCCACTGTAGTATTTTTCCTTAAAATCTCTTCCTTATTGTTTAGGTTGACCAGTTTTATTGTTAACCCTTCCTTGTTTGTCGTTAGGGTTCTTGCTGCAAATACACCGTTTATTCCTGTAGGTGTAGGTTCTAGCAGAATTTGTTCCTTTTTAATATTTTTAAATTTAATATTTTTTGTTTCACAATTTATTTCGGCACGGGGAGGTAGTATTAAATTTTCTACTAATTTTATTTCGTTTTCCTTCGTATTCGCCAATTTCTTGATTTCTGGAATTTCGTCTTCTTTGTTTTCTTCGTATACTTTTTGTTTCTTCGATACACAAGCTTCTTCGTTTACCATTTTTACCTGTTCCTTTTTATTACTTTCTTGGAATTCTTCTTTGTGTTTCGTTACCTTTGCACTTACCATTTTTTGGTTTTCTTCCTTTTTTTTCTTAGCTTCTTCTTTCGGATCCCTATGTAATTTTTCTTCCTTTACTTTATTTTCATATTCTTGCTGCAGGTCCAGAGCATTGTTTTCTCTGTATATACGTTGCCTTTCCATAAAATTTGTATGAAAGTCTTTATTTTCTACTTCTTCTTCACTTAATTCTCCAACAATGTGGATAAAAATATTGCCTACTTCTCTGGCATTTCCATTTGTATGCTTTCTTCTAGCATCTTTATTTATGTGAACTGCGGTAACTATTGAACTTTTTCCTAAGTTTTTTGTCATTTTTTTTCTATGACTTTTTCGGCGTTTATTCCAATATCCTCCTACAGCTCTGAAGAGTTTAAGATTGCGTCTAGGTGATCAGCCTGTATGACGACCATCTTTTTATTGGTTTTAATTGCCTTCTTCTTTCTTACTGATTCTCTAGCTGTGGATCCTGGATTAGGTTCCCTTGCAGCTTATTCTTGAGCATCCCTTTTGAATTGTGTCACTCCGCCTCGAGGATAATCCGAGAGCGCGTAGTGTTGCTGAGTGCAACCTCCGTCTCGAACCTCGTTCGATGATTGAGACCCACAATTCCCAACTTTAGCTTTTGTGGGTAGTTCGTCGTTTTTCCCTCCTACCTGGGGCGACTGGAATCCCTGAAATTTCTTCAATTTTTGTACCTGCCAGCTATGTTCCCTTAATTTTCTTTCTTCTAAAATGTTTACGTTGTATTTTTCTTGTATATTGTTATTCTTGCTAATTAATCCCTTCTCCGTACCTATTTCGCTATTCATCTAGTTGTACCCCTTATTTAAATTGTTCCACACTAGTTCGGATTGGCGTAAAATTGGCAATTCCCTGCCCCATACTGTTAGGGTGCAGTTGTAATAATTTATAACCGCTTTATTTTTAATTAGCCAATCGCGACCTAAAATTCCTGCTGTACTCACCCCCAATTCATCCATGCATATTATAACTTTAAAATTGTGTGTTCTATCCTTTGGCCAAATGCCAAGATTTAAGTTAGAAGTGCCTATTGCTTTGACAGCAGGGCCTGAGATTCCTAACATATAAATGTCATCTTCTTTGGTAATGTTGCAATTATTAACAAAATTTTCTTTTAACATTGTTACTGCAGATCTATTATCCAATAATAATTTCGTGTATAAACCGTGTACTAATAAATTTACTATGCAAGGAGTGTCTTGTGAATTTTCGTTTCCTAAATGAGGGATGAAGTAGGTGATTTAAATTTTTTGGTTTACATTTTTTTCTGACTCGCGTTTCGGGGTGACAAACGGAGGCATGAAAAGTTTAAATTGCTAGCCAAATTTACGTTATTGTCTGCTCTTCCTTGGCCCTGATTTTTAAAATTAACATTGTAGTTTCTTGAGTTCCCCGTCGCGTTAAAATTTCTATTGTAATTAGCATTATTTCGCTGATATTTTGCCCTGTGTTGCCTATTGTAATACTTGCGTTTACCCTTATTGTGCACACCTTTATAATTTTGGAAATTGTTTTGATAGCGCACTCATCCTTTTTGCATTATTTCCGGAGTAACTATTATAGTTGCGTGTCTGCCGCATTTTAATTTGGTTATTCTGATTATACCCGCCTTGCGGCTTATAAAAATTGTGTGCCCTAGTATTGTGTAAAATTAGCTTGTCCTCTAAAAAAGTCCGCAATTAAAACAACCTGTATTTTGTGTTGTGTGAACTGTGAACACTGGATTATTGTTTTGAAATTTACTAGCGCTAATTTTTTTCCATAATTCTATTTGAATAGCAATTTCTTCGGCTTTCTCTATATTAATATTTTCCGTACGCATCATTAAATGTCCTAATTGCTTCATAATATTTTTATTTATACCCATTCTGAACTGATTTAGAACTAATTCGGCATTCTTTTTCCTTAACCCTAGTTTTTCAATTTCCACAGCATATTTTAAATCCTCCGTTAAAATTTCTGTGCCTAACGTTCTTAAACGTAACACATAATTCGTAATTGATTCGTCATATTTTTGGAAACATTTTCCTAACTTCATTAAAGCTTCCCCTGGAATTTTTATCGGAGTGAAATTGTTTATTAATTTTTTCCTAAGTTCTTTATAGCTCAACAAATCTAAAGCCCTATCTCTCCTAAAATATCTGTAGGCGTCGCCAGTCAATCTATATTTTAAAATATTTATTTTTGTGCTTTCTGACCAATTGTCTAAAATTGCCCTCTGTTCAAATGTTTCGAAGTATTGTTTAACTTCATTTTTTCCCGTGAAACTTTCTACCGTTGAAGCTATCATACCTAGCGTAAAAAAAGGTTGAATAGGGGTAGAACTTCCCGATAGTAAACAGTAGCTGTTGCGTTCGTTTCCATTTTATAAAGTTTTTAGTTATAACCTGAAATGGTTTGCAATTTTAGCCCTTCTACGATATTTACTTTTTTATCTGTAAAATTTTTCGCTAAATACTCCAAATTATTTTAAAATTTGTATATATATATATATGCACCTATACGTGAAACTTTCCAATGCTGTAACCTGTGACCTCATTTTTCACTTAAAACGTATAAAATAATGGCCTTTATGAATCACTAGTTATTACTTTTGTCTTGTACTGGCACCAGTAAAATGTACAAGTTTTGTTTAATTTTATGTATGCCACGCCTATATGTGCAAAACTTAAAAGTGTTTTAAAAATTTTATTAGAAAATTGATGCTGAAAATTGTTGAGTTCCCTTGAAAAATGTAGCCCTTATATATTTATTGTGAGCGCTTCCCCTAATTGTCCTATTTTATTTGAAAAAAATGTTGTTAATGCACCTTAAAAGAGTTTTATTTACATACAAAATCTGTAACCCCTTATACCGCTTGCACCGTGTCGGGGTTGCGGTGTTGTAACAATTGTAATTAATAATTTGGTTCTAATTTTAAGGTGCTGGAAACGTTACAATTACCAGAATTTGTAACGGTACTTGCCCTCTGCTAATTAGGGCTAATAAACTTAATAAATTTCCTTCGGGTATCTTTCTCAGTCGGAGATAATTTGGTTCAGCCAGATATACACTTGAATATTAGCAAGCAAACACTAGGATAACTTTAGACAGTTTAATTATAAGGTTCACTATTTACAAACATAGGTATTGTTCTTAAGAAATCAAATAAAATGTATTTTACAATGTATTTAATTAATTATGATGAGCACCCAGTTGCCAGTTCCTTACGCGCCGGCAACCCGTTTTGCATCTGTGTGTGGAAGGTCCGATTGGCCGCCTTCTGCAGGAATCGACGGGACGCCACTGGCCGGGGAGACGTTTTGCCCAAAGTAATTTGCAGTGGAGCCAACCTTCGCGCTCGAATGTCACGTCCGACGTTGAAAACCGCGTGCAGCTGCAAGTATAGGTTATTTCTAATATGTTATGTTTTTCGCCTTACGACACCGGGCTAGCGTTGTGAATCTCGGGGATACTGTGAAGTGGTAGTGCGAATTGCGGCTGGAGGAGAAGTTATCGTCGACGTTTTCCACCTGGGGGACTGCTTCGTGTCTTCGGCCCAAGATAGGTTAAGATCGTTGCGGCGCTGTCGCTCTCCGGTGTTACGATAGGAAGATGTTTGAAACGGTGAGTACAAACCTGTAGTCAAACAGAAATTAAGTGCAATCTCACAGGGGCCTTCAAGGCCGAGCAAATATTATGTTAGACGCTGGCTTTATTTAGTGATACCAAATTGACATATGAAACGGCCTGGTTGTTTAACCCTCGTTTCGAATACCTCTTCCAGGAAATTTTGGTATAATTATTTACTAGCGTCCTCCAGGAGATGTTTCAACATTTATTAGTTCAGGATATTCACAAGTGTTAGATTAAACAGCGAAACGGTCTCCCATTCGTGGGCATGGTCTCTTAAAGCTGTTTATTCGGGAAACGGGTTCAATTAAACATTAGCTAGGAACACGGTCTCCAAGACTGGAGGCTTCGGGTTCGATCGTAGCTACGGGAAAATACTAATGACAGGACGAGAAAAGTTCTCTCTTTAAACGGTCGGACAGGATCAGGAAGGGAATGAAGGGAGGGAATGAAAGAATGTATGAATGAAGTCTGCCCCTGAATGCGGACGAGAAGCGGCTTTTATAGCTCCTCTTCGTGTTTCGTACATCAAGCCACCACCTCCGGCATTCTAAGTGGGGGAACAGCGCAATACGTGGAGCAGGGATCTCTTAATGACGTAGTCGGCCGCGCAGGCGAAAAATTCAAACTTGTAACGTAGAAATCGCTAGGCTGGAACGCGCGAATTGATTTTAATTCACAAAAACGCGTTTCGACTGGGCGAATCGTTACACATGATCCTCCTCTCGGGAAAATAAAGGACAACCGGCGGAGACGTCGTGAAGATACCTGGAGATCTCGACACAGAAAACATTCATATCTTTCAGTATACATTCTGGGAATATTTAGTGATGTGAAAGTATTCAGGTTTCAGGGCAATTCACTTTCACACAACTTTTCAACTAGGGAGAAATTGCATAGGCCGCGGAGACCGGCGTACAATATCCAGGAACCAGGTGCACGGGATTAAACTTACAGGCACTGGTACAAAAAAAAACAGCGACTTCCTTTCTACATTCTTTCCTTCAAGCTTCGATAAATCTACAATCTCCAGCTATTATCCGGGTCTACGGTAGCTATGAGTACGCTTCAAAAGAAAAAAAAAACATCAGTATTATCAATCACACTTTAAAATCAATCTCATTTTAAAATCGATCGTTCTGTTACAGGTGCACTCATCTGGAATAGCCCCTAACGCATATCTGGATTAAGCGAAAAGCTTCAAACTCACGGAGCGGATTCACAGGTGCATTCATTCTGGAATCGCACTGTTACAAATGCATTCATCTGGAACACACTCTAACGCTTATCTGGATTAAGCGAAGAGTTTCAAACTCACGAAGTGGACACAGTTGCGGTATCAACGTAATCACACTAGCAGGATTCTCTGGAGCGCATTCATCTCTGGAACAAGGAGCGGATGCAGTTGCGGTCTCAACATGTACTCACACTAACAGGTTTCTCTAGAGCGAATTCATCTCTGAATAAATGCATCGGTCGCGGTATCGACCTACATTCATACTGGGAGATTCTAAGTATGCGAAAGGATTCAGGTTGCAGGATAACCTTCTTTCACAAAACAATCTCACTAGAGGAAATTGCAGAGGCTGCGGGAACCAGCGTACACTTTCCAGAAAACCGCATACTGGACTCAGGATTCTGTCACTGAAAACGCATTTTCACCTCCAAGCTTCGACTTATAGTCTACTATCTCCTGTCAACACCCGGGTTCACGGTGACAGAGAGCACGCTTCAAAAGGATGATCTTTCAGGGTAAGCATTCATGCTAACTATGGCGGCATTCACACAAACTTACATATCTTACCTTTTTAGATCCACCAGGCACTTATATGCGGATACCTGCGGCTCTGGAACTGAAAAATTTTGAATACAACGGCGGAACTGGCACACGAAGACTTCCACTCGCGGACATCTGGATTGTCCTGTCTTCGGCCATCTTCCACGGGCGGACACCTGGATTGTCCTGTCTTCGGCCACCTTTTGGCATTCCGGCCATGGCCTGGCATTCTTTTGCCATCTTCGCCTTCTTCGCCTTTTTCGCTAGGGTGCCTCGGGGTCGCTAAGCCCGAACCAGTAGGCAAACTGGTCCCTGAGGGTGGCGGAATACGCTGCTACGCTGGCGTTTCTTCGGATAAACAGCTAGGGCACCTCGGGGTCGAAAAATCCCGTATCAGCAGTGAAGCCGCTGATCCTTGAGGTTTGCAGGAGGATTTACGGACTAGACTGGATTTCGGAAAGATCTTATCTGGACTACGCGGATTTCGGAAAGATCTTATCTAGATACAGGAAAGGACTTGGACAGGAATCTACGAATGCTATACTGGACATCACTGGTTCTGACTGGTTCTGGGTTCCGGAAGATTTCGCTGGACGGCTATACTGTAACAGGTTTTGTGAATTTTTCAAATTACAAAATTTTAAACAAATATTTTTCAGGTATCGGATGCCAAATTCTAGTTCTGGAGTTTCCGGCGGGTGCTTGCTAATCTCTATGTATATCTGAGCTCAGGTTGCCTGCTCGGGCGCCATGTAACGATACCTGCCCTTTGCTAATTAGGGCTAATAAACTTAATAAATTTCCTTCGGGTATCTTTCTCAGTCGGAGATAATTTGGTTCAGCCAGATATACACTTGAATATTAGCAAGCAAACACTAAGATAACTTTAGACAGTTTAATTATAAGGTTCACTATTTACAAACATAGGTATTGTTCTTAAGAAATCAAATAAAATGTATTTTACAATGTATTTAATTAATTATGATGGGCACCCAGTTGCCAGTTCCTTACGCGCCGGCAACCCGTTTTGCATCTGTGTGTGGAAGGTCCGATTGGCCGCCTTCTGCAGGAATCGACGGGACGCTACTGGCCGGGGAGACGTTTTGCCCAAAGTAATTTGCAGTGGAGCCAACCTTCGCGCTCGAATGTCACGTCCGACGTTGAAAACCGCGTGCAGCTGCAAGTATAGGTTATTTCTAATATGTTATGTTTTTCGCCTTACGACACCGGACTATCGTTGTGAATCTCGGGGATACTGTGAAGTGGTAGTGCGAATTGCGGCCGGAGGAGAAGTTGTCGTCGACGTTTTCCACCTGGGGGACTGCTTCGTGTCTTCGGCCCAAAGATAGGTTAAGATCGTTGCGGCGCTGTCGCTCTCCGGTGTTACGATAGGAAGATGTTTGAAACGGTGAGTACAAACCTGTAGTCAAACAGAAATTAAGTGCAATCTTACAGGGACCTTCAAGGCCGAGCAAATATTATGTTAGACGCTGGCTTTATTTAGTGATACCAAATTGACATATGAAACGGCTGGTTGTTTAACCCTCGTTTCGAATACGTCTTCCAGGAAATTTTGGTATAATTATTTACTAGCGTCCTCCAGGAGATGTTTCAACATTTATTAGTTCAGGATATTCACAAGTGTTAGATTAAACAGCGAAACGGTCTTCCATTCGTGGGCATCGTCTCTTAAAGCTGTTTATTCGGGGAACGGGTTCAATTAAACATTAGCTAGGAACACGGTCTCCAAGACTGGAGGCTTCGGGTTCGATCGTAGCTACGGGAAAATACTAATGACAGGACGGGAAAAATTCTCTCTTTAGACGGTCGGACAGGATCAGGAAGGGAATGAAGGAAGGGAATGAAAGAATGTATGAATGAAGTCTGCCCCTGAATGCGGACGAGAAGCGGCTTTTATAGCTCCTCTTCGTGTTTCGTGCATCAAGCCACCACCTCCGGCATTCTAAGTGGGGGAACAGCGCAATACGTGGAGCAGAGATCTCTTAATGACGTAGTCGGCCGCGCAGGCGAAAAATTCAAACTTGTAACGTAGAAATCGCTAGGCTGGAACGCGCGAATTGATTTTAATTCACAAAAACGCGTTTCGACTGGGTGAATAGTTACAAATTAATGCTGAAATTCAAAAATTATTGTTGCCGTATTGTTTCTAATGACGTAAATCACCCACATTTACCTGTATTTTACACAGAGACCTGCCAAAATTGTGGCTTCTAGGGGAATTGCCAAGTGGAAAAACACAAAATCGCACAAAAATTCAAAATATTTATATAACCTGTAAGCAAAGAAAGATGTTAGAAGCGTACATAATTTATTTCGGTGTTCCAATTTATAATATGGTCCGGTTAGCAATCGCTTGCTTAAACAAAGCCTCCCGTGAGAATAATTTCTATTTTTTTCCGCCGTAATACTGATCTGGAAATAGCTAATATTTCTTTTAATTATTGTAGCGCTTTAGAAAGATAGTTTTTTTTACCTATAATGGGATTTTTAATTAGTTAAATAGTTAAGTAAGTAGCTAACTAAGGGTTGTAAACTCGCTGTTACCAGTCTAACGTATGGTTATCCGATGTTTGAGTTAGGTGTTTAAATTAAAAAACATTTTAAAAAAAAATTCTTTGTATGTTTTAGGGGTTGAAAATTTTAGTTAGGGGTTGCTGTTAAGGGTAGTTTTCCGCTGCCATCAGTGGGAGAAGCTGCAAGCCTTGTGTAAGGGGCTCCAACCCTGTCGGTGATCTAGGGGTAGTTTTCCCTCGTAGACCACTATTTGCACCTAAGGAGTTTAACTCGTCTGCTGATTACTGTATTTTAATTTAGGGGTTGTAAGGCCTAGTTTTCGGTCAAATAAAACACCCACCAAAGATAAATAAACTTATATTCAAAGAAACTGAATTTTGGAACCCTTTACATTTAACTTTTGCTCGATCTGCTATATGCAGGTTTAGCAGTAGCTTCGTAAAAGCTTGGTAACTTAGGCTAATTTTTATGACATGTAATTCACCCTGCAAGGATAGAACAATCGAAGCAGCCCCTTTATAATTTGGGTTAAAAAGATACCAAAATGTTCCTGACCTCATATCCAGAGCTGGCGACCACCCTTCGGCTGTTTATTATTTAATTAAGCAAAACGACCGTATTTATTTATGAAGATTAAAGTGAGTTCGGCTGGAATTTTGGGACACCGCGGGCCTCCTAGAATTCCTGGATTTTCTTAAGGTCAGGCACTATACAAACACGTATATTTTAGATTAAAAAAATTTATTTAGGACTGCCCCCGAGGAAGGTTTTTTCATCCCCCTCGTATGTCCCCGTTGAGTAATTCGTCTTGTGTCGTTTTGCCAAATTGCGTTTTTCAAATCGCCTCTCGAGAAATCTTTGAATACGCGTTTATCACAGGCTTGTTCTTTATAATGCAACTTTGCTGTTCCCAGCTTTCTTCCTGGAAACAATTTGCTGACCTGTGAGGTTTTGCGTTCTTACTAACTGAACTTCTGCATTCGTTATAAATGCAATTTATGCAGGGGCGTACTTCGACTTATTCTTTCCTTTCATTACAATTTAGGTAATTTAAAATTTGTAGGATTTATTATAAACGCAAGTTTGTAGTAAAAACTTTTTACAACATATTATCATAACAAATCTACCGTTCTTTCAAGAAAATACACAAACTTGTGACTACTTGGATAAAATTTCCGACCGAAACTAGCTCAATGAAGACGGCGTGTACAGCTCTTTAAATATACTCGAATAAAAAGGCGCCAACGGATTTTTACAACTAATGACAAGTGTATCTATGTATTCAAAGAGAATTCGTAAACTCAAGTAGCACAAAGTAATCTGAAAGAGAAGCTCAACTCAAGTACAGGTAACAGTAACAAAAAAATACGCCCGAATGCGAAGATCACAATATATAATTGTCATTAATGCACATATAAAACATTATGGGTCGACAAACTACGAGGTACCTCACAAACCGCATAAAGTCTAATTCATATTTCTTAATACATACTCACAAGTTACGGTACAGTGATATAATATTTATCGAACACAATAAAATCAGGCACGGTTTGCAAGGAGATAAGCTGATGTGCTTCCAGGCACCAAGCTAGCGAAGCGAACTGTATACTCCCAACGTCAGAATGCCCGAACGGGGCTTAAAGCGACAGGAATAAACGCCACAGGTGTGAGCGGCCATGACTACGGATAAGTACGGGACGAGGTCAAGCCTTAAGCGACTTCCGCATTCAGATGAGCTGTAAAATCTAACACCATTGCAAACTGCCCTAACGGCTCCTTGCTGACTGCTTGCTATAAGGAGAAAATACTCCACAATAGAATACAGGTGAAATTAAATACAGCCTGAAGAAAGCTTCCTTACTTACCCCACGATGTTCAGGGCACGTGCGAAGAAGTAAACCAGCAGCGTAGAAAATTATGTTCAGGAAAGCAGATCCGCCGAAAGGCGTGGGCAACTAATACACAAAATCAAATTTCATGCCCATAAATCCATACAACACTTTAACTGCCGCTTAAACTGGCTTCATGCTGCTACCGAAGGCAAGCGGAAAAAGGAAGCTGAGCTGACAATTGCGACTATATAATTTCTGGGCTGCAACCCAAAAAGTATTTATATATTAACTGAGTGCCATAGACCGTAAAATCGAATATATGGGCAACTGAGGCGTAACAATATGGAATAACTACTACAGATAACGAAATCAAAACGATGCGCAATTGAATCGTAACAAACAGCTGCCTTTGTTTTTCTGATGATTGGAGATAAAACCTATTAGTATTGGTTTTCTTACGGTATACTGATGTTTCAAAAGTATTTAACCAGTTATGTTCTATATTCGAACGAAGGTTGATAGAACTTTTTTACATACAATTTTACATGAAACACATCCCTAAAGTTTGGCAGATTCCTGTCTGGGCGTCTCGTAGATATATAAGACTACTATGAAATAAATTCAAAAAAGACATATGAACGAAATTACAAACAAAACATGTAGTTTCCGGTCCACGGGTATTAAAGAGGTAATAGAATAAAAAAATAATTTTTCTTTTTCAATATAATCTTCCTCTATTTTACTACATCTTTTATAACTGCTCGTTATTATCTGAAGTTGTGTCCTTAAAATAGTTTAAAACTGCAGGCTAGGTCTGGTCTATACGTGGAAGGGGGGGGGGGGGGGGGTAATGCTATTTCTGTAAACCCCAGGGTTGAATAGCAGCATTCGCAACAACTAAAATGATGCATTATGTTCCAGTTTGTTCTTTAAGATCCACCAGCAGAATTCCCTGAGGATCCCAAAAAATTGTTGCCATGATCTTTTTTGGGGTTGTTTCACTTTTGCTTTTATTGGAAGTCACCATAGAGTCCTGTTTAGAGAAGGGATCACGGTACCGAACCATAGTTTTATCTCCAGTGACCATTGGATTAACCACTTTCTTTTCTCTCCTCTCACAGAGCGCTAAAGATTCAGAATAACATTTCACGCGTCGTTGGTTTTGGGCAACACTCGAAAGTTTTGAAACGCACCCTGCACTCATTTGGTTCATACCAAGATGCTCGTGTAAAATTCGAAGTACCGATGATTTTTAAAGCCCACATCTTGCTGATAATTCTTTAGTTTTCCGTCGCCTATTCTTTAGCACCTCTTCATGTAAATGTTTCTGCAAGTCTGTCTTAACGAGGATCACCTTAAATCGAATTTCATCTTAAGTGAAACTAGTTAGCCCATTCTTTAACAGTTAAATGACGGGAAAAATTTGCCGTACATAGCATTTAAGCGTCGTTGCATTTCTGCACAGCTTTCGCTTTCTTTCGTCAAAAATTTCTAACTTCGATGTAGGTTGTGCGGCAAGGGACAACTGGGGCCGCCGATTTGGAGCCGCCGATTTGGGGCCGCCGACTGGGCGACAGCCAACTGGGCGCCAAGCCGACTCGACGCTAACCTAACTGGGCACTAAACCAACTGGGCGTAAGCCCAACTTGGAGCCAAGTTATACACAGGGATATGCGGACAACGCAACACAACGTTTTCCATGAATTTTTACTAAATTTGGAAGACTTTCTGCCTACCACAAGCAATAAAAAAATTTCTAAGAATTTTGTAATAATTGTGCCTCATCGTACAGGCGGTTCGATGAAGTTAGGTTAGGTTAGGTTAGGTTTCTTTTTAGAGAAAAAACACAGTCTTCGGGGAGTTTTGCCAACATGCTTTTCGCTGTGTGGATTTGTTCCTTTTTAAATTTAATTATTAGTTTTGGGAACTATTTTGCTGCTGGCGCCGAGTTGGCTTGGCGCCGAGTTAGCGGGCGCCCAGTTGGTCTACCGCCCAGTTTGTGCGAAATTACTCTGTCACTGTGTTGTTGTTGATTGCTACTATGAGTAGGTGATAGTTGTGGAGATTTTGAGCTAGCAAGTATTAATATTATTTTTGCACTATTTTATTTGCAGTTAGTTTCAAACTTTTTAGATATTGATATTTTTTCACCTGTAAGAATTAACCACTGTGAAGGTCTTGCGTGAACAAAATCTTGTGTAAAGGCCCCTTTTACACGAGGATACCGTATGCGAGATATAGTACGCGGGATACAGAATCATGGTGGAAAAGGCCCCTTTCAGACGTGGCTAATGTATCGGATACGCGGAGCTTTCAGTCCCTTGCGAAAAAAATTCAGTGCAGTGCAGTTATGGACCTACCATTGTTATTTTAACATTTAATAGTATATTATTATATGAGCGATTATGACAGCCATTATTCACGAAGGCGCGTGGCGTAAGTCATCTGAGTGAATAATGGCCATAATCGCGAATATAATACGATATTTTATCTACTTCTATGCAATAGGAGCCTTGTGTTCATATTTCAGAATTTTGACATTTGTGACAGCTGTTAACTTCGAAAGTCATTGAATAATAAGAATGAATTCTGTGATTGGCTATAACCTATTGAATAATGAAAATAGAATTTTCTGATTGGTTGCAACTTGCAAACTATTGAATAATGAAAATAGAATTTTATGATTGGCTGCAAACTGTGAATTATGAATCATAATTAATGGTCATTGTACAGTAGGAGTAGATAAAATTTTTAACGAATTGGAGATGTGACGCTAGGACGGTGCTCTTTTAGCGATTTGTGTGACGCTTGGAAAATGCACAGTTTTTGCGAATTTGTGCAAGCTGTACATAATGCAGGTGAATGTTGTTGGTGTCATTTTGAAGCTCTCGTCAAGGGCGAACTTTTTGTTGTGAAACTGTAAGATTAGAGGAGACGAAAATACAGGGGTTAAATAGTATATTATACATCAAGGTAGCGAAGCGCAGTATTATAACCTGAGCGCATATTAGATATTGAGCGCCCAGCGCGAAGTATCGAAAGAGCGACGGTTATAAGACGATTCGCTACCGTGGTGTATATACTATTTTTTGCACTACCAAACGGCTTAATCCCTAAATTCTCAACAAATTTCGAAAATATGTTAACTGTCAACCTGACAATACAGCTCTTTAAAACGTCAAAATTAAAATAGTCATATTTGGTAACTTAGCAATTTATTAGTTACCACGGTAAAAATTGTTTATTTTACTTTCTCTCCCTTGGTGAAGAAAATCAACTTCACCACCTAAAAATAGGCCAATAACGGTGCGTTCTGAAACTAGTAGTGCAAAATAGTATATTATACATCAAGGTAGCGAAGCGCAGTATTATAACCTGAGCGCATATTAGATACTGAGCGCGCAGCGCGAAGTATCTAAAGCGCGAAGGTTATAAGACGATTCGCTACCGTGGTGTATATACTATTTTTTGCACTACCAAACGGCTGAATACGTAAATTCCCAACACATTTCGAAAATATTTTAACTGTCATCCTGACAATACAGCTCTTTAAAACGTCAAAATTAAAATAGTCATATTTGGTAACTTAGCAATTTATCAGCTACCACTGTGAAAATTGTTTATTTTACTTTCTCTCCCTTGGTGGAGAAAATCAACTTCACAACCTAAAGATAGACCAATAACGGTGCGTTCTGAGACTAGTAGTGCAAAAACGATTTTTTTGACACGAAAGCGTTCGGTGCTGTTACATTGCATATTTTTTGAAGGATCTAAATGTGATTTGGGGCTAGTTGGAAAGAGGATGAACCAACGCTCATCGTACTGGCTGGTTTTTGGGGTCGGCGATACACGGGAGCGAAGTTACAGAGGTATGAAGCTGAGGTGGGTCTGTAGTAAATTGGATGTTCGCATAAACAGGGGGAAGGAAATAAATGTCGAATTTTGTTTTTAGCAGTATGTTGATGAAACTGTGGGGTTTTAAGCCTCTTGCGGCTTAGGTGGATTTGGGAGTTGCAAAATGGGGAAAATCGTTATAATTATCAGAAAAACCTTAAAATTAATATTTGTGTGACATTCGCTGTTTGGAGACGTTCTACTGGTCGATTGTACTTCTTAGGAGAATGCGGGATGTAGGGCTTTTGCAACTCAGGTGGATTTGGGGGTTGCAAAATGGGGAAAACGCTATAATTATCAGAAAAACCTTAAAATTAATACATGTGTGACGTTCGCTGTTTGGAGGCGTTCTACTGGTCGATTGTATTTTTAGGAAAATGCGGGATGTGGGGCTTTTGCAACCCAGGTGGATTTGGGGGTTGCAAAATGGGTAAAACGTTATAATTATCAGAAAAACGTTAAAATTAATATTTGTGTGACATTCGCTTGTTGGAGACGTTCTGCTGGTCGATTTTATTTTTTAGGAGAATTCGGGATGTGGGGCTTTTGCAAACCAGGTGAATTTGGGGGTTGCAAAATAGGGAAAACGTTATAGTTATTGGAAAAACGTTATAAATCGATGTTTGTGTGAAATTCGTTGTTTGGAGACATTCTACTGGTCCATCGTATTGTTTAAGGGAAGAGAGAATTCGGGGTTGTGAGGGGTGGGTGGGGGAGGAAATGTTTTGCCTTATTGTCTCAATTATTAAATAAGGAAAATGTGCTATTTTCTTTGATTCTGACCCTTTGTGAAAATCTAAATTTGCAAGTATACTAAATAATGGTGTGATGCTAACGGAATGTCGAATTGTACTTTTCTCTAACATGAATAATATTTCGTAGGAATGTCATTGCCGCGCTATTGTTGGTCCAGTCGTAGATGGCCACTGGAAGGGTTGGGATGTGTCAGGTATTTGCACTAAAACTTAACAAGAGGTTGTAAGAGAATGTAATAGAAATAATTGGTGGGGACTTTAAAAATATAAATACAGATGCATATGTACATATATGCACGGAAAATGCATAGTTATTTAGTTTAGACACTGTAAAAAATCCCCAATCAACAAATCCTTTTAAAATGTATTTATTGCACAATTAACCCAAAACTAAAGATACATATCGGCTAAAAAACCTCAAGATCTATTCGCATGTAATCCCCTTTTTACACTGCCCCGTTTCTCCTAATAAAAGCAGTAAATCTTTACTCCAGTTATATTTACTATTAAAGCACGTTTCAGGAAGTCAACAAAATAAAATATAAACAATAACATGTCGAGACGCCGAGCGGATGGCATTTAACTCTTAGAAATCCTTCAAAACAACTTGCACAAGATGCTGAGAAGGTTTAAAATTGTAGTACTCAATGATCTGCTATGCACTAGAACTTCGCAGGTATGTTTGCCATTATGTTTTTTATTGAATGTTTTAACATTGAAAATGTTTAACGAATTGGAGATGTGAGGCTAGTACGGGCTCTTCCAGCGATTTGTGTGACTCTTGAAAATGCGCAGTTTTCGCTAATTTTTGAAAGTTGTACGTATTGCAGGTGGAAATATTGAGAAAATTTACGATTCGAGGGGCGAAAATACGGGGGTTAAAACGATTTTTTGGACACGAAAGCGTTCGGTGCTGTTACATCAAAATGTGTTTTGGGGCTAGTTGGAAAAAAGATGAACCAAGGCTTATCGTACAGGCTGGTTTTTGAGGTTTGCAATGCACGGGAGCAAGTTACAGGGGTAGAAATCTGAGGTGCATTTGTAGCAAATTGGATGTTTGCATTGAAACGATAAAGAATCCGACCTGCGATTGATTAATTAAAATAATCAATGGTAGAAAAAAATCGCAGATCAACCCCCCTACAGTTTGTACACCACGGCAGCTCTGAAAAGATCTTTACTTACCGCGATGGCCGAGCTAACTCAATTTCGGCGATGTGGTCGTGGATTCTAATTATCAGTTGTATTCCCTGCAATATCTTTAAAAAGAAATGGGCGCCTGAAATCCATAGATTTCAAATAATTAAAATAATGATTACAAGTGACTAGCGTTTATTTAATAATAAAAAAAAATCATCTTGTAGAGTCAACAATTATAATTCAATAATGAATAGTTAAAATAAATCGATCATAACCAATGTGATAATAATAAAAAATGTGCAAATAACTGAAGGTCGCGACACGCACAAAGAGCAAAAAAACCCCTTTCGGGTTAATAAGTGAATTGAGAGCTCAAATTTAATCAAGGAATAAGCTTATCACTCTCATATCATTAAACCTTCCTGCTCAGGCTATTGAGTTCAAAAGGCGTGAATGCTCCTTTTACAAAAATTTCAATTATACACCAAAATCGTAGCTTTAATGTTAATCATAATTAAATATATGCATAAAAGACTAAATATTAAAAAACAAAAGCATGTATGTAATTGAGCTTTACAGGTTGATAATAATGGTAAGCGTAGATGCAAATTTTAACAATTGATGGTTTTGGAATGCAAATTTCAGGTATCGAATATAATTTGACGTCGGATAATCGTGGAATAGCCGATCCAAAATTAACTTGCAGGCCGGGGAAACCATCTGCTTTCAATACAGTAAATTACCACCAAGGGCGGCACTAACCTGGCGTTTCCAGCACCCACTAATTGTTGACGGGAAAAACTGGTCAGGAGTTGCTATACCAACTGGTCACAGCACCTTGAATGGGCCCGCAATCGAAGCAGAATCACTTCCCAGATTGTAGCAGTTAGGCTGGTGTCGAAAATCAAAGCAGAAAGGCGGCCTTGCGTCCCAGATTAAATTCTTCGGTTTAAACTATTATTTAAGAGCTAAAGAAAATGTAATCAATATGGGAATAACAAACAGAAAAGCGCCATCGTACCTGATTCGGATTATCAGCTCTTGGAAACGAAATTAGATGTCGTGGCGAAATAAGCACACACAACGCCTTCTTAGAAGCGAGTTGCTTCGTCAAAATGCAGGACAAGAATGTCCGCGGATCGGCCAACAAGCGAAAAACAGCTGAAGGCTGGAGCTTCACGATAACGAGCAATTCGGACTTTCCAGAATCGGCACAAAGTGAGCGGACTAAAAATTGGAAATAATTCGAAATACAATGGATTATAACTAGTAAAAATATACAGGTTGGCCTGAAATAGATGGGTAAATGGCGAAACAAATAAGCGGAGCCAAAGAATTGTTTCAGCATAAACAGGGGGAAAGAAAAAAATGTCGAATTTTGTTTCTGGCAGTATGTGGATAAATCTATGGGTTATTAAGAATTTTGCGGCTCAGGTTGATATAATGGTGGCAAAATGGAGAAACCGTTATAATTAACAGAAAAATTGTAAAATTATTATTTGTGTGCAATGCGCGGTTTGGAGACCTTCCACTGGTCGCTTTAACTTTTTTAAAAATTTGGGAGTTGGGAATTTGGTGGCCCAGGTGAATTTGGGGTTTGCAAAATGGGGAAAACCGTTAAAATTATCAGAAAAACCTTAAAAACAATATTTATGGGAAATTCGCTGTTTGGAGATTTTCTCCTGGTCAATTGTATTTTGTAAGAGAATTCAAAATGTGAGAATTTTGCGGCCCAGGAGGATTTGGGGGTTGCAAAATGGGGAAAACGTTATAATTATCAGAAAACCCTTAAAAACTATATTTGTGTGAAATTCGCCGTTTGGAGGTTTTCTTCTGGTTAATTGTATTCTTTAAGAAAATTCAAAATGTGGGAATTTTGCCGCCCAGGTGGATTTGGGGGTTGCAAAATGGGGAAAACGTTATAATTAACAGAAAAACCTTAAAATGAACATTTGTGTGAAATTCGCCGTTTGAAGACTTTCTACTGGTCGATTTTATTTTTTAAGAGAATTCGGGATGTTAGAATTTCGCGGCCCAGGTGGATTTGGAGGTTGCAAAATAGGAGACATTTTACAATTATCAGGAAAACCTTAAAATCAATATTTATGTGGATTTTACTGTTTGGAGACTTTTTACGGGTCGATTGTATTTTTTCAGAGAATTCGGGGTGTAGAAATTTTGAGGGGTTGCAAAATTGGAAAACCGTTATAATTATCAGAAAAATTGTAAAATTATTATTTGTGTGAAATGTGCTGTTTGGAGACTTTCTACTGGTCGATTGTAGTTTTTATGAGAATTCTAGATGCGGGAATTTTGCGGCCCAGGTAGATTTGGAGGTTGCAAAATGTGAAAAACGATATAATTACTAGGAAAACCTTAAAATCAATATTTGTGTAAAATTCGCTATTTGGAAAATTTCTACGGGTCGATATTCGGGATGTGAGAGTTTTGTGGCTTAGTTAGATTGGGGTGATGCAAAATGGGGAATTATAAGAAAAACCTTAAAATCAATATTTGTGTGAAATTCGCCTTTTGGAGATTTTTTACTGGTCGATTCCATTTTTATGAGAATCGGAGATGCGGTTATAGAAGGAGGAGATTTTTTCATTTTTTAAAAAAAGGAAAATGTGCATTTTTTATTCTGGCCCTTTGTGAAATTGTAAATTTGCAAGTAAATAGTAAATAGCTTGTCGGATTGTATTTAATTCTAACATGAATAATATTACGTGGGTTAAGGTTATTGCCGCTCTGTACTTGTTCGCAGAATGGTTGTGGCCACTGGGAGGGTTGGGATGTTAGTGTCAGCTTAATGCACGATTGTAATAGAGAAAATTGATGGGGACTTTAAAAATATAAATACGATACATAGATATATATATATATATATATATATATATATACAGGGTGATTCATAACTGGTTGAACAAATTGAACAGGCGTTTAGAGCATCATGTTCTGGTTAAAACATGCGAAATACAATTTTTGCCGATAGGGTTTTGTTTCCGAGTTATTAGACCTCAAAGTTTCCGGTTACAACTTTAATTTTTAACTTTAATAGTACCAGGCCAAGATTTATGTGACATAAAAAGTTGAGGTTGAAATTTAACAAACTTTTTATGTCACATAAATCATGGCCTGGTATTATTAAAGTTAAAAATTAAAATCGTAACCTTTGAGGTCTAATAACACGGAAAAAAATGCCGATCGGCAAAAATTTTATTTTGCATTTTTTAACTAGAATATGATGCTGTAAACTCCTGTTCATTTTGTTCAACCAGTTATGAATCACCCTGTATATGGAAAATGCAAAATTACTGAGTTTATACAATGTAAGAGCTCCCCATACAACAAATCCGTTTAAAATAAGTTTATTGAACAATTAACACAAAACTAAACACACATATCGACATCTACGTTCCACGCTCCAGTTCTTATATTTGCTATTAAAGCACGTTTCATAAGTAAACAAAATAAACTATGAATAATAATATGTGGATCAGCCAATCGGATGGCTTGTAATTCTCAGAACTCCTTTAAGACAACTAATAAATGTAATAATAAGAATGACTCATATAAGCAATGCATCTTCTAAAGTTATATAAAAAAAATTGAATGTAATATCGAATTCAACATCTTTATCTAATTGCAAATTAATATTAAAGTGTACAAGACGTACAAGGTGCAAAACTGTAGTACGTATTATTTATTAATCATCTGCTATGCAGTAGAACTTCGCAGTAACGTTTCGCGTGGCGTATGATAAACAATAATAATACAGATGTGAACAATTTTAATACTTTTTTTTATTTCTATGCCTTGTAATTCTTTCAGATTTTGGAAGTTTTTATTTCTGTCGAAGGTGCAGTCAGATATAACACGTTCCATTATCGCACAGGCTATACCTATAGTAACAAATGCACTGTTTCACACTACTCATTCGATTTAAAT
Source organism: Agriotes lineatus (assembly GCA_940337035.1). Classification (NCBI taxonomy): domain Eukaryota; kingdom Metazoa; phylum Arthropoda; class Insecta; order Coleoptera; family Elateridae; genus Agriotes; species Agriotes lineatus. The sequence continues at coordinate 143,473 of CALNHX010000376.1, forward strand.
AGAAATTGAAGAAAATCTGCTACGCCTATGATATGACATCGTATGTTCCAGCTTGCAAAAGTATACGTGTTTGAAAGGCTCCATATGGTCTAATGGCAAATCGGTATCCGAGATACAGAATTTGTTGCCGGCGCAGCGGTCGAATGGGACGGATACCGAAATTCAGTATCGCGATACCGTATGCGTCGCCCGATGACTTGTATCTTCGTATCTGGGATACCGGTATTTCGCATACAGTATCCAAGTGTGAAAGTGGCCTAAGTTATGGTTCTTAACCTACTAGTAGCATTTAAAACATTTCTTGGTTTTGTGATAATCACACTTATGGATCATTTCAAGGAAAAACACTACAGGTTCTTTAAAAACAAATTGAAAAAAAACAGAGGAATAACTGATTATCTAAGGTAGAGTACCTATATAAGATAAGAGTAAGGCAAACGATGACATTTGGGGATCCAAAAAATTTAAGTTTGTCGGAAATGCCATAGTTAACTACGTTACTTTGTTATTGTGTAGTTGCACGTTTATTAATTATAGTTCTTCTTTTATGAAATGCATTCATACAACACATAGGCAAAATTTATACAATTTAAGTAATGTACAATAAGCTATTAGCCATTTTATATTGTTTATTCAAATTTAAACTACAGTTACTTTTGTTGGAACCCTTACATGAATTATAATGTCACTTAATACGTTACGTTAAACAGATGAAACGATAAAAACATAAAATATAAAAGAGTAATTAACGAAACTGCATGTGTTATGTACGTATTAGATAATGCAAATAATAGAGAATAACGACAAACATGTGAAGCATCTGCTAAAAAATATGTTTTTGGTTCTTCTTAGAATGGATTGTTAATGAAATTGACTATTTTGCAACATTTTCCGGCAATAATTCCTAAATTTCTATACATGCCTTGATTGCAGAGTCCATGGGTCATGTTACCGAAACAATATTTAAACCTATGTTTGTAGCATGCTCCACGATTTTAATTAAAATGTCCGCGACTATTGAGCTGTTAGTGCTTTCTGACGTAAAGTAGTAAGCCATCATATGCTTCCATCTAGTTGTGATACTACCTACAAATAATAAAAAACAGTGAATATTAAAAACCTGAGATTGTTCTAATATTTTATTAACCTAACACGAAAACTAAAGCTTTAGAAGCTAAACTATTGTCCTGATTTGCCAATGTTACACCTCCCGTAAAAGAATTCGTGGCCACACAAAAGTCCACACTCTTTCTTATTTCCATTTTATGGCAAGCATGCAATCTTTTTCGAAAATTCTGTTATAGTTTGAAATTGTAATCTTTAATAAAGTAAAGACATCTGTTAAAATGCCAGGTTAAACATTTAAATGCTGTAAATGGAAATTCCATTTGCGAATAGATGGAAATGGAAGTCCTGTTTTTCTAAAATTAGTATACCCACTGTCCACATGAAAATCTCAGCCTTAATAACCTTTCTAATGAAGCTCTGACCTTCCGCCTTGCAGGCCAAGCTCCTTCATGGGGTGTTAGTGCCTCATCATTATTATAAGGTTGCATCTAGATGTATTGTACATGCATAGGGATCCAACCAATCAAATACTGTTCCTGCATTTGCCGTACTCTTATCCTACTTATTATATAGGTACTCTAATCTAAGGTACATAATAGTAAATAAAATTGCATTATGTTTTGTAACTCTCAATGCTGTCCAAATTTATTGGAACCATATCAGTAATGACAATCACAAAACATTGATTTCGTACATGATCGGAAAAGTACTACCTATCTTTTTGCAGAACATTAAAAAGCTTTTAACGATAGCAATCTCGGAATGTCAAATATCCTAAATTATTTAATAGGCTCCTTAACAAATTTTGCCTCGTCAGGATTACATATTGTTCTAGAAATATATTTGGCAACAATACCACAAAAATGTATTTGTTATGAAATGTACACATGCCTAAATATGATTTATTGGATTCTGGCATTGCTTTCTTCTCTGAAAAAAATTTAATTATTATAAAATAGTGTAGTAACTGTAATACAGTATTGTTATATCTGTGGAAATCTATTATTTAACTTAAGTAAGTAAACGTTAATTTACGAAGACTTCAGTATTGTTCAATTGAATGGTTACTTTACGAGATACAGGGTGTACCTGATCGGTCGTACAAAAAGGGCACTACGATATTATACGCCTGTTCAAAGTACTACGTACACTTGCAATCCGAGCCTCAAATTTATATGTGACGTTTGCAAAATATAACTTGTTATTTTTTGTTTTCTGAATTTTAAAAATGTTGAAAACTATGATTAAAAAAAATAGGCATTTACAATTCCGAAAACTAAGCTTCACTTCTGTACACAAAACCGATAAGTTTATCATTCATCATCATCATCATCATAATCAGCGTTAGGGATTAAACCTTTTGGTTTGTTCCGATCTCACAGATTAAAGCTGGTCTTTCCAGCGACTTTTTGGTCTTCCGACGTTTCTTCACCTGCCTGTAGGCTGGTAATAAAGCAGTTGCTTTGGTATACGGAAGTCATCCTATAGAGATGTTCATGCCAAGTTGTTCTGCATTGTTTTTTAAATTTAGATTGAAGATGCCTAATTCGTGTCTAATTTCTTCAATGTGTTTATGGTCCAATATTCTTCTTGATTGGCCTTTTAGTAATCGTTTATTTTCGCATCTATATAGTAAGCCATAAGCTTACAAAACTTAAGGCGTGTTTCTCACTTTGTGTTTTTTAGATATCTTTTTATTGTTCCGCACATATAGTTGAATTTCGCTATTTTGCTGTTGATGTCTCTTTGTTCTCCATATCTAATGTTGTATCCTAGATAACTGAAGCAATTGACTAGTGCGATTGGCGTATCATCAATAAATAATTTTTGCTCAAAAGTCAACCTGGCCTTTAAAAGCTATCACCTTAGTCTTTGGAGTAACGATTTCTAAATTACATATTTTTGATGATTGGTATAGCTTATGAGAAGAACGGATGCCTTGAAAATGTTTTGCTGGCGTAGAATTTTACGGATCCCATGGACTGAGCATAGAAATAAGCGTGGGTTTTAGAAAAAACAAAGCCAAACAAACGCCTTTCAAGCATCGTTTGCACTAAGGTACTTCAATTCTTGGACCATATTACCAATAGAACTGACAACCTGGAGAAAACTATTGTTCAAGGAAAATCACACCATCCTCTAAACGATGGCTTGATATCAAGCGGACAATATTAGACGAACCATCTTCAGTTGCCATGGTTTGAAATGCTGAATGAGTAATGAACCACAACACATTAATCATGATGTAATGATGAGAGAAAAAGGTAGTTTATATATTATTCAATTATTATTCCAAATAGTTGAAAGTAATTAGAACATTTTTAGTAATATGCAATCATATGATGTTATGTACGGCATATTTCATGAAGTATAATTATTCTAATAATTTTAAATTTTTTAAATTTCAGAATGCATAAATAACATGTCATATCCTGCAAAATTTACATATGAACTTGTACTTTGAACAATGTTTAATAGTAAAAATTAAGAACCGAAACTTCAGAATACATAAACAACATGTCATACCTTTTATTTTATTTTTATTTTATATTGGTACTCAGCCAACAACCGTTAGGCCAATTATAGGCGTCGCTGTACATTTTATGAGGACTTCCAACCCCACTAACGTCAGTCATGATGTTATGACATCCGGGACCAACTATTTTCGTGGCAGCCGTACCATGAGGCCGTGAGAAGCAGTTGTAGAACTCCCATCCAAGTTCTGACCAGAAAGAGTGGTGCTTAACTTTACTGATCGAACATCAACGCTTGTTCAACCTACACCATCCTGCAAAAGTCACATATGAACTTGTACTTTGAACAATGTTTAATAGTAAAAATTAAGAACCGAAGTTTAAACTTTTTTCTTGGGATGTTGGAGGTCAAGGAAAGTTGAATTTCAAGTTGTCCACTAAGATTTTCTATGAAATATAATGATTCTGATAATGTAATGAAGTTTGATGAATTTGGTCTGCTCTACAAGTCGTAATTTTAGTCGTATTTTAATTTTTAATAAGTTAAATTGCAGGTATATTCAAGCTTTACAAGTTTTATAATAACTACTTTTTCGTTAAATAGGTCGAAAAACGAAATACAAGCGAAGAAGCGCGAAAAAAATCTCGACCCCTTCACGCTTTCCTTTGGCAACACCCCAAAAAAAGGAATTTTAAATTTCGGTTCACAACCAAAAATGACATAGTGACTGAACTACTACGTCGATTTTACATTTTCTGGAAATAACTTAAAATAGGTAGGAATACTCCATATTTTTTAAACTGTATCGTAAAGTACGAATTGGGTTAAATCATCCCCTAGTCCAAATAATGCACTAGAACTTTTCAAATATAGGTACACAGTGTACTAAAAATAGCCCAGAATATGTCCACCAGGCGATGATACATCAAAACCAAACTAAAGATTCCAATTCCAATTTGATCTTAGACGAATAGCTTCTGAAACATTATCGCTTAAAGGTTTTTTTTACTTCCTTTTACTACTATAAAGGAAGTATTGGATTCACCCCAAAAATTCGAAATTGAGTTTTCAACAGATCTTCACGTTTTAGAGTCCCCTGATCCCAAAAAACATATTTTTTTTCATTGGTCTGTGTGTCTGTCTGTCTGTCTGTGTGTCTGTGAACAGAATATCTCAAAAACGAAAAGAGGTATGGCATTGAAACTTCATATATAAGTTTTGTGTACTATGTAGATGAGACAGCAAGCTTTTGAAGAAAATCGCATAACCGGAAGTAGGTGTTTACTCTTGTGATTTTTCAGTTTTTTTCGATTTTTTCAAAAACGGCTCTAACGATTTTTTTAAAATTTTACATTTTTCTTACATTTTTAATGTGTATTGATGTGAGATAGGTGATTTTCCAGTTAAATAATTCTAAAGTGGGTTTCTTTTGTTTTTTTTCTATTTTTTTTATTAACTCCTATTTTAAATAAAACACCCGGTATATTATTACATTTTTGAATTCACCTTAAAATTCTAGAGAAAATTTGTCTCTTCAACTAACACTCGATTTTGTACCGTTTTTGTAGAATTTGTAATTTTTGAAAATTTTTAACAAATGGTTAAAAATTAAAAATGAAATTTTTGACTAATTATAAGATCACTGTAAAAGGAAGTTGTGTGAGTGTATCACACCAGATTTTTTAATTTGTCAACGCTATACAACTTGAACCTAAGCGGACACATGCATTCAGCAACGTCGCAGGTCGTATCCTCAAATTCAAAAATTCAGTCAAATATGCGTTTTCTACACCTGTCACTCTAATTACTACAACAATTTATAACTCAAGAGTGAATCATTTTTACTGAAATTAACTACCATTATTATATTCTTCAAAATGATTACTCGATTATTCGGTTTCATAAAGAAGCTCGTTTGAAATACTCTAAAAGAACAAATCTAAGCAATTTAAGTCAGGACTTCTCGCGAACTATGATATCGGACTCCCACTACTCGTATATCGCCCAGGAAAGTGTTGGCACTATCTTTGTATGAAGTTCCTAATTTCCTGAAGTTTCATCTAGCTGAAATGATATGTCTTTTCTGACAGTTAATGTAATTTCCTCCAACAAGTCCGGTAAAGGATTTAACAAGAAATCAATAAATATTGGGCATTTAGACAATGAGACAAAATCCGTGGTCCTATTAAATAAAAAATTATCTTATTCAATATTAAAATATAAATTTGTCTCATAAATAACTTCATAATTTCCATCCTCAGTTCATAACAATTCCATCCACCACTCTCAAACTCCAAACGTGTAGCAGCTTCCAATAACGCCCAAATCTCCCCTCTGTACCTCAAAGATGCATAGCTAAAGATGTACTCCATTTCATTTCAGCTACTACTTTTTCCAACTAAATTCCACCTTAATATCTTTCTTTACTTTTCTTGTACAGTTGCTAATATAAAAATGAAAACCAGCGTACATAAATCAAACAAGTAGAGACACTCACTGTCGGTTCCTTTGATGTCAAAATACCGATTTGGATTACCTTGAGCTGCTCCTGGAGGGGTACTTTTCGGTAGTACTAACTGATGGCGCCACTACTTTAACACATCATGATTGGTAACAGAGCCAGTAACTGGGCTCTGATTGGTTGAATTTTGTGCTGCCATCTGATAATCACGCTTAGAAATAGCCCCCGAGTTACTGTCCCAGGCTTTCTCATGCCAAATGTTGAAACCTGTCTAGAGTGTCTGGGACAGTGCCTTAGGGGGTATTTCTAAGCTTGACTATCAGATGGCAGCACAAAGTTCTACCAATCAGAGCCAGTTACTAGCTCTGCTACCAATCATGATGTGATCAGAGCCAGTAGATATAGAGAGTACCGCCATTCTTTGATCCGTGAAAATGCCGCTATCGCCGCCATTTTTGTTCCCACCAGCAATGACTGATTGAAGTATGTCTAAAATTTTACTTGAAATTGGCAAGACTGTAAGTCTATGTCAAATTCGAGGTTGGCAGGTTATATTTTGCGCCAGTTTGTGTCAAAACTGACGCAAAAACTAACCTGCTAACCTCGAATTTGACATAGACTTACAGTCTTGCCAATTTTAAGTAAAGTTTTGGATTGCCAACAAACGTCACGTTGACGGAATTGTGTGACAAACCTCAAAGTGACGCATATGTCAGAGGAATAAACATGGCGGACGTGGCGGTACTCTCTATATCTACTGGCTCTGGATGTGATCAAGTAGTGGCGCCATCTGTTAGTACTATCGGAAAGTGCCCCCCAGGAGCCATTCCAGGTCAACCAAATCGGAATTTTGACATCAAAGGAACCGACAGTGGGTGTCTCTACTTGTTTGATTTATGTACGCTGTATGTACGCTGATGAAAACACTAACGTTAATCTAGTACTCGTTTCTTATCGATCTTAAACATTGTATTTGTTATCACACTGATTTAACAAAATATCACATTCATTATTACAATAAAACAGCGAAGTGGCGACTATGATTCGATAATATGAAAAAGACGAATTTATAAAATATAAAAATTACTATTTCCATTTTTATCTCCCCTGTCTAAAAAACAAAGACAGTATTGTAATCGTAATAAAATCACCTTCCGAGATTTCTTCAGATCTTCACTCTTAAGAGTCTCTAGATGGTGAAAAACATGTTTTTTCAATTTTGTCTGTTTGCCTGGTTGTCTGTCTGTCGGTCTGTCTGCTGTCCGTCTGTCCGTCTGTCTGTCTGTCTGTCCACCTTTTGTCAGTATAGCTCAAAAACAATTTGTTGAAAGAAGAAAATACGTTGCATTCGGATTATATGTCTGCTTGGCCGAAACCGAGAGAATTAAAGTCAAATACATACAGGGTAACTATCTTAAAAAACAAAAGTTTGCTTAGTTTTGCTTTAACTCAAGAACTATTAATTAAACAAAAGTAATACTTTGCACACATTTCAGTTTTTTACCCATAACGAAAGGGCATGTTTTGGACCCAACATATACAATGCGAACGCGCTGCTTGAGTCCTGTGGTGAGACCTTCGATTATATTGCTGTCGTAAGCCTATAATGTAAGCGATATTTCGTGGTCCCGAGTCAGAGCGCCGGTCTCACATTGTCAAAGCCGAGTTCGAATACCACCGACTACAATGTCTTTATTATTTGCAAACTAATGTAATTCACATTACTCTTGCTAGGGAAATTTTCTATAATAGTAATTTACGTTATAAGTCCGGTAAAGGCAAGTTTACAGTAGCGAGTCCAAACGTTTCGGGACGAGACGACGTAGGAGCCGAGTCTGGAATGTTGACACGAGCTACTGTAAAAGTTTACCGGACGTATGTCGTAATGCGTTTTATTTCATACTGCAATTATTAAATTTTTACTTAAAACTACAAAAAAAATTTTTGTCAATTGAAAAGAATAAATAGTTTGATTATTGATTTATTTCATTTGAATCCGGTAAAATATTTTACCGGACCTGTTTATTTCATTTGATTCCGGTAAAATGTTTTACCGGACCTGTTTATTTCATTTGAGTCCGGTAAAATGTTTTACCGGACCTGATACCGTAAAGCCTCATTTTCCGGACTAAAATCATTAACTTAAACATGGGTTTTACGATGCAGTATGAAATAAACACATTTACAGCTGCTTGTACATGCCTTGGCTGCTCCATTAAACTACCTACCGTTATAAGAATGAACAGAAGGTAAGTAACTGTGTCTTGTGTTTCTACTCTCGATCCTGGAAAAAATAGTATACAAGGTGGTCCAGATATAAGTGCACGAAAAAGCTGCAGCATCCTGAAGGTGAGAATCGCCCCAAAAAATGTAATTTGTTTTATTTAAGCATTTTGAAATTTGATTACAAAAACCAGTAGGCTTAAAAATTAATAGGCCAACAACAGTAAAGTAAAATGCAGTGAAACAGTTCATATTTTAGGTAACACTTTAATCAATTTTAATTCAGTAGTGCATCAGCCAATTTTTATTAGTAAAATCCCTAGTGCATACCAAACTGTCGATAATTTTGTCGAGTGTACGAAGTGCACGAAACAAAATTAGAATAAATTTGGTACGCAAGAGGAGTATTTTGCAATCTACTTTTCGAACAAAAGTTAACAGGGTTTTCTTTCCCCCCTAATTTGAATAATTTGGCAGTGGTTTAGCTTGATAGTAGGTAGGGACAATAGAATCTTGTTAATCCACTCATGCGTGTCACGATCGATAATTTGCACTAGTGCAAAATTATCGCAAAATTGGAATCTGATTGGATGAATTTCAAAAATTTAAAAGATTTGATTGGCTTAAAGTGTGTGAGGAAAATAGTCATAAGTATATTTCAGAAATTGCGTTAACTCATTGGTTCCTTTTATGTGCTCTTTGAGAGCTTATTTTTGGGGCACCCTGTATACACGGCAGGAACGAACACTATTTTTTCCTCGATGTATTAGTACCCCGCAGGATTCGCCCTTTGTCTTCAAACTTAAACATTGTAAAAAATCTCATAATTTCTCTGCCAGAAATGGTACATTATACACCAACAATGTATCATTTCTGTTTTGAATACGGCGAAATATCATACACAAAAGTTGTTCAAAATCGTTCTATGCAAGATTTTGGGAAAATTAGTGTACTTTTACGAATCAGTTATTTTTAAGTTATCCTTACTCCATGAAGTAAAAAACTGTTTTATCAGAAAAGGATATTCATAAAGCTATATCATGCCGATTTCTTGAGATGAAACCCATTGATGAACGAAGTTATAAATATAATTTTTTTGTATAATAGGTAAAAGAAATTTGGCTGAATCGATAAATAATACAGTTGTGGGAGATAGTTAGCAAAAAAGTTTATTGAAGTACAAAAATATGTTGTTGTTCCTTAAGGTCCAAAAGTCACACATATATAAGTTGATAAATTATTTGATGTTTCGCCACTTTAGATGGCTTCATCAGAAATGATTAAGATGTGTTATAACTAAAATACAAGGGTTAAAATTAGATTAAGTGAAACACACAAAAAATTTTCAAGGCTTACCAAAATGGCTTCTAGGAAAGTTTATAATAATTAGTAACAAATTTTGCAAGTGACTAAATAAGCCACATTGCAAGTATACGGCGTCAAAATAGATAAAAAGGTGAAAATTTTTAAACAATCATTATTGATTGAGGTTAAACATTAATTATAAAATAGTCAATGTAATTAAACAATTAAAAGTTTTATAAAGTGAAAGACATCTTGTTTTGATGAAACAAGCTGCCAGAATAAGGAAAAGTGCAAAATGTCAAAAGTATGCGTACGCATATTTAACTTAAAGGTCAGGTCTGTATTTCGGAAAAATTGATGAGATGAAGTTATTAAAATAAAATTTAGGGGCAACTATAAAATTGGAAAGAAAAATTCGAACAGTTTTACTCAAATAAATATATGTTGAATAGTAACGATGGAGTTATTTAAATAAGTTATGGTAAATAGTGCTTAGATTTTCAATTTCTGTTTTATAATTGATAGCATTTGGGTTTTTTTAAATTTCGATCATTTCTAAGCACGTTCTTTTACGCGTGTTAGCCTCTTTATGTAAAATTTTAGATGTTGAAAAATTGAAGTTATGGAAAGTTTCTATAGTGTGATCTGTGAGTGCAGTTTTATTGGACGGTGAAATTAAGTTTTTTTTATTTGAGTATTTATGTTGGTATATTCGGTTTTTCAAAAGTTGTTTTGTTTTGCCTATCTAAGTAGAACTACAATTATTACAGTCAATTTGATAAACTAAGTCAGATTGCATGTTGATAGGTGTTTTGTCTTTGAGGTTTGTGTATATATGCTTTCCTATTGTATTGTAATTTTTATAAGCTGTATTGATGTTATATTTCTTTAATTCTTTTTCTATTTTTTCCGAAATATTAGGTATGTAAGGTATTGATATATATTTGTTTTGAGAGTCAGGAATATTAAAATCAGAACCCAAACAGTTAGGTTGTAAGTTACAAGAAGTATTTAATTTGTTTTTTATTTTTTGTAGTCAGAATTTAATTTGTTTATTTATGAATTTAAGTGGGTAATTGTTATTTATAAGGATGTTAGTTATTAATTTTAAATTTTGTTTATGAAATTGTTTAGACGAAAGTTTAATTGCTTGGTCTACTAAACTGTTTATGACACTTTTTTGTATTTTAAATTAGTTATGCAGTTGAAATTTAGATATCTATTTGATTTTATATTTTTTCTATACCAATTGGTAAGTATTTTTCCGTTGGATTGTCTGTATAAAGTTAGATTTAAGAAATTTATGGAATGTTTTGTATTTTCATTTTCAATTGTGAATTTAAGTCGAGGATGTATACTATTAAAAGTTAATTTATTAATTGGATCTGTTGCCATGATTATGTCATCGACATATCTTTGATAAAGGGAAAAATTAGGATTCTGTTTCAATACTCCAGTCTCAATATCTTTTAAAACAAGATTGGCAATTGTGGATGATATAGGTGAGCCCATAACACATCCAAAAGTTTGTGAATAGATTTCATTTTTAAAAGAGAAATAAGTAGTTTTTAGTACGAAATCGACAGCATTAATGAATTCATCCATAGGTATTTTAGTATGTTTTTTAAATTTTTGCCAGTTATTTCTTATTGTTTGTATTGCTAGATCTATAGGTATATTAGTGTATAGTGACACTACATCTAGTGAGAATAAAGTGTGGTTATTATTTAAAGTTGTATTGTCAATTTTGTTTTTAAATTCCCAAGAGTCTTGGACACTAAATTTATTATTTGTCGCTATTTTAGTTAATATTCCAGATAAGAATTTTGACAAGTTATAAGTAGGACTCATGTACGAAGCAACGATAGGTCGTAATGGTATGCCTTCTTTATGTAATTTTGGTAGTCCATATAGTTTAGGTGGATTTCCGTTGTGAGTGATAAATTTTTTAAATGTAAAATTGTCTATGTAATTATGTTCGAGTAAGTTACATGCACCTGCTTATCAAGAACACGACGCCACGCTGATAAGGCACATCCCAGCTCATCGTTATCTCTTTGCCACATTGCGAATTATGTAAAATGTTAGATTCATTCTTTGCTTGTTTGTAACAGAGTTAAGACGGTTTTTGCTTTTACCTGTAATTACGAAATAAAGTTTATTTTTAAAAATCTGTTTTTCCGATTTAATCATTTAACTGGCGCAGTCGGTAGGATAGTGCGCGGTTGTGGAAAATCTCTTTCGCATCGTGTCGGAAAATTAGAGACTTTTCGCGACTTTGAAGTTTCAGCCCCTTCAGCGTAGATCCTGAACCATTCCTTCGAGGACATCGGGAACAGCATCTCTGTGAGCAGCAAAGGATCGGAAAAGGGACACGAAGGTCTACAAACCAAGTAGGTGCCAAATTCCTTTTTGCCTTTCCCAGACCCTCTGTTTAAGGACTTTGGGGAAGATAGGGTAGCGTGCAGTCTATTGCAGACCATTTAGTATTTAAGAGGATATTTTTGAATAAAACGTTCGATTAATATTTAACAAATAAGAAGTAATTATAATTATTACCGATAAAATATTCTTTATGATTGAAATTGACGAGCTGTTGGATCAGTTAAATAACCTTACGTTTCAAGAAAATCCAACAAGTTCTGACATTGTTCAAATTGAGGCAGGTTATTCTAATAGTGAGAATAATACAGCATTAAATATGACGAATACTAATCAAACCAATCAACCAAACCAACCGGCTCAAGTGAACTGGAATCTTTTTAAGTCTAAAATAGAAATTATTAAACCTTTTGATGGCGACAGTGATACTTTGAATAAATTTATCACTCGCTGCGAAAGTTTAATTGCAAGTTATAGTAAATTGAAAGACCCAGAGCTTGATCAACATATTTTCGAATGCATCCAAGAAAAGTTAATTGGTAGGGCTGAAGCGATGGTAGGTAATAGAGTAGAATTGAATACCTGGTCGAGTTTAAAAGAGGCTTTAGTGCAGTGTTTTTCGGACCGTAGGGATTTGAATTGCTTAGTGCAGGAATTAACCAGAAATAGGCCGTATAAAGGTGAACATTTACTAAATTTCGGTAGCCGTCTCCAATTACTAAGAAGCAACGTTGCACAAAGAACAAGCAACGATGTTAAACTTAGTGAATCAGAAAAATTATGTCGAATCAATCATTATGATAAAATTGCACTTGATACGTTTATTGCAGGTTGCACTGGTATTTTAAAAAATAACATGCATTTAAAAAAGCCAGCTTCTTTAGAAGATGCCATGGCATACGTTAATGAATTTGAGAATTTTGAAAGACTTCACGGTAGTTTAAGCGATAACAGTAAACAAAACTTCAAAATTATTTTGCAGTAATAGAAATGTGTACCCAACGAACATTCAAAACAATGCTTCATACTCTCAACCGAATGGGTTTCAATCGCACTTTAATGCCCCTCAAAATTTGCAAAACCAAAATTTCTCAGTAAAGCCAGTATGGACCAATCAGCCTATAATATTCAACCCAAACAACAACCTCCTAGAAGATACCCCACTAATCGGGAAGTTTTTGGTCACCTCGTAATGTGTTTAGACCAAACCAAATTCCAACAAACCAATTGCCTAAACGGGAGCCCATGTCAACGACATCGAGACATCCAACAACGTTTTCGAAAAGATCCCCTACGCAACAATTTCATAAACCGCAGTTTTTCAATCAAAACTCTCAAACCATTTCCAAATTTTCAAAGATACCCTAACCAACAAAGACCAAACTTTATTTTTGAAGAATTACATGCAAATGAATGCGATAGCGAGAATGTAGATTCTTGCAATGTTTTGACTCAGAAACTTTTAATTATGATGAGACACAAAATTACCCTTTAGAGGATCAGTATCAATTTGCGAAAATGATTATAATAATGTACAATACTACGGAAGTAACATTGAATCGGATACCAATGGAACTGAAAATTTTCTCTTGGACTGCCGAACACAAAAAACAAACCTAGCAGAAATAAATATCTCCTCCCATAATGCGTTACCTTACGTAGAAATTGAAAACCCAAAATTAAAATTATTGATTGATACAGGTAGTTCTAGATCAATTATTAAACCATCTGTAGTAGAATATTTTTATCCGCAAACAATTTATCACGCCAATACCGTAATAAAAACAGCTATTGGGAGCAAAAATGTTAGATATCAGGCAATGATACCAGCATTTTCGGAATTCCATAGCGACCACGATATTGATTTCATTTTATTTGATTTTCACGATTATATTGACGGAGTAATAGGCTTAGAAGATCTTATTCAAATGAATCTTAATATTGATTTAGTTAACAAAAAATTAATAGGGCCGCATGTGCAAATTCCGTTTAAATTTCGACAACCTGTTGATGTTAATTTTTCGTTTTCGGTAAATCCCGAAGAGAAATTGATTAAGAATCTCCCAGTTACTGTGTATAATGGAGAAATTTTAGTTAACGAACGCAATATTGATAAGCTTTCCAATCCACCAGATTTTGATTTTAACCCTTTAGAAACTTCTTCTATTGACAATAATCTAGGAGATATCGATCAAGTAATTCAAGAAGCACTAAACGAAAACCAACCAATTCCATATTTGGATAATGATACTATTTCCGAAATACTGGAATCATTAGGCAAAACTCATTCAAAAGTTAATGTAATTTCTGATATCCAAATTAAACCCCCTGTAACAACACAGCAAAAGACGAACCTGATCTAGAAACAGTACATACATCTCAAGAAAATCCTATTTGTACTATACCCATAACAGAACGGTCTTTAAACACATATAAAAATCAATTGTTTATAACAAACGGCGACATCGATTCAGTACAATGTCGAAAAAAGGTAATTTTTGAAAATTCCAGGTTCTACATAACGTTGCCGAAAATAAACGTCAAATATCACGTTATGCAACTTCTTAAAGAGTACATAGATCCTAAGCAAATATATGCCGCTTACTTTCAGCATTCGTCATTACCCAAAATTTTTGCTCTAACCGTTCAAGAAATATATAAAAATTCGTCTTTTAAGCTTATTCACTGTACTAAATTTCTTACAGACGTAGCAACGTTAGAAGACCAAAAACAAAAACTTGAATACTATCATATTAGCAAATCCTGTCATAGAGGAATAAACGAAATGAAAATGTCTTTAACTTCGAGATATTATTGGCCGAAAATGGCACAAGATATCGAATATTATGTTAACAACTGTGAAACATGTTTAAAAAATAAATACGACCGAAATCCTCCAGTAATTAAATTTAATCTTACTCCAACAACTCCAAAACCCTTCGAACACATTCATGTAGACACATTTAAAATAGCTAACGAAAGTTATTTGACTATTATTGACGCATTTTCACGCTACCGTCAAGCGTACCAACTGGATTCTGTCACAGGCACAGCAGTAGTGGAAAATCTTTTAAATTTCATCTCACACCACGGTTTACCTCAAAAAATAACGACTGACTGTGGTACCGAATTTAAGAATCAAGACCTAGAAAATTTCTGTAAATTGCATCGTATAGAACTCCACTACACAACTCCACGCGAGGAGATTTTTGAATTTCGGAATTTCTGTTTTACTGTATATTTTTTCTAAGTAATTGAGCATCTCACGGAGTTCATAACTTGATATTATTGAGTTATGCAGGGTATTTAATTTCGAGAATACTATAGCATTTTCTATATTGTCTATGAAAGTTATTAAAATTTGACAGTCTAAATTCAATTGAGAGATTGTGCCTTGAAAAGTAATGTAAGTACTGAGGTCATTAATAGTATTCTGAACTGCTGCCTGGAAAGTTTTTAAGTCATTTTCAAGTTTTTCTTGGTTTTTATTTAATATTATTATTGTTTTATTGTAGTTGGCAATTAGTTTTTTTGATAAAGAAATTTGTAAATTTATTTCATGCGTTAAGTCCTTCTGATTTTGTTCTAGTACATTAATAGCGTGATCATAACGTTTTTCGTCGTCTGCATCAAGATTGCCAAAAAGCCACTTATTAATTTTGCCTATGCCATTAATTGCGCCTCTTTTATTTCGAATATGAGGGTGCAGATTTTCGAATTTCTGTTGAGTTGTTTGAATTAAATATTCTGATCTGAGTAACATGCCTTCGGCTAAGCCGTGATAGGATATAGGGTTTGTAATATTTACTTTGCTTATACTATCTCTAACTACGAAAAATTGTTTCTTTAAGTTATTTAACTGATTAATAATTACGTTTAAATCTAAGTAATGCAAAAATGTGTGCTTACTATAAACTAATCTAGCATTTCCTAACTGTATAGGAAGTATAGGGTTGTCAATTGTTTTGATTTTAATATCCTCATCTATACTACGTACTCGTAATATTTGAAGCACCAGGAATAAGGTTAGTAGCCTCATTTCGCTTAGGTTCCTGTAACAAGGAATTAATTTTAGGTTTTCTAGCAATATTTTTATGGTATGTTCCTTTGTCCGTGATTAACTTAATGTCAGTTTCTTCTAGTATTTTAGCCTTTTTAAATTTTGGTAACTTTTTATCTCGAAATTTTGTTTTCAAATATGCAACTTTTTGATTTGCGAAATTTGGAGGAGCATTTCGATTTTCATTGTGTTTGGAAATAATATTTTCTTTGGCATTTTCATTAGCGTCTTTGATTTTTTCATATAATTTATTGGATGTTTCTTTATGGTCCTGAATGTAGTCTGATACAATAACATGATCATTTAAATCAAAGGGATTGGTATTATTGATGTGACCTTTTATAACTTCGAACGGGGTGAATTTTGTGACACTGTGAATTGCATTATTGTAACCTAATATAGCTCGCTTCATAATCTGGTTTGAATTGAGATTTTTGTGATCTTCTTTTAAACAACGAAAATGTTCAATTAGAGTGGAATGGAATCGCTCCACTGGGGAGTTTGAATTACTGTTTTTTGGAGTTGTGTAGTGGAGTTCTATACGATGCAATTTACAGAAATTTTCTAGATCTTGATTCTTAAATTCGGTACCACAGTCAGTCGTTATTTTTTGAGGTAAACCGTGGTGTGAGATGAAATTTAAAAGATTTTCCACTACTGCTATGCCTGTGACAGAATCCAGTTGGTACGCTTGACCGTAGCGTGAAAATGCGTCAATAATAGTCAAATAACTTTCGTTAGCTATTTTAAATGTGTCTACATGAATGTGTTCGAAGGGTTTTGAAGTTGTTGGAGTAAGATTGAATTTAGTTACTGGAGGATTTCGGTCGTATTTATTTTTTAAACATGTTTCACAGTTGTTAACATAATATTCGATATCTTGTGCCATTTTCGGCCAATAATATCTTGAAGTTAAAGACATTTTCATTTCGTTTATTCCTCTATGACAGGATTTGCTAATATGATAGTATTCAAGTTTTTGTTTTTGTTCTTCTGACGTTTCTACGTCTGTAAGAAATTTAGTACAGTGAATAAGCTTAAAAGACGAGTTTTTAAATATTTCTTGAACGGTTAGAGCAAAAATTTTGGGTAATGAGGAATGCTGAAAGTAAGCGGCATATATTTGCTTAGGATCTATGTACTCTTTAAGAAGTTGCATAACGTGATATTTGACGTTAATTTTCGGCAACGTTATGTAGAACCTTGAATTTTCAAAAATTACCTTTTTTCGACATTGTACTGAATCGATGTCGCCGTTTGTTATAAACAATTGATTTTTATATGTGTTTAAAGACCGTTCTGTTATGGGTATAGTACAAATAGGGTTTTCTTGAGATGTATGTACTGTTTCTAGATCAGTTTCGTCGTTTTGCTGTGTTGTTACAGGGGGTTTAATTTGGATATCAGAAATTACGTTAACTTTTGGATGATTTTCACCTAATGATTCCAGTATTTCGGAAATAGTATCATTATCCAAATATGGAATTGGTTGGTTTTCGTTTAGTGCTTCTTGAATTACTTGATCGATATCTCCTAGATTATTGTCAGTAGAAGAAGTTTCTAAAGGGTTAAAATCAAAATCTGGTGGATTGGAAAGCTTATCAATATTGCGTTCGTTAACTAAAATTTCTCCATTATACACAGTAACTGGGAGATTCTTAATCAATTTCTCCTCGGAATTTACCGAAAACGAAAAATTAACATCAACGGGTTGTCGAAATTTAAACGGAATTTGCACATGCGGCCCTATTAATTTTTTGTTAACTAAATCAATATTAAGATTCGTTCGAATAAGATCTTCTAAGCCTATTACTCCATCGAAGTAATCGTGAAAATCAAATAAAATGAAATCAATTTCGTGGTCGCTATGGAATTCCGAAAATGCTGGTATCATTGCCTGATATTTAACATTTTTGCTCCCAATAGCTGTTTTTATTACGGTATTAGCGTGATAAATTGTTTGCGGATAAAAATATTCTACTACAGATGGTTTAATAATTGATCTAGAACTACCTGTATCAATCAATAATTTTAATTTTGGGTTTTCAATTTCTACGTAAGGTAACGCATTATGGGAGGAGATATTTATTTCTGCTAGGTTTGTTTTTTGTGTTCGGCAGTCCAAGAGAAAATTTTCAGTTCCATTGGTATCCGATTCAATGTTACTTCCGTAGTATTGTACATTATTATAATCATTTTCGCAAATTTGATACTGATCCTCTAAAGGGTAATTTTGTGTCTCATCATAATTAAAAGTTTCTGAGTCAAAAACATTGCAAGAATCTACATTCTCGCTATCGCATTCATTTGCATGTAATTCTTCAAAAATAAAGTTTGGTCTTTGTTGGTTAGGGTATCTTTGAAAATTTTGGAAATGGTTTTGAGAGTTTTGATTGAAAAACTGCGGTTTATGAAATTGTTGCGTAGGGGATCTTTTCGAAAACGTTGTTGGATGTCTCGATGTCGTTGACATGGGCTCCCGTTTAGGCAATTGGTTTGTTGGAATTTGGTTTGGTCTAAACACATTACGAGGTGGACCAAAAACTTCCCGATTAGTGGGGTATCTTCTAGGAGGTTGTTGTTTGGGTTGAATATTTATAGGCTGATTGGTCCATACTGGCTTTACTGAGAAATTTTGGTTTTGCAAATTTTGAGGGGCATTAAAGTGCGATTGAAACCCATTCGGTTGAGAGTATGAAGCATTGTTTTGAATGTTCGTTGGGTACACATTTCTATTACTGCCAAAATTAATTTTGAAGTTTTGTTTACTGTTATCGCTTAAACTACCGTGAAGTCTTTCAAAATTCTCAAATTCATTAACGTATGCCATGGCATCTTCTAAAGAAGCTGGCTTTTTTAAATGCATGTTATTTTTTAAAATACCAGTGCAACCTGCAATAAACGTATCAAGTGCAATTTTATCATAATGATTGATTCGACATAATTTTTCTGATTCACTAAGTTTAACATCGTTGCTTGTTCTTTGTGCAACGTTGCTTCTTAGTAATTGGAGACGGCTACCGAAATTTAGTAAATGTTCACCTTTATACGGCCTATTTCTGGTTAATTCCTGCACTAAGCAATTCAAATCCCTACGGTCCGAAAAACACTGCACTAAAGCCTCTTTTAAACTCGACCAGGTATTCAATTCTACTCTATTACCTACCATCGCTTCAGCCCTACCAATTAACTTTTCTTGGATGCATTCGAAAATATGTTGATCAAGCTCTGGGTCTTTCAATTTACTATAACTTGCAATTAAACTTTCGCAGCGAGTGATAAATTTATTCAAAGTATCACTGTCGCCATCAAAAGGTTTAATAATTTCTATTTTAGACTTAAAAAGATTCCAGTTCACTTGAGCCGGTTGGTTTGGTTGATTGGTTTGATTAGTATTCGTCATATTTAATGCTGTATTATTCTCACTATTAGAATAACCTGCCTCAATTTGAACAATGTCAGAACTTGTTGGATTTTCTTGAAACGTAAGGTTATTTAACTGATCCAACAGCTCGTCAATTTCAATCATAAAGAATATTTTATCGGTAATAATTATAATTACTTCTTATTTGTTAAATATTAATCGAACGTTTTATTCAAAAATATCCTCTTAAATACTAAATGGTCTGCAATAGACTGCACGCTACCCTATCTTCCCCAAAGTCCTTAAACAGAGGGTCTGGGAAAGGCAAAAAGGAATTTGGCACCTACTTGGTTTGTAGACCTTTGTGTTCCTTTTCCGATCCTTTGCTGCTCACAGAGATGCTGTTCCCGATGTCCTCGAAGGAATGGTTCAGGATCTACGCTGAAGGGGTTGAAACTCCAAAGTCGCGAAAAGTCTCTAATTTTCCGACACGATGCGAAAGAGATTTTCCACAACCGCGCACTATCCTACCGACTGCGCCAGTTAAATGATTAAATCGGAAAAACAGCTTTTTAAAAATAAACTTTATTTCGTAATTACAGGTAAAAGCAAAAACCGTCTTAACTCTGTTACAAACAAGCAAAGAATGACTCTAACATTTTACATAATTCGCAATGTGGCAAAGAGATAACGATGAGCTGGGATGTGCCTTATCAACGTGGCGTCGTGTTCTTGATAAGCAGGTGCATGTAACTCGAGGCTTTTACGAAAATATGCCTTTTTTCATTTCTTACCGCCAGGGTTGTAAAATTACGTAGAGTTTTGTAGTAATTCCAATGTTCAACATTTTTAGTTTTCTTAAACCTACGGAGAGCTGCATCTCTAATTGACATCAAGTTTTCTTAAACCATCCGTAAGCCACGGTGAAGGTGGTTTTAAAAGGTGCATGAATATTTAGCAACGTAATTTAAAAATTCAACTTTATCATTGATATTGTTTGAATCATATTTATTTCGCCACGGAATGGAACACAAATGATCATAAAATAACTCATAATTGAAATGTTTAAAAGTTCTGTAAGTACGATAAGTAAAACCAGACCGCGTAATATTTAATTGAATGTCACAAAATGTTAAATCATGACCAGATATGCCATGCATGCTAATTATACCAGAATTAACCACAATCTCAGAGGAAGTTGTTAGAATGAAGTCAAGAAGCGTTGCTGAATTTTTAGTAACACGCGTAGTTTTATTGATAAGTTGTGAAAAACCTTGACCATTAATAAGGGATAGAAAATCAGTAGCAAGACTTCTCTCAGAACCAGTGGCATATTTACCCTAGGGCCATGGTGGCCATGGCCCGGGGCGGCAGGCTGCGAGGGGCGGCTCACTGTTTGGTTGATAACATAGCAAGACGAGCAACGTTCATATCCGGAGTAGACAGGCGCGGGAGGCGGGTTGGTTGGTAGAAAAAATCGCACGCAATTCGCTCTTCACTGGTTTCAAGTTGTTTCTAACCATCGCATCAAATTATTAGGTTTTAGCGAATTCTCTGAATACTTACCTAGCAGTGTTTACAAATGATTTTATCATATTAGCAGTTTGCAGTTTATGTTTTGATTTGGTTTATTGTTACTGACATGTACCGACTAAAAAAAAACTAAGCGGCCACGCATACAAAAGAAAAGCTTTAAAAAAACATAAGGCAGAAAAGCTTGTCAAACAAACACATAAAATGCATAGCTTTTTCAATAAAAATAATGACCAAGCGTCGAGTTCGACTGGATTCAGTGGCCTAGTAGAGGTCACGGCAGAGGTTAGTAAATTATTCAGTTTGTCAAATGTCTGAGTTTTTTTGCATTCTTTTGCAATGTTAGACTTTTTCTTTATTTCTCATGCAATATTAGACTTTTTCTTTATTTTATAAAGTGTAGAGATAAACGATTGTTTTCTTGAATTTCTTACAGACTGTGGTTGAAGCACCCAATTTAATTACGCAAGATCAAGTAGCTACTGATATTACTAACACTGTTGCTGATACTGTGACTTCCTCCGCATCCTTAAGTGATTTAAATTCAACTACTTCCCTGTCTGCACCTTTGCATGAAGATTCTGCTTCCACCAGTAAACCTCAAAGTACAAATTCTTTTGTAGTCAAAAATGATCCAGCTCTGTGGCTAGTAAATGAAGACTTATTAGATTGTTTTTCAAGAAATGGCTTTGAACAAAATATTGAAGACGAAAATTTTTCGAAATCTAAATGAAGAGCCGATGGCCGATATCGCTTTTTACACAAAGATTTATTTAAAACAAATCTTATAAACGGGGAAAACGTTTCTCGAAATTACTTAATTTACTCAAAGTCACTTGGGTCTGTATTTTGCGGACCATGTCGGCTTTTTGAGAGCGGAAAAAGTCCACTTGCTTCGGAACAAGGCTTCAGTGATTGGAAACATGCATATGAAAGACCATGAGGTACATGAAACTAGTTTGGGGCACACAAATTGTGTTTTGAAAATGAAAAACCGAGGACAAGCCGAAGCCAGAATTGACTCCAAATTATTTGAGCAGTTAGAAGATGAAAGAAAATACTGGCGCAATGTGTTGCTTAGGGTTGTTGTGGCTGTAAAATCTCTAGCTACGTGTGGTCTTTCGTTCCGTGGCAAGACAGATAAATTTGGATCTACAAATAACGGAAATTTTATAATGCTTTTGGAAGCAATTTCCTAATTTGATCCGTTTCTAGCAAAACATATACAAAGTTTCGGCAATCCCGAGAAAGGCAACACGTCACATTTGTCTTTTACAACGTACGAAAAAATAATAAAAATGATGGCAGCTACAACAATAATGAAACAACTTCATAATGCTAAATACTTTTCTTTCAGTGTAGATTCACCCCTGACATTACAAATGTAGATCAGCTTTCTTTAGTTGTGAGATTTGTTCAAGATAATGCAGCACCACTTGAACGATTCTTTTGCTTTCTGCCAAACCCTGGTCAAAAAGCAGAAGACATGTTGCTAGCCGTTATGGACACCTTCAAAACACTCAATATCGACATTGACAATTGCCGAGGTGAATCTTATGACAATGGAACAATATGTCTGGGCAGTATAATGGCCTACAGGCTAAAATCAAAGAAAAATGTCAGTATGCAACATACGTACCTTGCGCCGCACATTCATCAATTAAACTTGATTGGCTCATCGGCAGCTGAATGTTGCCCAAAAGCTACACAGTTCTTCGGGTTGTTGCAAAATCTATACGTACTTTTTACAGCATCAACGGAACGTAGAAAATTACTGCATTCGTTTTTGACTAAGCCTGAAAATGTAACTGTGAAAAATTTGTCATATACGCGATGGTCAGCCAGGGACGATGCTTGTGCCAGCCTTAATAAAGATTGTAACCAAACAATAGCGGCTCTTGAAGCTATAAAAAGTGACTGCCCACCAAAAAGCTTTGGTTAAATATGAAGCTACAGGGCTATTGGCTAAACTAAATTTCCTAGAAACGGCCATATTATCAAACTTTTGGGGATCTGTATTAATAGTATTGTATGTTAAGAGCTGAAAGTGCATTATTGCCGCTTGCGCATGAATATTGCTGGTTGAGACGAAGTCGAAACCAGCAATCATGCAAAAGCGGCAAGCGCACTTTTAGCTCGAAATATACATACTATTTTTTCGACGACTGAGCATATTATTAAAGGAAAATATCAAATTTCATTTTATCGCAAAAATTCATTGACAATCAAGTTAACATTACTCGCGCAGTCTATGACATGTGACGCGATTATATTTCCACAAATGACGGGCGTTGTCAAGGAAACTTTCGGACGTGGCTACCTATTTTGTTCACGAGGAAACCCAAAACGCTCGGCGAGCGGCAAAATGATGAAAACGCACGCTCAGCGGCAAATGTCAACTTTCTGTTGTCAAATGACAGTGAGAAAAATCTACTTTCGATGTCAGTTGTCGAAAATAGTATATTAAAGTATGAGTGGATAACAAGGTCTTTAAAACACGCACGAGTTTTCGAGCATGACGGCGAAGCCGGAGTGCTCGAAATAGAGCAAGTGTTTTAAAGACCAGTTATCCACGAATACTTTACGCTATTTTTTATTATACCTCCAATACTGGAAATAAATTACGCACTAAAAACTTAGAAATAATTTTTGTCGTGATAAATCGAGAGGGTATATTAATATTGCTACTATAGTTACGAGAATTATTCACGTTTTTGTCGCGTCCATGTCCCTTGTCGCATTCAGTCGTTTCCTTGACAACCTTTAAAGATCGGCGAGCTTTAATCGCCTGTTTTCGCACGCTCAGGCGTGCTTTAAACGGCGATTCTGATGCAGGTATAATAAAAAATAATAAAAAACTATCTACGTTCCCGTATAAGTGAAGAACATTTGAACAGTGAAGCCATCCTTAATATAGAAGCTGACTTTACAATATCCCTTAATTATGACAGTGTCGTTGACGAATTTGCCAACCAATTTGTGCATCGCAAAAAAATGTAAATATCTAATAAATGGTGTTTATTCTTTTGTAGGGCCTTTTTTCATTATTAAAAGATGTTTGCTTTTTTTCGTTAATTTATGGGGCGGAAAACCATATAGGCGCCAAATCTTAAAATACGCCATTGCTCAGTATTAAATTTATGTTAAAATCCCCAAAACAAAAAACACAGTCTGCTGTAGGAATCATATTCGATATTGTATTATCAAAATTATTCATAAACTCAAGATGATCTCTTTTAGTTCCAGGGGGATTATATACAGTGTGGTCCATTAAGTGTGCAACAAATGGGACATTTTTTTATTAGTTGTAAAACCAAAATTTAAATACCGCCAAAAGTTAGTGCATGTTTGATAACCATATCAGATAGCCTTAGAATAGCTTTAAGTCAAACAATATACAGGGCAGGACAAAAAATATGAAATTCGTTCAAGAATAAAGTTACCTTATTTCAAAAAATATAGCAAAATTTTATTGAGAAAAGTTGTTTAGAATCAAAAGTTATGCTCAAATACAAAGTCCTATTCGAATTTTGATTCTTTTTTTGTAAAATTCTGTATTATCCCCGTATGATACATATTCTTATTATTCTGATTTTATTAAGAGTTTTTCATATGTAAATTATTATTAATAAAGCATTTGCCTTGTTAAAAAGAATATTTGCGAAATTCTAAAGTTCTGTTAAATATCGTTGCAACAAACATGGTGGACGCTTACCTAAAAAAATATAAATCCAAGTAAATTTTACAAATACGCTTCAAGTTGCTAAAAGTTATTTAAAAGGAATGTGGTTGTGGCTACTTTAAATACATATAAAATCAAAATAATAAAAATATGTATCATACGGGGGTAATACAAAATTTTCCAAAAAAGAATCAAAATTCGAATAGGAGGCCGTGACTTTGTATTTGAACATAACTTTTAATTCTAAATAACTTTTCTCAATAAAATTTTGCTATATTTTTTTAAATAAGGCAACTTTGTTCTTGAACGAATTTCATATTTTTTGTCCTGCCCTGTATATTGTTTGACTTGAAGCCATTCTAAGGGCATCTGATATGGTTATCGAACATGCACTAACTTTTGGCAATATTTAAATTTCGATTGTACAACTAATAAAAAAAATTCCCATTTGTTGCACACTTAATGGACCACACTGTATAACGCCAAAAATATATGTTTTCTTTAATATTATCAGACTTATCCACAGCTGCTCAATGCAATTATCTGTAAGCAGTTTTTGGAACACAAAATCAGATTTTATATAGAATCCCACTCCACCCCCTCTTGTAGGACGATTATTTGGTAAAAATATATATCCATTTATTTTAAGTGCATCAGGCGTGATGTCGCTACTTAACCATGTTTCAGAAACTGCAAAGAAATCATAGCCACTTGAAAGTACATGATCTTTAACGTCATCAAAATGAGCATTTAATGATCTCACATTTAGATGTGCACATTTCAAAACGTCTCGAATTTTATTATTCATATACAAATTTTATTAGAAATACAAAGCAATGCATTAGGTTATACGATGTTATATAAGCAAAAAATAAACGCAACAAAATAACTAACTACATAATGAATATTATTAATAATTTAGAGTTATTTTAATGATTAGCACTATCAGTTACATAAATTTTCTTTTCCCCGTTTTCAACAAAAAATATAGTTCCATCAAAACTCCCAAACATTTTTAGGGCCATGTTTATCAACAGCTTTTTTAAATTCTTTATAACGTTTTGCTGTTAAATCTTCAGTGATAATGGTACCAGAACCCTTTAAATTCTTTTTATTTCGAAAAACAACATCACGAGTCTTATAAGAAACGAATTTAACTAACCTTTTCCCAGTTCTTGCGCCGCCAACGCGGTGACACCGGTCAATTTCTGTATCACCAACATGCAAACCCATCTTATCACAGAACACTTCCAATACTTTTGCTTCGATGTCCTCCTTCTTATCTTCTTTGTGACCCAAAATCCGTATGTTATTTCTACGGGAATATTGCTCAAGTTTATCTACACCGTTTTCTAATTGAACGTTTTTCTCTCGCAGTGTATTAATTTCAGTAGATAATGGCGTATTTTGTTCTTCAAGCTTTTGATTGACTTTTTCAAGAAGGTTATCAGCCAATTTATTTGTAATTTTAGTAATAAATTCTTCATCAAGAAAAAGCTGCGTGACCGTTGCACTAATTAGGTCTTGATACTATTTCTTCTGATTTTGAGTTAGCACCATTGTCACTACTACTGGTCTATTCACTTTTAACTATAAATATGAGTTTAACTTGTTCAACAGAGCTGTACCCGCGTACGTCTACTCTCTGCCACGGCTCATGGCAGAATCATAATATTTATTTATGTCGATAAAATATGGGGTGCATATTAATTAAGTAGAATCAGGAAGGGGGGGGGGCATTGTTCGTGATTATTAGTGAATCTTATGAGGATTGGTGATTATCCATAGCGGTAATTATACAAATAACTGTAAATGTAAAACTTCTCTATTTTCAAATAACTACAATATAAATGAGGATAATAGTAATTATGTAAATATATTCATTCTGCAACTTTTGATTATTAAAAGTCGACATAAATTAAGATATGTTTTATCGGACTTTTTCCACTGAAGACAGGAGTAGATCTCAAAACGTCGTGTGATGTACACCCTAGACAGTGGAAAAAGTCCGGTAAAATATCATAATAGACCATTGCCAAAAAATGACATTTAGAGAACGACATTAATTAAAGTGGAAGATGTTCAAACTAGATCGAAAGTACAAAGCACAGAAAGGAGGGAGAGCTTAGAGAAGAAAAGTCTACATAAAACCTGAAAAAAATGCAAAATAGTATCAATTGCAACAGAACATATAAGAAATTAGGGAACGATTAAGTAAGGTGTTAAAACAAGAATTCAAAACTAGACTTGAAAAAAGTAGAGATTGCAAATTAAAGTACGATAAACTTAGTAAGGGAAACTAGATAATTACAAAGTAGAAATATTAACTGAGGTTGATCATAAATTAGAGCAACAAAAAAAATTGTAGGAAAATATATGAAGGATGGCAGATGGTAAATAATAATTTAGAAATTAGATTGCTTAGAAGAGAATGGGTATATACAGAATAAAACATTAACTGGCCATATTACTATCGTGGAATTCGAGGTGGAAATATTAAATCAACAAATGAAAGGAGTGAAAGAAAATACAGACAAAACAATCACTACTATGGTAGATCAAAATATTGAGGGCAAAACACAAACCTTAAATTTAGAAGCAGAGAAAATAGAGGTTTTACAATGGTTTAGGGGTACCTCACATTGTATATAGTTTTAATCAAAATAGAATAGAACCATTTGATGGGAATGATGGAATAAACCCAAAAGAGTTCATGGCGAGCCTAGAATTAATAATGGAAGATACAATACAAGTATATGAGCAATTATACCGGGTGACTATAAATGATTGTGATTTTTTTTTAGGTTGGCACTGTTTATTTTGGTGGCACTGTAAGTCTATGTCAAATTCGAGGTTAGCAGGTTAGGTTTTGCGTCAGTTTTGACACATAATGACGCAAAACCTAACCTGCGAACATTGAACTTGCAGTTTTTTTTCGTATTCAAGCGTACAAAGAGGACTCCTATGCACGCCACTAGTGAATTGAAAGATGGTTTGCCGATACAAAAAAAATTTCCTGGAGCTGCACGCACAAACACCAATTTTGTAATTAATATTCAAACGTGTTTCAGAAATTAACAAAATTTATTCATTTTGCTCCTAAATTCAGCAGCCTGTCAATTTTCTACACGTACTTAGAAAACACCCTGTATATTTGAACCATATAGAAATATTTATTACCCATGTTTCAAATACTATAAGTGAGGAGGAAAGACTAATAATTATAAATAAGTAATAAAAGCTGGTTTGTTGACGCAGTGTAGCTTTTTACACCACAATATATGTTGGTATAGTTGAATAAATTAAAGCAGTGTTGATATTAAAGTTTTAGATTATATTCACATAATCTTTATGTACAAATAGCACTTAACGTTGTTGGACGGTTAACACGATTCTGCTTAAAAACAAAGTTCCAATTTTTTTATGCTACCAGCAAGTCCAGTGGGGGTGCGTAAATAGCCAATCAGAACCTGCGCTAAATTTTCTCATGGAAACTAACATTTTGCGGTTTCTCACGGACAAACGCAATGTCAGCAAAGTTTATTGGGTGTTCAAATGCGATGGCCCTTTAGTATAATAACGTTACAAACTTAAGAAATGCATTGAACGTGCTTGTGAATAATTTAGTCGAAACTGCACAAAATTGTGAGAACCGTTTGAATTTAAAAGAAGAGCTGTAAACTAATCGCACAAAAATCAATCTATTTAATTAACTTAAAACTAGAGTCCAATAAAAGCATTGGAAATTATAAAAAGATCATGATTGAGTAAAATGTTACGCTAGCGCTTTTTTTTACTTATTTATAATTTCTAATTATTGGTATCTCATTATGATTTCTCTCCAATGCAATATATGGCTCTCAATCGAAGTAAACATTGGCCATTTCCTTTGGCATCATATGCGGTCCATTGTTTACTGCGTTTCAGAGCATCTGCAAGGTTCGTGTTGTGTGCCGTAGTACATAGTGTCAGTGAAATTTGAGCAATTCATGTCATGCATTTCTTACTGCGTTTCAGAACGTTGGTGCACTGTTCAATGGTAAACAATGCCAATACGCTGCCCGGATACTATAAGTTTTTTAAAGTCTTCGCCTGGACATCTTGCAATATGTACAAAAAACTGTAGCACGGGCTGCAAACAGATAGAAGCACAGCATACGCCTCTAACACCACGTCTCAAACGCAGCAAGTTTTCTACGTTTTGATAAACGCAGGTCTAGGTTTCTGCACCATATGGAAATATGGGAAAAATTAGAGTCCAACCCTAGAATGTGTCGCTATTATAGCTGAAAAGGTTTATTTTTACAAGATTAGGTTGTGATAGTGCTCAAAAGCAGCATTCTTAAATAATTGTAATATATTCAAAATGTTTTATGGTATTAATTATTCATGTTGCAACACATCTTTTTTTAGAAAATATATTTTTTGCTCGAAGTGAGCATTTAATCATGTTAAAGTTTGATAGAGGCAAATTTTCGTAATTTTGAAGGATGCTTGCAGTTGTCCCAGAAAATGATCGAGGTCCTGATGTAAGTTCATCAAGATAAGTGAAAGGATGTCAAGATAGGTAACTCATTCGCGTGAAGTTGACAAATTAACCACTGAAAAGGTATGTGATTTTTTTTCTAAAGTTCTTACAATTCCATTGCCTTTTCCGATATTAGTGTTTGTTCCATCACACCCCACATCAATTAATGCCTCCATAGAAATTTTGTTTTAATCAAGGTAGTCACATATATAAACTGTTCAATAGTTATTTGCCAGATAGGAGGCCATGTTAAGGTGATGAATTTCACCCTGTAAATATGCTGTCAGTCATTAAGAAAAGTTAGGTTATGCCCATTTTATACAAAATGATAATTTTATGTTAATGTACAAAACGTGGTTTCCAGATTTGGTTTTGGATTTTGTGCCACTTTTATTATTGGTTAAGATAAATTTCATGAAAGACAACTTGCTGATTCTGAATACGTGTCATACTTTGTTGAGTAGGCATAATGGTATCATAAAAGTCGTTTTTTTATTGTAATTATAAATTGTATTCAATAGTATATTATGTAATGAGTGTATAATGTAGGCCAGTTTTATTAAAAGGCCGCCGAAACGACTTTTTAAAAAACGTTTATTTTTATTTAACCATGAAATATAACATTGGAAGCACACAGCTAGTCGCCGGACAATATCTTACATCTAGCTATGATACGAACACACTGGAACTTATCGACTGACTGGAGCTTAATTAAAAGATGCAAACTACTTGTATATATACTATGTCTAATCAGCTAAGATAAGCGAAATTGTGTACAACAATTTCAACGAATGGCGGCTAAAAAACAAAACTGCCTTCTCTTCTAAAGATACTGTGCTCGTTTACTTTAAAGAAATAAGTGAAAAATTCAAATCATCAACGTTGTGGACTCACTATTCGATGCTCAAAAGTACTCTCAATATAAAGCATAACGTGAACGTCGAGTCTTACGGGCATTTAGTGGGGAGCAAATTAACAACTTTATTAAGGAAGCGCCTGATGTTAAATATCTCGCAACAAAGGTAACAATTTATTTGCTAATTTATTATTAACTTTAAATAAGACAATGTGTTTACAGGTTGCCTTAATAATGGGGGTGATGGGGGCTTGCCATTCAAATGAACTTTATGCCATGAAAATTGGTGAAAGAAGATTCTTCGATGGTCGCATTCAAGTATTTGTACCGCACACCAAAACAAAGGTGCATTGTAACTTTTCCTTCACCGGAAGTTTTTATGATATTGTCAAAAAATATGGAGACCTTCGTGTATTGAACACACCATCGGACTATTTTTTTTTGTCAATTATCAAAGTGGCAAATGCACTAAACAGATAATTGGCATTAACAAATTTGGAGGAATGGGGAAAGAAATTGCAAATTTTTTGGGGCTGCCAAATCCAGAGAAATTTACAGGATACTGTCTTCGAAGATCGTCTGCTACTTTATATGCTGACGCAGGGGCATCCATGACCGGATTAAAACGTCACGGAGGTTGGAGATCAGCTTCTGTGGCCGAAGGGTATATTGCAGACTCAAAACGAAACCAGATGGATACTGCCAAAAGAATTATGAACCAAATTGATCGAAATTTACTTAACAATAATTTTACTTTTTTTAACGATTGTTCTTCTGTTAACATTAATGGTAGTTATAACATTCTTCATGACAACTCACCCATTATAAATAACAGTGGTACTAATCTGAAGGTTTCTAGTGCACCTGCTACTGTCAATTTTACTAATTGCAGTAATTTAACTATTAATTTTGTAAATAAGTAGTAATTTATAAGTTATTTATCAATAATTGTAAATTGTTAATTGAATAACTTAAAAATGTAGTAATTTTGTTTTTCTTAATTTACATTTTACTTTGCAAAAATAATAAGAAACAGGAATTTCCAAGGGTCGTAGAATATGAAGCTATATTCCACTAGTGTAATATGAACTAAATAATGTATCTATGGTTACGCATATAATGACAGTATAATTCAACAGTCGTAGATAAAAATATTTAAATATTACAATTTATGTATTTTTTTCAGTATAAATAAATAAAGCTTTTACAAGCCACTTTAGGCCCATTGCATAACAATCTGTCTCCACTGTCCCTTATTCATTATTTTATTTCTTCAGTCTTCTATTCCTTTCCTTGCTATGTCTTCCATTACTGCCTCCTTCCACCTATTCCTTGGTCGCCTCCTTCATCTAGTTTCTTGCGCTCTGCCTTCCAATACTATCTTAGTAGCTCTTCCATCTGGCATTCTCCATATATGCCCAAACCATCTTAACCTTTGAGCTTTAATGAAGTCTACTATACTTGGCTCCCCATACTTCTCCTGTGCCTCTTCGTTTGTAAGTGTTCTCCAACCATCCTCCGTTCGAGTCCCTCCAAATATTTTTCGCAGCATTTTTCTCTTCCACCTACTTATCATGTCTTGATCTGCCACATTCATCATCCATGTTTCACATGCATACGTAGCTGTGGGTCGAATTACAGTCTTATGAGTCGTAGGTCTGCATTTAGCGAGATTTATTTTGAGGACATTATACTAGTTTAGGTCGTGGGCCAAAAGGTTTAATTTCAAAATTGTCCCGCCCCATAATACTTCTTATAGTTCTTTCGGACACCTAAAACAGTACAAAGCCCAAAATGAAAGCAACAGTTAAGTTTTATGCATAAATACTTGCATCCCAAATATCAGTAAGCCGGGCAAGGATTTCAGTTTCAGTAAGATCTGGCCTGTCGGTTTTATAATACCTGTAGGCCTTTGTAATTTTCAGTTTTGTGTCACCTCTAATTACTTTTGGCATATTGCTCTAGTATTACAATTTGACAGATAGGTATCCATAACGCTGATGTCCATACATATTATGCCTAGTGAAAGCACTGGCAACATTGCACGTTTAACCTCAAAATATCAAATTAGACACTTGCGTGAGCCTCCTGTACATAACAGCTGATTCTGACAAAGTGTCAGAAAGAGATTCTAGGGAGTTTTAATTTTCTTAAACATAAAAACAAAATTCCATGTCTACCTACTTGGCAATTAACTATTGAACGGTTTATATGATTAGCAATGTCTTTGGCCCGTTCTGAAGGTAACACCACATGTTCATGTAAGCAGATCCTGGTCTGGTTCTTTTACAACTGTTATATGTTCTTCTCTAACAACCCGACAAAATGACTTTTCCATTTTTCTCTATTACCAGTATGTTATCTTTACGTTATAAAACAATAACCCGCCAACTACACCATTTTTCAGAAGTGTCACGTTTTCGCTCGCACCTGACTTTTCTTTTACATTGTCAATTACATTGTTCAAATTATCGTTAATCAGTTTTTTTTTTCAATAATACCTAATTATCGATTTTTTTTTAATTTTTAAAATTCAGTCTTTGCGGGCTTTGAAGATTTTGTTGTGAACAAAAATTAAAATGGCTTTGCACTGAAGAGCATTTAGGCAATTCTTGAACACTATTAGGCTAAAAAATCGAAAATATGATATTCTGACTCACCCTATACGATTGAGTCCTATTTTTGTGGTGTTACTAAAGATCGATTTTGTCAAACTTTAGTTAATCAGCTTATTGCACGTTTGACCATGTTTATTCTTCGGCGATTTTGTGTTTTACAGCTGCTATCATTTCTTATCATAGATCCTACGTATTAGAACCAAAGATTACAGAACAAGTATAAGATGGGTCACTCGCGGCATTTACAAACGAAATTGCACTTCAAACACGTGCGCCGACAACAAACGCGTGCGCCGACAACTCGCCGTTCACTACCGTTGTATGCCGGTATTCCGGGCGTTCGATAAGGACTGTGGAGGACTGGCGGCAAACCGTCTTTGAACACTCCGATTGGCCGAGTGACCCATCTTATACTAGTTCTGTAATCTTTGTTAGAACTCACTGACAGCTTCATATTAACTTAGCGCACCTGTTAGTTCAAATTTAATTGCGCTATCAACTATCATTACTTTAGTTTTGTGTATATCGTTTTTTTAACCAAGTTCGGTACTTTCTGTTTCAACTCGCCGTAATAACTCTACCATCTTTTCTTCTGTTGTTGCCAATAGGGTGTTGTCGCCCGCGTATTTTAATTTAGATATTTAATTTCCGGTAACTGAGATTACTCAAGTCCACTCGTCTAAAGCCTTTCTCATAACTTACTTTCCATATACAGGGTGTCTCAAAAAATTTAGGACTTCGATTGTTCATATACTATTTCTTAGGTTATAATAAACCGATTAAACCTAATATGCCTTAGTACTTTTAAGATTTTTACTTCATATAAGTAATATCTCAATTTATGAAGCTTATATCTTGAAGTACGGTGCACTGAATAAAATACGTGCGTACGTGAGAAGATAAATTTTAGAACTTGTTTATTTTTGTTTGATGCGTCACCTTAACAACTAAAACCTCGTGACCCAATCATAACAGTATAAAGTCCCTCTAGTAAGAAGTTATAGAGCATTAAAGTTATTTTGTTTCTTTTAGTTTTTATGTTAATTTCCACAAACATAGAGATACCGATGTCAACATGCATATTTTCGGAAACGGAATTAAAAGGCGTAAAAATAAAGTGCCCTGATTCATAAGCGTAAAAACAACCGTTTACCTTAAAATGCCTATCAAAGTTTTCGGTTGTCATCAAGATGTGCAATTATCGAATAGCCATGATCACAAAAACAATGGGTAATGATTTGGATTTACAAAAATGCTGAAAATATGAATTCACCAATGCTGAAATGTTCGTTATGTCACGGCATTTTCGTTAATGCAAAAGTGAAGCCTCGGTGCACGTTGGCCCGAGAATAAAGTTGCAATTTCACTTAGCTAAACAAGCCACACCGAACGGTCCACCTATAGATTGTTTCATACTTAGAGTGCAGTACGGGCGGTATAGGCAATGCTTTTTAGATAGCTCAAAACTGCACAGCGATGCCGCTACACCCCTATTGTACTGATTTGGTGTAACCATATATGTATTACTTACTATATTGCTAGCAGGGCCTCGGAACGGCCGAAAATATTACGGCGCCGACATAGTCTCACTTTGAGTATAACGCGTTTCGTGCTCATGCCTGATAGTTCGAACTCCGGCTTTAGAAGCGAATTTTAAACTTGACCACTTCCCCACCGCGCGGACGACGCCGACGCGCTTGCGCACAGCTCACCATATACATTGAAGACTTGGTTGTCTGTGTCACTTCCTTCGTAACCCCCCAACTCATAGCCGCTAGCAATATAGTTCTTTAAATATATGGGTGTAAGAAACTCCAGCGGTTCTCAAACAGCATTAATATTGTAACTGCTCTACTATTTTTCGAAATTGAATGATTTAATTTGAACTTCAATATTATATTCGTATTAATAACGATAGGTCCTTGAGACTCTTTTCAGGGTTTGGTTCGATTATCTAATTACTTGTTAATTGAAATTTTATTTTAATAATAACTTTAAATTGTTTAATGACATTAACTGTCACCTTGCATGTCAAACAGCACTACATGAATATTTTCAATCAAATATGACAAATATAAACTCTATTCACCTCTTATTGACTTTATCTTATATGGTATTTACTTGATTATAGTTAATTACACTTTTCTAATTGTATTTAATTTACTATAGCTTCGATAGGACAAACTAAAAAACCCATCTGGAACTCCTTTCACTTTCACTGCTACAGTGTCACCTCTAAGGCAGTAGTCCTCCTGATGCCCACAGCCCGGATCCCTAGATAGTTCTGCTGTGATGCACTACTTATTGACAAACAGCTGTCAACTTGTCAAACCCTTGGCTGCTAGCAGGAATGATCCCGTTCTATTTCACCAACGCTACTGTCACCTTGAACAGCTTCCCTCGTTCCAACCGCTTCACGGCAAGTTTGCTCTCACAGATGATCCCTCATTAATCATTCTATTTCCTTAGCTCCTACTTTAGTAATCTCTGTCGTCAGCAACCAACAGATTCACCTGAGCCCAGTAGTTCCTTTGTATCCTTCGTCGACAGATCCACACTTCCTAAGTACGCCCACAACAAATTCAGTAATTGACAACTTTCTAACCAATGTAACTTCTTATTAATTGTAGTATTCTAACTAAACCAATTCCATCCAAATCTTATTTTATTCTTGCTTCCTCTGCTTGCTTATATCTAGTTATACAATCTCCCAAATTCTCTTCAGTAAATATTATCATTGTCTTCTTAATATTTTATTTTATTATGCGCCTCGTAAATTTGTTAAAACCCTTTTTAAATGTATTTCAGAAAATTACATATATAAATTAGGGTAAAATTTCTATGTTTATATTAAATTCGAAACATCATATCAAAAGTACATTTACAGTTTTTAAGTTGTTATTTTTCAATAATCATAACAAAATCTGACTAGATGCTATGTTACAATTATTCATACCATCTACAAATTAAACCTACTTGAGTTCCACCTACTCATCATATTATTTTAATAGAAATTATATTTGTCATATGTAATATGAACATTTACCTGATAACTTTCAAAACCACTACAGAATACTCAAGTGCTATACCTTTCAACTTAAATTGCATCAAATTCAAATTCCGCTAATGAATTTCATTCAAACAGCCAATTCTTTTTAAACTTTTCTAAGTTGATTGTATTGATCTCCCATATTTTATATTTACATTAATATTCTTCCAAAACTGTTCTTTATGTATCATAACAATATATTGAAAGCAAATAAATTGGTATGCAACAAAAATGGAATTGCTGTTCCCCTTTTATTCACATTAAATAACATATTATTAGATAAATGGTAGTTAAATAAGCAAACTAATTGCTAGTTACGGTATTAAAATGACTTAGCGACACCCACGCGGGGTGAGTATCGCCCAACTGGTTGAGTCCGGGAAAGGATGGCACGCTCGCCCTTAGATTCGTTAAAACAGGCTAAAGGCCTCGGCTGAAGGGCTCAGGGAGTTGGGCGTGGTTCAAACGGTACGTCACTGGGCAAGCGTGGCGTGGCATAAACGGGATAAATCAAAAATGAGAGGGCGCCACCAAGTCTGCCTTTAATTGTACTCGTGTAACTGGACCTGGACGGTTAGACGAGACGAAGAGTACACTGGGTACTACTTCATGAAGGTACTAGAGGGGTATCGAGCTCAGGTTACAAATTCGAGAAAGAGATACTTGGGTTACTCATTCGGGTCTGTAAAGTCACTGCAAGAGGGGGTGGCGCTGTCAAACATACCTGCACACTCCAACGCTCACTTTCTTGACACTAGCTGTTAAATCTGGAAAGAGTATGCAGAAGTCATATTCAATAATAAACCTCGTAATCACATAGGCATCTATTGATTGAAGGATACAGCACAAACCCCTAAGGGCAACGATTACGTCGCCGTGATTACACGCAGGGCTTAGCCTAATGCCCCCAGCTGGAGATAGCGCGCTAATACTAACGCACACATAATTAACAAAATGGCCAATGCCAATACAGTAGGCTCCGGTGACCCGTTAAACGATCTTCCGAAAATTACTGACTCACCGTGTATACTACAGGGGGTCGAGGCCCATTACTTTACTGCGACAGTGTCGCGGGGTGAAGCCAAGCACAGAATAAATGGTTAATTATCGGTAAGGTGCCCAAAGCACAAAGATTGGCAGAAAAATATATCGCTTAACTGGTCGTACCCAAAGCAATGGTTCAAATATTACAAACGCAAACGGTCGGGGCGCATAGATTTTCCACACAGAGATAGTTCATTGCCGGTCAAGTACAAGCAAAATTTGATTGCAAGTAAACAACGATCAAAGTCCTTCGTTCACAAACGCAACTTCGCGTAATTACGTCACGCACTGAACAGCTGACTGATTTCGCATACGAATGATCGATACGCCGTTATTCACAAAAACAATCTCCCTTGATAAATTGCCGCGCCCAGAGCACTATTTAATTCACTTCTATAAGGATGGTAGAAATACATGGATTTACAGCCAGTTCTAATGCAAATTTGGGTCAACCACCGAGCAAGCGTTAGCGGTGATTCACACACGGGCACAACGACGTGGTTTACAACAATGGCGGCCCAATTATCAGCAACATGCCCAGCGATTGATTAAACGCGCCACTGGCGATCCGAAATGCGTTAATTTAGTTAGTTAGCCTGCTCGTGGGCTGCATGCAAGCTAATTCAGTTCTCTGCGGCGACAAGTTATGACACATCGGCCATTACACACACATGCTAATAAGTTCTGTCCGAGCGCAAAATGGTTACTATTTTACATAACATTTAGAAATGGTACCTGAGTTTTTGGACGTCGTCTGAGCGGTAAGGTGCGGCACATTAGCAACGCCCTGAGTTGGCTGCGGGGGTGTGATACGAGAGCCTTTTTTTGGCACAACGAATCCGCCGAATGATGGCGTTTTTTTCCTACCACTTGGTCACCCACATGTAACCGGGTATAACGATGAGATTAAGGGCGGGCTGCACGTCCTGCTGGAAAATCCCCAAAGGTAACGGGAATTAAAGATCGCCTTTGCAAGACATTGCGGGACGTAACCCTTCAGAAGCACCAAGAAAGGGACACCTCAAACACGTGCGACACACACAAGAGCTCACTGCCGAAGACCTCTCTGCTTGCAGAAACATGCGAACGTCTACCGGCCGCGTGCGCACGCGGAGCTTCGGCCAATCACGAGGCGTAAGCTTCGGCGAAAAAATCTGGATTTAGCGCGCCAGCGGTGATAGAGCGTGGCCCAAAAGAAACGAAGCGAAGCAGCCGCGTCGGTATACAAGGTGATCAGAATCAAATGAGCAAGGAATGAGCTTGCGCTTGTGAGTTTTTGTGATGAAAGTTAAAAAATGTTGGAATCAGATTTGACGTACAGATAGGCTGTACAGGCAGCTTAGATAATCAGCTAGGTGGCTGAAGGCTGCAAAATGGCTTAACATGCTTAATAAAATTTCAAAGAATCTCACAAATGTGTTCTTTTTGTTTTGTTTATTTCATTGGTATTTGTTGGGTATTATTAATATTGCATTAGGAATGCAAATAAAGTACTGTTCAGTTACCACCAGTGCAATCTTATTAATAGATCCTTAATAGTCTGGATGCTAGTAATTAAATTTTACTGATGTCATTAGTTTACTTTATCTACAAATGAAGTAGTTTTCAAAAACCAACAGTGTAAATAATGGATTCTTAATAATTTGCATGTTAGTAATTGAATTTTAATGATAATCTTAATATGTAACTTATTAATAGATGCAAACGATCTTGTCATTTTTTGCGAATAAATAGAAGTTTCCTTATGTGTTAAATTTGAGATATTATTCAGTTTGTGTGCAACTGTGGATGCAATCACCAAATTTTTATACTGAATTTATTTCTATAAAAATTACCTACGAATTTATTTGCAATTAATTAATGGACTCACACTTCCAGTATTTATATTAAACTTGGAGAAAAATGTTTGAATGCCACTGTTAAAAATGTGGATGCCTACTTGATGTTTAACCGGCATTAATGGCATTATAAGGGTGTAAGTGAGGGATTATAGGATTTACAGGTAATGGTTCTGCTGCCTGAGGGAACAGTTTTTAGAATACATCTGACAACACCGATGCCCATAAGCCCAATGCTGCACTATAAGCAAAGAGTACTATATATAGTACTCTTTGCAATAAGTATGAAAAAAAAAACTGGAAACTGCTACTAGGGCGTACAGGCTAACAAGACTCCCACAATAACTTTCATAGCACCTCGGTGTTGGCCATGAAAAATTTAACCATTCGAGCTTCGTCTCTAAAAAAGACAGAAAACTGCCGCCTAAGCTTAAAAATTTAAATTTGCGGTATGCACGCTGCACGTGGTCTTCTGAGGATTAAAGTGATACGCTGCTATTCAGAATAATTTCCTCACTTCGACCAATACGTTGAAACCAACGTATTGCTTCCGAAAACAAAACCACGTACTTAGGACTTGCCCTTAGCTCACAATGCGGTGATACAATTAATAATGGGCCCTATAAAGCTTCACAAAACTCAAAACTTTTACATGTGATTTCTCGCCTTCGAATTTGTATCGAAAATGCTTTCAGAACAAAACGGTAGAAAGGATTCGGCGTGCCATTCTCTTTCTCCCTCTACGGTGCAACGCTGGTTGCAGCCTAACAGGCAGCAGATTCTTGTATTTCAAATAAAACGTCTCATTATAATGGATTAAAAACCGAAAAAGTTGAGGTTATTTTTAGGCTGTTACCCGAGTCGAAAGAAAAATGCCTCGATGTTATGAAGTACATAACTTGTTGCTAGTGGTTCACTTAATGTAGTTTAAATCGTTTTATTCAACATTTGCTTAGATATTTTAAAATCTGTAAAAAGCTTTACACGGAACTTCTCTTGCAAGTGGAAATTTTGAAACTAACAATTTTGAAAATATTGAAAGAATAAGAGAGTTTATTTTTTCCATGTGTCCAAAATATGCTTTTTTTCGATTAGCAGTATCTTGCGTAATACAGAAACCATGGATCTCAGCACAGTATCTGAAACGAGAGAGAACAAGACAAGACGGATAGAATTGTTTTAATATTAGTTGGTAAATATTGCCAGTGAGTATAAATTAATTTAAGATTCATCTATGCTTTTTTGTGTAATTAGTAATTTGAGAATTGAATCTAAAATAATCCAAGCGACGTCTTAAAAAGAGTGGAAGTTGTTTCTCAACTTCTGCAAAGGTTGTATGAGCAGATACAGGCTTCCCAGAGTCACAAAAATTTCACTAATAATTGTTAGAAAGATATAACTCTGGCTACTTGAACTTTAAATATTGTCGCTCCAATCTTATCAACAAGGTGTATCACCTTTACTCAAATACTGATTAGCACTAAACATTAGCCATTGCAATGACATTTTGCAGCTCCGACAAAATCAAATTATTACTCTTACAAGACTACCTAAATGTGACTAAAACGCGTTCGGAAAAAAACAATTTTACCTACTTTTAATCTAAACACTAAATTCGAAGCTTACAGCTGTATCTGTATTGTACCCCAGATATAATTGCAGTTACTACAAATAGATCAAGTAGACGTGTTTCCATCTTTTTGGTTATATCAGTTGCCCGTGAATTATAATTTACGAAACTTGTTAAATCAAAAAAATTAATTTATTCAAGTTACGGAGTTACATAAATGCAGTTTACAATGTGATTACTAAATGCTAAATGGCATAAGAACTGACTAAGTACAGTGTGCACATGCTTATATAACATTTCTTATCACTAATGATTCTAAGAAGCTTGAAGATGGGGCTGAGAACTACTTCGTAAGCATTTACCCAACATATCACTTGACATAAATCCCTAGTGATGGGCACAATCGAATGATTTTGAAAATCGAATGATTGCTATTCGAATGGTTGCAATATCGAAATGTTCATTCGAAAAATCATTCGGATGTCACAAGCGTCCGCATTTGAAATAATAATTCGAGAATTCGCTGTCCAATCGAATGCTCCGATTTTGCATTTCCCTATATCCTTGAAGTTGAAGTGTTATTGATAACTGGATACTCGAATTCGAATAGTCGAATGTTTACCTGCAAACTCAGGACTGCGCGTTTGAGAGTAGTCTCGTCTCTCTCCTAGCGATTAATGATATTGTTTTGTACTTGTTTACTTGAATTTCATTTGATTTACTTAACCAAACAATGAACTTTATTTACTTAGTCAAAGAATGAATTTATTTTTTTATTGTATTAGGTATTTATATTTTATATAAAACAGCAAACGGCGCGGCTACGCGCACATGTGGCGTACGTGTGAAATAGGATACGCCGAAGGTCAAGCTGCGAGGCGACCGCTAAGATAAGCAAAATAAAACCTAAACAAATATAAACATCTGCGAAGCCGGAACGTGATTTTGTGCCACAGCAGACAAACACACATTAAGGAAAATTATATTATAGATTCTATTAATAATTTCATTTGCTTTTTATGTAGTACTCGTGTTGTCTATTGTTTACTTGAAAAATATAATTACCTACTAATATAACTTTATTTGCTGTATAGTAATGTAATTGTATATTTGAATACAATAGCAAAAACTTGTTTGTTTATTTTCAAATAAAAATAGACTTAAGCCGATCCTGCTCCAAATTCAAATAATTCATTTTGGCGCTATTGAACACATGTCCGGGCGTTTGATTTGATACCACCGCGACTCACAGCTTGCACTGTAGACAAAGCAAAAGAAAATCAAACGAAGCGTCTCTACGGAGTATAATCTCTAGCCTGCATAAAAGTGCAAACGTAGGTATACTGAATCGACTGAGCGTTCGCTATTCGAAATATTTTGAAGGCATCATCAGTCGTAGTTGCGAGATGCCGAGATGCGTAATGCGATACGATTGAAATGAAAATGAATGACATTTCGAATTATTAAACAAATCGCGAATACGAAATAATAATTCGAAAACCGAATAGTTACTCGAAATATTGAAATCATTCAAATAAATTTTTAGTATCTCGAGATATCTCGAGACATACGAGCAATCGAATATTTCGAATGATTCATTCGAAATAGCGCCCCATCACTAATAATCCCTCCCTTCATTAGAACAGAAATTATGGTAAAATTACATTTTTACTTCCTTTGACTATAAAGGAAGTATTGGATTCACCCCAAAAATTCGAAATTGAGTTTTTAACAGATCTTCACGTTTTAGAGTCCCCTGTCTCCCAAAAAACATATTTTTTTTCATTGGTCTGTCTGTCTGTATGTCTGTCTGTCTGTCTGTCTGCCTGTCTGTGTCTGTTTGTCTGTGAACAGAATATCTCAAAAATGAAAAGAGGTATGGCGTTGAAACTTCATATATAGGTTTTGTGTAGTATGTAGATGAGACACCAAGCTTTTGAAGAAAATCGCATAACCGGAAGTAGGTGTTTACTCTTGTGATTTTTTAGTTTTATTCGAGTTTTTTCAAAAACGGCTCTAACGATTTTTTTCAAACTTTACATTTTTATTACATTTTTAATGGAGAGAACTATTAAGTTACAATCCCAAAAAAGAAATTGCCTAGAGTAAAAATTGTCGGACTAAGCGAAAAATTGGCAATGGAAACGATAGAGGAGAAAATAATATCCCAAAATAGTTTTTTGGAATCACAGGAACCATCCATAAAAGTTGTAAATATTAAGGAAACTACAACCAAAAACAACAGAAATTATTTATTATGAAGAAAGAAAAAATTAATATCGGCTGGGATAGGTGTAGAGTTTATGATGTAGTTGAAGTAACGAGGTGCTTTTCATGCAATGGATTCAACCATAAAGCGAGTCAATATAACATGCCCAAAATGTGCCGGTTCTCATCTTTTGAAAGAATGTAAGGCAAACGACGAAGAGAAGAAATGTGTGAACTGCTGTAATGCTAAAGAAAAACTTAAAATTAATCTAGATGTAGGTCATTTTGCATGGAGCGTTGACTGTCCAGTTTACAAACGTAAACTAGAACAAAAAAGAGGTAAGATAGATTTTTTAGAATAGCAAAACCAAATACTGAATTTATCTATTCAAATGCACAAAGTATGCTAAAACATATGGAGGAAATTGAAGTTTTAATTAAAGACAGACGTCCAGCTATCGTGTTTTTAAGTGAAACCAGGTTCACAGAGAATATTGAAGACTGTGAATAAGTTTTCGGGGTTATGTTACCATTCGTTGTAATTCTGTAAATCGCCATACGGGCGGAGTAGCAATCGTTGTGCGTAATAATATTAAGTTCAAAAAACTTTTCATTTAACAACGAATTCTGGCTGCTATCCATTTACATCACGCAAGGATTTCAAAACGGATTGTACACTGCTGTTTATCGTTCTCCAAGCGCCAGTATTGCAAGATTCTTAGAGCAATTTGAAAAATGGTACGACGATACAGTTCAAGACCACACTAAGCATTTAATTCTAGGCGATTTCAACTGGGATATCTCGAAAGATTCATTCTACACAAGCAAGCTCCCTGCGATTAATAAATACGTTGGGTTTAAATCAACTCGTAACCGAATTTACTCGCTCAACCAAAAAATTCCAATATAATCATTGACCTCGTTCTAACAAATCTACAAAAGGTAGTGGTTAATGTGCAGATACCACAAATTTCTGAACATAATGCAATTGATGTGACGATACGAAAGAATGCGCGTAATTACGACATCAGTTTTGAAAAAGTTAATATCACAACGTACGCTAATTACTCCTCACAAAAACTGCTTGATAAACTGAATAAATATAGCTGGGTCACATTATTAGATAGTAAAGATGTAAACAATCTTGCCACACATATGGCAGCAGAATACAAAATTCCGTAAATGACCTCATTGACAACAAAACAATTACACTTAAAACTGACTCCCATGATTTAGCTGTGATTTAAGCAAGCTCCAGGCGGAACGCGATAAAATGTACAAGACAGCTAAACTTTCTAAAAATACGCAGGACTGGGAAAATTATACACGTATTCGAAATTTTTACAGCAATAAAATTAAGGACAGGAAAAACCAATATTATGAAATAGAATAGAGAACTGTAGTGAAAATCCGAAGAAGATGTGGAAAACTGTTAAATCTTTAATGAACGGACAAACAAATACTTCCTCAAGTATTTATTTGAAGGAGAAGAAATTAACGATTCCCAGGATATTGCTAATAAATTTAATACGTACTTTGTAAATAGCATAGTTGAGCTAAACAAATCCATTATTGTAAACGACCGCTTTGAAGAAGCTACGTTTCCGGATAATACCAGTACATTTAAATTTAAAACAATTAGATTAAATGATATTAAAAGGCAATAGCTAAAATTAAAAGAAAGGGTTGTTTCGACCGTATTACAATTGGTGTAATTACAGATGCCTTACCAGTTGTAGGTGAGATATTTGGTCAATTAATAAATCAGTCTCTTGGAACAGGGTGCTTTCCATAATCATGGAAAATATCTAGAGTTGTTCCAATACCTAAAGTTAAATTAACTAACAAGTGCGAAGAATTCGACCAATAAATGGGTTACCGATTTATGAGCAAATTATTGTGAAAGATCAACTCCAAATGTTTTTAGATGAACATGACATTATAAGTAAAAACCAATCAGGATTCAGAACTAAACATTCGTGCGAAAC
The DNA here is from genome assembly GCA_940337035.1 of Agriotes lineatus. Classification (NCBI taxonomy): domain Eukaryota; kingdom Metazoa; phylum Arthropoda; class Insecta; order Coleoptera; family Elateridae; genus Agriotes; species Agriotes lineatus. The sequence continues at coordinate 187,725 of CALNHX010000376.1, forward strand.
GGCGCGGCGTTAAACTTGATTCTCATGAATTGGAAAAGTGAGTTAGAATTAAATAAAAGTGTAGTTACTGTTTTTCTAGATTATAAACGTGCATTTGAGACTATCGACAGACAACGGTTAGTGAATAAACTACATAAATATGGAATACGTGGTAACGAAAATATGTGGTTTCAAAGTTATCTCACTCATCGACTACAAACTACATACTTCAATCAGTGCCAGTCAAGCTACATGGAAAACAACTTGGGTGTACCCCAAGGCTCTGTCTTGGGTCCATTATTGTTTATTTTGTATATAAACGATTTGGAATTGAATCTAAAACATTGCACCATAAATCTGTTTGCAGATGATACATTAGTGACAGTTACTGATGACGATGTTAGAAATGCTGTTAATAAAATTAATATAGATTTAGAAATTATTTCTAAGTGGTGAAAAGGTAATAAACTAAAGCTGAATATCGGAAAAACGAAAGCAATAAAATTTTATCAGGTACTAATGTAGAATCGGCTAATAAATTAAAATTGAAAACTTAGAAATAGAAAAGGTATCTCAAGTTAAATATCTAGGAGTAATTATAGATGATAAATTAAACTTCAAAGTACACGTAGATTATGTAATTAAAAAGGTAGTTAAAAAATAGGATTATTCAGTAGAATTTATAACAAGCTTAGTATACAGTCTAAAATTATGATTTACAAAACAATCATCGCACCGCATTTCGATTACTGTTCTAGTATATTATTTTTATGTCAAGAACAAGAATTGGCTAGAATGCAAAAACTGCAGAACAGAGTAATGCGTATTATATTACGCTGTTCGAAATATACAAGAATTTCTGCGATGCTAGATTGTTTACAATGGTTAAGTATAAAGCAACGTATTTATTTCAATTCTTTGTTGTTAGTTTTTAAAGCAGTCAATAACCTGTTACCAGAATATATGACCCAAAACTTAGTTTATGGTTGTGATATTCATAATTATAGTACTAGAAATAGGCAGAATGTTAGATTACCTAAACTTACAAAAAGCAGTTCCCAAAATTGTTTCGTGTATAAAGGCTTCAAAATTTATAATAACCTTCCAATTGAAATTAAAGGAACTAAGAATGTCTCTGAGTTTAAAAAAAACTAAGCGGCTATGTTAAGGAAATGATTAGTTAAATAAATATGTAAACAACTGTAAATCTTAAAATAGTTTATAACGAAATAAAGATTATTATTATTAAATTATTAATATATTTATATAAAGTGAACAAAATTGCGACTATAACATGAAAAATACACTATTACTAATACATATATAAATGTCCGTCAAAATTCGGTTTATACACTTTTTTATGCAAGTCTTTTAGCTTACTTTTTAGAGTGAATATGTCGTCTAGATCGATATTCTCCAGATGTATCGATGGGACATGGGAGTTTATTATTTATTTGTTGTTCTTCGGTAGGCGTGGAGTTTATCATCGGCGACTGAATTATCTCGTTTACGGAATTAGACTAATAATTTGTCTTCAGTACTTTATTTTCAAGTTTTAGTTCACATTTTGATGGTATCTGTACAATATAATTTCCATTTAACGGCATCTTCTGCTTACTATTATCACAAGTGATTGTGGATATTAATTCTTTATCGGCCACTAGTAACCATGAATCTTGGCCGATTTTCTGTGTTTTAAAATGTTCTAATGTAAATATTTCGGTTTTACATACGTTATTTTTATAAATGAAATGAGTTGAGCTTCGCAAAGTGGTTCTTCTGAGTTAATTTTTTCTTGTATTTTACATAGGTGTTCGCCGTTGCGTAGTTTTTTGCAGGATTCGTCCGTGGAAATATAATTATTTTATTTTCGTTGTAAAGCAAATACATTTTCTGTGGTATAATTATTTGGAAATGTTGATCGGTTTTTACAGGTAATGGGTAAAGATGATAGTAATCGTAGATATCCGGATTTATTAGAGGTATTTCCAAAATAAATGCGATTCTGGATTTTATTTGATATGCTTTGACTGCAATAATGGCTTCATATAAAGGTAAATTTTGTCAGTTGATTTTAAATGGCAATTGTTGTCCTTGTATTTTATTCTGGATAAATATTAAATTGGCTTCTAAGTCCTCAGGATCAATTATTGATGGGTGCATGATCTCGAGTTTGGTAACAGTGATTGGCTTCTTCCAAATTATTAAGTAGGTACAATATTACGTTCATCATTCCTGATATTTGCAAAAATATAGTAGGCATATTGATTATCGAATACATCTCCGCTCGGTGAATTGTGTTTTCTTCGATTTGAGCTTCTAATTGTTTTATTCTTGATAATAATGTGTATTGGTCAACTCTCAGTGTACTGATAGTTTTGTTTACTTTATCGAGTATTTGTTCCGTTATTGATATTTGTTCAGTTAGAATTTTGTCCTGGGATTCCTGTTCTTTTCGTAGTTCTTCAATTGCTTTTTCGAATTTTTCTCCATCAGTCGAATCTAAGTTTCCAGTTAGCAATTTGAAAACTGTTCCTAGGCCGTCGATTAAGCCTAGCTTATTTCTTGTAAGAAATAGTTGATTTAATTTTCGTTTAATTTCAGATGAGGTTATATTTAGCAGGGTTTGGTAATTTTGAAGTTCTTTATCGTATGTATGTCCGTGAGGTAAATTTTTAAATGCATTTTTCATTCGTTGAATGTTTAACTCCAGCCATTTGTATTCTTCTATTATTGAAGTATAGTCGATATTTTTGATTAGTGTCCATTCGTCTACTTGATTTCTTGCTTTTCCGAGTTTATGTGGGAATTACTGGCTTGTTGAGGGTAGAGATGACGGTGATAAAGTGGGCATACACGATACGGTTTACCGGAAGGCAGGCCTTCCGGTTTGCAATCCGGAAGGCTAAACCTGTACCACCGGCGCAGGCATACACATTACGTTTTCTCGCAGGATTTTGGCCAGTCTTTTAAAGTGTTCAGAATAGCGAAAAGGTCATATTGATAATATGATTTCGAAAAATGATCTTTAATAGGATTGGCAGTTCCATTCTTCCGAAAAAAGATGAAGAGCGCACACGTTCAAAGTGGGTGAAACAGTGGTTAAGAAATCGACAAGAGCATTCTCATATCGACCTAATATACGAATTACGATTGGTTTATTTAAATATTGCTTACTTTTTATATCATACAAACAAGGCAGAGACCTGTATAGCTCAATAGATTCTGTTTGGAATTCATGGGACCACGTTCTCATATCGGTCATTTTTTATTTATAGGTAGATAGTTGAACAAACCACGGTAAAATATAATATACTGGGTGACCATAAATGGTTGTGATTTCTTTTTCTTAGGTTGGCACTGTTTATGTTGGGGGCACTGTAAATCTATGTTAGTAGGTTAGGTTTTGCGTCAGTTTGTGTCAAAACTGACGCAAAATCTAACCTGCTAAACTTTAATTTGACATAGACTTACAGTGCCACCAACATAAACAGTGCCAACCTAAGACAAAAAAAATCTCAACCATTTATGGTCACCCGGTACTACTGAATAAAATCACTGTCATCACGCTAACTCTCGGCCTGTACCCACAACTTGCACATACACGTTCCGACTTCTATGCGATAAGGAAAGCCGGCAGGTAAAATTTCAAGTGTTGACAGTTTTTCGGGAGGCCGAGAGTTCAGGGCTCGCCTTCCGGCCGATGTATCCACTAACAATACAGTTTGCCTTCCGGATTACAAGCCGGAAGGCCTGCCTTCCGGTAAACCGTATCGTGTATGCCCACCTTATTATACAGGTGGTTCTGTAACAATGAATTTACTTAGTTCGTCTAAATGCCTAGATTTCTTTTTATTATTTTTGTCTAATAAAGTAGCTATTCCTTTATCGTTGATTGAACTTATAGCATATGGTCCATCGTATTGAATTCTAGCTTTATTCCTGGCGTTGGTTTTAATAAGCACTTTGTCATTGATGTTAAATGTAATTTTCTTAGAGTTATTTTTATTGTGGCTTTTTGTTATTAACTTTTCCTTTTCACGTTGCATTATTTGTTGTAAAACGCCGTAAAATGTTGTTATATTTTTCTGATGGTTGTTAGGATAATCCTCATAATATTTTTCGGTATGGTGTATATCGAATGGGTCTCTGACGGCTGTATGTCCGTATATTATTTCTAAGGGTGTAAATTTAGTTTGGGAATGGATAGTATTATTGTATCCTATTAATGCATATTTAATTACTTGTTTCGGTAGCTCCTTTGGATGTTTGATTTTTATAATTCTGTAGTTTTCTATTAAAGTAGAATGCACTCTTTCGATCATACCGTTGGATTTATGATTTAAAGGGGTCGTTATGTGAATTTTAATTTTATGTAGATTTAATAGTATATTATACATCAAGGTAGCGAAGCGCAGTATTATAACCTGAGCGCATTTTAGATACTGAGCGCGAAGCGCGAAGTATCTAAAGTGCGAAGGTTATAAGACGATTCGCTACCGTGGTGTATATACTATTTTTTGCACTACCAAACGGGTTAATACCTAAATTCCCAACAATTTTCGAAAATATTTTAACTGTCAACCTGACAGTACAGCTCTTTAAAACGTCAAAATTAAAATAGTCATATTTGGTAACTTAGCAATTTATTAGTTACCACGGTGAAAATTGTTTATTTTACTTTCTCTCCCTTGGTGGAGAAAATCAACTTCACGACCTAAAAATAGTCCAATAACGGTGCGTTCTGAGACTAGTAGTGCAAAAAAGATTTTTAATTAATTCGTTTGCAAGTTCCGTTCCTCCGTCCATGGTTATTTTAATAGGTGCTCCATATTGAGATATGAAGGTGATTAGATTTTCAGCTATTTCTATGCTATTTTTAGATGTTAAATAGTATGCTTGGCAGAATCTCGAAAATGCATCAATTATTGTTAAAATGCGTTTTGCTCAATTTGAAATGTATCTATATGTAAATGTTAAAATGGGCGGCTTGACGTGCTTATAACGTTTAATAGTTCTTCATGTGGTTGCCTTTCGTATTTGGCCTTTTTACAAATTAAACAGTTATTAATATAGCGGGTAACTGTGTCTTCCATATTTTCCCAATAGTATTGACGTTTAAGTGCGTTACAGGTAGCTTGAATACCTCGGTGATTTATTTTCCCTTCGTGATAATTATTTATAATTTCCCTTTGATCTTCCTTGTTGATCACATGTATAACTCTGTTTACGCATTTGTAAAAGTGCGGTTCTTGATTTTTGAAATGAGTGGTTATAATTTCATATGTTATTTGATAAAATTTTTCGTTGGGAAATAGGCAATAATAAACTTTGTTAGGTATACAATATTCTTTGAGGAATTGAAATATATTGGTCCTAATATTTTCTTCTAGTATGTAGGCGGTTATTACTTCGTTTTTTCCTTTATGTTCCCTTTTTGCTTTATGTGATTTGCCGTGAATAGTGGTAAAGATTATTTGATTGCGTTTCGTGTCTAAGGCGTCTTCACAAATAGGTATGGTAGATGTTGATTCCAATTGCGTATGCGTCGTATTTATTGATTGATTGTCTTCTGATATTTCTGGTACAGCTTGAATTGATTGGTTTGAACTTGAGGGTGTTTCGTTATCATGTTCAATAGAAGTCTCGTTTATTACTTCATTTAATAAGTCTTCCATGGTGGTGTCGAAATTAACGATCATTGATTGTGTGTCAATAAGATTCAATTTTATGATTGATGGGGCGTCATTATTTTCTTCCACGATTTCAACAGGTATAGGGTTCGTTATGGTGTGTGTTAGTTCTTGATCACTGGTGTTGATCACTGATGTAGTTGCAAAATAATTTGAAGTCGGAATTTCTAAATATTTATTTAATTTTGTATGTTGAATTACTCCCTCATGAATGTTCCTATTTACAGGTATTTTTACGAAACATTCTGATCTTGCTGGTATTGTAATTTTATAATTCAAGTCTTGATTGACTATTTCCATTGAATATAATCGGATTTGGGTCAGTGGTGTTTCCAAAAGGTTTTCTTCGAAATTTATTGTTGCGTTTAATTTCCTTAGCAAATCGATTCCAATGATTTCGTTGTATTCATTGTCGAAATTAAATAGATGAAATTTATTAGTGTCATTAACTTTAAATATTGATGGTAATCGAATAGTTGCAGTTTCTTTATGAGATGAAATTTGGTGTGCTGTATGAATTTGGAACGGTTCTTCTATTATTAACTCCGGGAAATATTTATATGCTACTTCTGGTTTAATAAGAGTTTTGGATGCTCTGGTGTCGATTAAAAAGTTTGACTTGAGTTGTGGAATGTAAATACATGGTAACGTTAAATTTTGGTTGTTAACTTCTATGATTTCTACTGGTGATTTATCATTTATTGGCTGCTCTACGTGTCGTCGTTGTTCTGGGCAGGTAAAGTAAAATCCCGTTTTTCGTAGTAATTATCCTCTTCTTGTTCCTCTTCGTAATAACATTCCTGAATGCTGTCCTCTTCCTCGGGGTCCTCTTGAAAGGGTAACTCCTCCGAAATAAAGATTCTAGGTTGGTTGGACTGCCTAATGTACGATGTAGCTCTAGGTGTAAACGAATTCCGTGCTGAAGAAATAAATCAATTTGGTGGTTGTATTGTTCTTCTGGTGTTACTCGAACTAGTGTCCATTGGTGTTGGTTTTGGTAGATGCCTAACTTCTGTGTTTCTGGGTGCAAATACATTTCGTTGTTGAGGCTGCTGCTGCTGTTGCGGTTTCGAATGAATTGGAAAATTATTTCTTTGCATAGGTTGTGGCATTTGATGTGTGTAACTGGGAAATTGGTTGAAATTTCTTGGTGCTGGTTGCCATGCCCGGCTCGGATTGCTTAGCCTTAAATTATACGGTGGAAATGGTTTTTTAATTTGTTTTTTATATTGTTCTGATGATACTCGATTTTTGTTGTAATTTACATTTTCCTCTTCTATTAAATATTTAATTGCGATGTCAAAAGTAGCTGGTCCTCTGGCTCGTAAGAAACTTCCCATAGGCTTCTTGAATGCGGTTAAAAATGCTTTTAGTGTTAAACTGTCGTAAAGCGTTCTTTTCGTTGCTCGAACGTCTTCGACTGGTTCGTTTAATTGCACGTTGGAATACAATAAACTTTTAACTTGCTGGCATTTTTCAAGATACTCCTGCGCTGTTTCATTTTTCTGCTTTAATAGCATGAGATCCCTTAGCAATCTCTGGTCCGCAAACGATTGTTATAATAGCGTTTTTAATGCTATCCATGTTGGTATTTCACGTCCGCTTGTAATTAACAATGCTCTGCCTGTTAGTTTTGTTCGCAATGCAGATAATAATAATGTTTGTAGAAAAGCGTCTCCTTGTCCCTCAGGAAAGAAATGCGTTATTATAACTTCGGCGGCTCTCACGTACTCCGATAGTTTGTAAGAAGTGCCATCAAATTCTGGTACTGTCTTGAGGTATTCCAAATGAAATGCGTGTGCCATATTTCCTGGTACTGCGGGAGATACTTCTTGAATATTTAAATTTTCGAAAAGCTGGAGAAGTTCGTCGTTTCCTTGCATAAAATTTTAATTTGTTCGCGAATAATTTGCTTATTTGCTACCTAACGTTTAACAATTCTAAATTTTAAAATTAAACGTCGTTTTATTGCTTCGCAACAAGTGAATGGTGTATTTGCTCCCTTTTAGGAAACCAATGCACTTGCTTTAAAGCGGGGATTGCAATTTTATTATTAGAAATCCTACGCATGCAGTGCTAGCAGCACAGTAAGAGATTAAGTTACTCTATCAGTAACGCTCACTGGTCTGGCTTACAGATAACTGCACCTGAATTTGTTTAAGAGTTCCAATGGCTAATAACGAATACAATTATTAACAACAATGCTCCTGAGAATGTGTTGATAAATCAATTGAATTCTGTTATTAGATGCTTAAAAGTAAAATAATTATTTTAACAACTTTGCTCCAAAATGGGCGGTTATATCTAGTAAAATAAAGCCACTTTTGCACTTGCTAATAAAATTTATCTTTCATTAATATCATTGTAATTGTTCTCATGTTCCTTGAGTACGTGACTGAACCCAGCGATGCTAGTCCGGGGTATTGTCACCTCGTGCGGGCTCAGCGTACTCGATTTTTGGAGGGCTGGTCCGGCGTTGTAGGGCTCTTTGGGCGATTTTGGGCCTGTTGAGTCCTGGATTGTTAAATGAAGGCTATGGCTCTCGAATGTGGACGATTCTGGTTCCCCTCTTCGAATTACAGATGTCTTCTTGATTCGTTTTTCGGATGGCCAATTAAGTGTTGAAACACAAAATTAAAGCGATTTTTGTCTTTAGTTTTTGATCATCCTACCGACTGCGATAATTATAATTTACGAAACTTGTTAAATCAAAAAAATGTATTTATTCAAGTTACGGAGTTACATAAATGCAGTTTACAATGTGATTACTAAATGCTAACTGGCATAAGAACTGACTAAGTACAGTGTGCGCATGCTTATATAACATTTCTTATCACTAAAGATTCTAAGAAGCTTGAAGCTGGGGCTGGGAACTACTTCGTAAGCATTTACCCAACATATCACTTAACATAATCCGTGATAATTTTATATAATATTAAGAAACAACATACGTACAAGAGATATAACGTACATCAAATAGTAGTGCAATTAACTAAGGAAGGACAACAATCACACGAGTGCCAAAAAAACACCGCTGTCATGCCAACGCCTTATGGCACGCATTTGAGGACGTTAAATAACATTTTATGGTTGCGATATGGAAGAAGTATATAATATATCATCCTTGAAGTAACAGTATACATAATAAGTTTTTTATCTATCTAAGGTGTTTTTGACAATAACCTTGTTATTTTAAAATCACAAACGGTCTAGGGTTTAGATTTAACTGTAATGAAGGACGTTGCATTGTACAGTTAGCAAGTGATTTGTACTTCAACACCTCTACGCGCTTACAACGTTTAAAAGAAATGAGAAAGTTAGTTTTTTACAAAATTCACAAAAAGCAGCGAAGAATAACAACATTCGAAAAAATTCATTTAAAATTGTTATAAAACTAACTTTACTAAATTTGAATTGCGCTATAGAATCGGGTAATTCTGACTAGAAAAACCTATTGAATTCTATAGAATAAGCTTGTTCTAAAATAGTAAGAAGGAATTTTCTTATTTACAAACCTAAATTTAAGAAATAAAATTTAGGTACTGTTTAAACTTGATTTAAACACACATAAATTTTATTTTCTAAAATTTACGAAATCCAGTCGCACGTTTTTAAATGCAATTCCGATTTAATAGCAAGAAAATTTTAATGCCGCAATCACCAGTCTTTGCCTCATAATTACTAAATTTAATATGTTTAAATTAGATTAAACATATATATATATATTTCAGTCCAAATTTACGGAACATTATTCATAATTTAAAAGCCAGTGTTATTACGCAATCAGACGAGTTAAAGACCAGGAAAAATGCAAATCTGCACTTCATGCACAATACCGACCTACAGCGGCAAGTTCAACGGGCGACCTTCGCTCTAGCAGGAAATAAAAACTGCAGAATTGCTACGCTGTTATTTTGTAATTTTAAACGCTTTGGTCCAGTAAACTGTACATTTGAACTTTGATATTGTTACTTCGTTAAGCATTATTGTTTTGTATAAATACCAGTCTATTTTTGTAATAAAATCAATCTGCATTTAATGTTTGATTCATTCACTACCCCTTCTAAGCCATAATATTTATGGGGCATGAGGCTGTGTCCCAGGGGTGGTTTTACTGTCGTCCTTTCAAGTACCATTGACTACATTGGTTTAAAACGTAAACACAGTCGTGTTTACGTGCTTGAAGGATAGAACTAGCGCAAAGTAACGGAATCCTGAATCAGCCTCTCAGGCAATTCTGTTCAGGTACATTTACTGTAAAAGTAAGGAACACTTTCAAAAGTGTATTTTAAACAAAAACGTGAGAACAATTTATTAAAAAAATTGGTAGTTTCAAAAAGAGTAAATTTAATGCTGACTTTAATTGCTGACAATTTGTAGCTTTTATTTTTACTTGGAGAGACTATCATACGATATCAATGAATAAAAATATCGACAATTATTTTTTAATAACAAATTCGTAACGCTCTTATTTTTTACACTAAAGCTTTCGAAATTAAAAAATAACATCGACGGCCGTTACACTGCCCAACTAAGTAGATTATGCAATGAAGAAGAGAAATGCGTTATTTTGCTGAGGTGCAATTTGTGAATAGCACTGAAGCAAAATAGCAGTCTCTCCAAATTGCATACACTATTTTTTTTCACGTTGCAGGAAGATTTAAAACTACAAACCTGTTTTTTTAAACGTAATTTATTGACATTTTTAAATTTCAAATTAAAGTTGGTGGCACTGTAAGTCTATGTCAAATTCGAGGTTAGCATGTTAGGTTTTGCGTCAGTCTGTGTCAAGACTGACGCCAAACCTAACCTGCTAACCTCGAATTTCACATAATTGTTGAGTCAGTCATAATGAAAACTCCCTAGGGAAATGTTTGTCTTATTTTGTCTCTAGGGAGTAAATGCTTTACTTCTGTTACAACTTTCATGCTATAGAAACGGACTTCTACTCCCGGTCGTGGAAAAATACTTATTTCCTAAATAGTTTAATTTTAGACAATAATGCGCATAGAATAATTTTTATTTAATTAGATTTACACCTTTCTAAAACAACAAGCATGTGATAGTGTTGATGCTCTTGAAGAAGTTCTAATATTATTTACAAAATGTATATTTAGTAATATCTATATAAGTACATTGTGTTGATAAATTTAATTAAAATGTGTATATACATGTATTTTATTTTACAATTATATTTTTTCGTACACTAGCATTGAAAGAGCTACTTTGCCGTACAATTTATTAATCAGAAAGTTGCACTTTGCGGTATTCGTACGGCAAAGTAGTATTTTGCGGTATTCGTACGGCAAAGTAGCACTTTGCCGTACGTTTCCTTAGTTACAACACATATAATATTACATTACATTAATATTACTCTACTTATTTGCTATATACGAGGATAAATTTAGTATTCCGTTTTGTATGCTAGTGTACGAAAAAATATTGTACGAAACTCGTATGAAAGTGGCTTTTCCATACTCGTCTCGAAATTCCGGACTCGGCCTAACGGCCTCTTCCGGAAACATCTCACTCGTACTGAAAAGCTCCACTTTCTATACTTGTTACGTAAATTACTATTGTTTAGTGCACAAAAAAAACATTTTCTTGTGTTCGCATTTTTCCTCTTTTATGTTTACACGCAGTTCCCAGTGGTAGGATTATATCTTTTACCAAACGAGCAAGCGTCCTGGTATGGATAGAGAGTTGCGGTATCATAATGGTATAAGCAGATGTAATACAATGAAGGATTTTCGGCTAAAGCAGCCGTTTGGTACAAATCTGTACACACAGGTACTGGATAACCAGTGCATTTACCAGTAGACAGTCTTACATCGCAAAAGGTCGTCCGGGCATTATAACGGTACACATAAGTCGTATCCTCTTCACATTCCTTTGGGTAAGTCTCAGTTGGTGACCCAGCTTTTGTAGCACATATATGATACTTTTTACAATTTCCTGGATCTGGATATACTCCGTCTGTTGAACAAGGAAATTCCTCATCTTCCCATGGATCACAGCCTTCAGGGGTTGATTGGACAGAGCAGGCCTTATTGGTACAATATTGGCCTGCAGGACATTGCTGTGGGCTTGTTGGTACCACACTACCATCTACGTTTCTGCAATACACCCGAGTGTTGCAGTTTAGACAGTGAAACCCTACTTCTTCGCATTCCTCGTCCGCAAAGGTTGTAGGTTTACTTTTCAGGCGATAGTCAATTAGTGGACGAGTTTCCTCTTCAGAAGCAGTAGAGAGATTTAGCTAAAATTTAATAGTACTGTAGGGGTAACATATTAAAGATTTGACATTAACTTAAAGCGTAACCCAAAAAAATATATCCAATTATAAAACTAGATGATCTTTACCCATACGTAGATAGCAGAATAAACAGATTGTTTCGTAAAGCTGAAAGCTAATTTTTGTTTAATGTATATTTTAAATTGACGTCATATTGCTGCCTCAGAAATCCTCAAAATTGAACAATTCGACATAGATTAAAAAATAGAAATAGCTAAAGTAATACCATAAAGTACACCGCACACAATGAACTACAATAAATTACAAAATCTAAGAAATATACTTACTACAGCCAATACCACAATAACAATTTTGATCTCCATATTTTATTTAATACTCAGAGACTGAATTCAGGTTGAGAGATTGCGCTATATATACACACTTTTTAAACGTTATCTTTTCACGCTTTTACAGATACTTTGATAAGTGGCGAAGGACTAATTAACGAAATATTAAGGTTATATGTATATCTACCCAATATAATCTACTGTTTTCGAGTACAGTTTTTAAATTATATGAGTCGCCTACAGCTTTATCTTAAAACAGCTGAATTTTAAGGAAATATTCTCAACCCATTGAAAATATAGATAAAATATTGAACTTAAAAACCGGGCGTAGAGAAGTTGCATTGCACATTACATTTAAAGATGATAATTGAAACGAAACAATTTGGGGAGTCAGACCACTCGGACTTTTACGTGCTAGTTATTAGGATTAATTCGAAGCTAAATTTAATGAGGCATTCAAAAAATTAAAATATTCAATTCTGTTATTTTGAAACTCAAATTAATTACTTTATTTCACACTGATGTCAAAAATGACATTTTTCGGATTATTTATGGTACAAAAAATGGAACATTAAAGTCCTAGTACTTTAATTAAAGTAAAATTTTAAAGTCCAGGTACTTTAAAACTTATTTATGGTACAAAAAATGGAACATTAAAGTCCTAGTACTTTAAAGTAAAATTTTAAAGTTCATGTACTTTAAAATTATACGTCAGTTGTTGACATGAAATTTGAAGTGATTTACAACTTTTTATTTAAAATTCATTAAACTTGCAGTATGAAATAAACCGTTGTATTCACCACGAACGAAAAGTGTTTTTAAAGGTCCTCGCAAGTAATTCCGTAAACAACTTTCTCGTCCTTTAAAATGTCACTTTTCGTTATAGATAATTAAACTACTATTATTTATGGCTGTGGCATAATTCGTAATAAATTCTTCTTCTTAAAATGGCAATGTTAAATGTTTGGCTTTGTAGACCATTACCTCTTGTTTTGAACCGCTGCCTTCATAATCACAAGCTTTCAACTGATACTGATTACACATTTAAAAATGCTATCTCTGTAATTCTAAAATACAGCTCAAATTTTGTAAACTATCGAAAAAAATTACAACAAAAGCACAGCTTAAATAATACTCGTTCCAACGGCAACGCTCGTTTTGGAAAAGCACTTTTCATAACTGACTAAGTAGATAGCTATTACACGGTAGTAGAATTTTGAAGCCCAGCGATTAAAAATTACTGTAGTAAAATCAATCAAGCAAGGATAACAACGTTTGCCTTTACTTTATCATTGAACAAATTAGATATACAAAATTTCTAACAATAACACTCAAGTAGCAGCGTAAACTTGCGCAGTTTGCAAGAACTCGGCAGCTTAATTGTTAACAGTAATATAAAAAATTACGTAAGTTCGAAAATACTATTAAGGTCTGGAGAGGTGAAAATGTATAACAAATTGTATCCCAAACTTAAGTCTACATGAAACGAAAATACATAATCAGGGGTAATATACGTAATAAGTTTTCATGGATATGAGTTATTATCCCAAAGCTGAAAATACTAGTTTGTAGAACCGGTTGAATTTTCTTGAATTGGGATAATAACGAAATGATATTCATTAAAAGATTCTAAATTATTAGTAGTATGAATATTATATTAAAGAATAAGATATTATAATTTAATATATTACTATGAACTAGGGCCCCATACTTTAGGCAAATTACGGCTTTTAATACATGAAAGTGATTGGGAAATGGGTGCTCCTAAATTCACGTATTAAATAAAAATAGTTCTGTCTGTGCACAATCTTAGGCTTATTAAAAAGTACAAATATTTCAATGTAAAAGTGAACGATTTTGTGCACTTATTTTATTTTAATTATCCACAATAATATTCGGCTTTTACTCTGTCTCAGGGTTAGGTCGCTAAATTAGAAATACTGGGTAGCGCAAACCAATTTTTAGTACCTCCAATTCAACTCGGATTTTACTTGTGAACGCTCCAAAACAAAATTTGAGGTAGCTAACCTCAAAAATTGACCTGAACACAAAGCAGTGTGCCCTCGTACAAATAGCAATAATTGATTTAAATCTATGCCAAAATCAGCAAAATACTTCAGGTAGGCAATACTTATTCTTGCATAGCAACAGTACTAACGGCTTTTGTTCTAGAGTGACGTCTAAGTGACGCCAGCATCAATTGTTTCATATCCGGCCAAAGGTGAAAAATGCCTTGTTAGTTATCATGCAATTTTTGAGGGACGCTACCTGAATTTCTGGATGATCCACTGGATAATCGGGAATTGCTGCAATGCGTAGCAAAAATCTCTACTCTTGGAGGCCCCAGCAATATATCCAGGCTCTGGACGATGAAAATTGCGCAGAATACCTGGTTTATAGAAGCTTCCGATACTGATCGCACCTCTCAGGGGACGCCAACTCGTTTTCTCAAGTGCTGCTGGCCTGGTGACTCCAATCTCTGCACGAAGCTCTGTGTAGAGGACTTCTCTAGGTGTGGAAGGCACCAAACTTGGCTCCAACAAACCTCTTCAGGCGGTATAGACTCCCAAACTTAGCCCGAAGTTCGACCGCACTTGCTTGGATTTTGTCGAACTCGAATAAACACAAAATACACCACTTGGATGCTGGAAAACTGGCTCCAATTGTGCCCAACACTTCTATGATTCAATAAAACCATCACTTGCACTAAATGGATGTGTTTTATTAATAAAAATCAAACTTTTATGGGAGCTGGTGTAAAACAAAGTTAACAGCTTGGACAATTTGAAAGCTGTCTCTGTGGTTGTTAAGCAAAAGAAAGTCTGGTATCTTAGCAACATATCACCACAATTGTTTAAAGGAAATAAGGTTTGATACCTAAAATAAACTTTTAGAATAATGTTTTGATAAAATCTTTAATTCTACAGGCTAAATAAATGTTTTTCTTAGGTTACAATGCACTAGACTCAATACTCTGCTCTTTCACTGTGTTTTTAACCGCACTGTTATTTTCTGTAGTTTATTATGCACTTTATAATACCCTTCGTTCTATTTCAATGCTATTCGTAGGTTACTCTTTTGCAACATTTCTTGTCGGTTGCTTCTTGCAACGTTTCTAATCCTAGTACTGCATTGCTATACCCTTCAGTTACTTTGCCATTCTGGTCCTAGCTTTTGTGACCAGTTTAATGCTCATAACTTTGTACTTGTGCAAACCATTTCGTACAATAACAAACATAATACTGCAAACGTTAAAGCTACCATCGTCAGACACAATCTAACTGCATTCGCACTTCCAAAACCTCGTCAAATCTGAGCCCAAGAACGTAACCCTTTTGAACTAGCTTTTCATGTTACCTTTGTTCAATTTGTGAAACTCAGCTGCACCCATCAGTGTATTTATCTCAATAAAAGTAAGCTAAGCTTGCACTAATTAAAATAATTAATGTTGTGCCTCGGTTTGATTTTTAATGCATTCTAGTTCAATTGGCTAGCAGAATTGTTGAGAGCACAAAGCCATTGCAATATATACCAGAAAGAGCATAATACTATAGTATTGCAGTGTTCGTGGTTAGATTAGCTTAACTAACTGCATTAATACTTGAATATTATATTAAGGGAAATAAAACACACGGGTTGAGTTTCAAATATCAAAAACAATGTTTTTTATCAATATATATGTAATCTAGCAATCTGTACCCAGGTTACATGTAAGTATCCTACAGTATGATCAAAAATGCTTTTCATCCAGTGTGGCTATGGAGTAGTTACTACTTCATAAATGCAACTATTAAGTTACTTAAAAATCAAATGTCAAGTTTGATATTTAAGTATAAACGTAGTTGCATTGATGGTGTAAAGGATACAAGGTGGAAGGTTCCCGGAGATGTGCAGTAGTTCAGAAAATAGAGGGGAGAAGTCAACTAATCTCCAATGTCCCTACTCAGGAAATCTATCATGGCCGCGATCATAGTAGTTAGTTAGATAGTAGTATTTGTAGGGAGACCCATGTCAAGCAAGCAGGCCTTCATAGGCCCTTTTTGCCAACCCCCTGGACAAGGTCTAGGCATGCGAAGTACCAAGTACCTTATTCCTACTTAGAATTTTGTCGAGGAGTTCCAACCCTAGCAAGGGATCTTTTGCATGCTACATATCGTAGTAGCATGGGACCCACGGCTTTACATCATTTCCGAATGATGGAATTCTGTAGAGGTTTTCATCCTCATTTTTTATTTTTTAAAAACCTCACCGGGATCGGGGATCGAACTCGCGACCCTCAGATCAGTAGTCAAAATGCTTACCACTGAGCTATGGATCCCGGCGCGATCATGGTAACGAGTGATTCAAAATTAGATCAAAGCAGGCCAGAAAAGAAATCACGTATGTCGGTGCTTTAATTGTGACATTTACACCCGTATTCATAGTCGTTCGCCAGCGGCTCGCCGGCGACTCGCCAGAGTTTCGTTATGAATAGTATGTTGGCGGCACTGTACGTCTATGTCAAATTCGAGGTTAGCAGGTTAGATTATGTGTCAGTTTCTGTCTAAACTGACTGAAAACCTAACCTGATCACCTCGAATTTGACATAGACGTACAGTGCCGCCAACATACTATTCATAACGAAACTCCGGCGAGTCGCCGGCTATCCGCTGGCGAACGACTATAAATACGGGTGTTAAACTACATGCTATTGCAACTAATCCTTGAAAATATTGATAAATATCAACTAAACTGATCATTCAAAGCCAGTTTCATGTAAACCTTGTTTTTTAATTTAAATTATATAAATAACTAAAAACAACTGCTAATAATTGGAAATACCTAGAGTATCTGTTTATAATGTAATAACTATTTTGTTCACTACAATGCTGCAAAGACAGTTCTAAAAAAATTTTAATCAAAGAAGATGCTGTATGTGGCCACCGCCGACATCTCTACACAGCCTAACTCTTCTTTTCATAGCATTGATAAAATTGTTTAGCGCCCCAGGAGTATTATTTACTTCTTCAATATAATTCACTATCCTCTGTCGAAGGTCATCCAAATCAGCGATAGGAGTTTTGTAAACGATAGGGATAAAGTTGTAAATCTTGTTTAAGGATACGCTGGCAAGTACTGTAAGAAAGATGTATGCGGTTGATCTTCGATCACTGCTCTCACAGCTTCAATGTTTGCTTTACAAGCTACTCATTCTGTTTTCCTGTAAATGTCCACAATGTGACGAAGAGCCCTACTAATTTAAAGGTGTCATAGTGAACCGACACATCTGGAAATTCTTCAATAAAATCGTCAAATGCGTCTCACATAGAATAGATCCTGAATTGAATTTTTGGCCATTTCTGAAGTACAGTCGTGTGCAAATAAATCTGGGACAGTGTTTTTTTCACATGCAGATTCAGTTAAGAATTGAAGAATATCTCCATGGATTTCCTGCTATCAGAAAGAGTTACATTAAACTTTAATAGGTACTGAAACCCGTAACTCTCTCTGATAAGAGGAAATCCATGGAAATATTCTTCAAATTCTTAACTGAATCTGCATGTGAAAAAAACACTGTCCCAGATTTATTTGCACACCACTGTACATTTCTAGCATGGACAGTTTTTGGCCGTTTGTGAAATCCATATCCTAAAATAAACAAACTAAAAGTTTCGTCGATTTGATAACGTGTTTCACTGGATGTGTATCGAGTTTTACGAATGTCACTGCTACAAATGACTACTACTTACGGTGTGCACGGTGGTATTGTGTTCACTGTAATAAAACTGTTTTCAATCCGAGTTTTCAGAACTTTTTTTAAGTTCGGTAGAAATGTTTCGAGTTTGTTTCAACAAATCTGCACAAACCTGTCTTGGACAATATAATGCTAGCACAATTTAGAATTTATAAACCAGAATTATTGCTGAAATCGCTGTGAAAAATGATTTGATACGTTTCAAATCGAGATAACAGTCATAAAGTGATAGTTGTTGTTTGTTGTTGGTTTGATAATGAACAAGGTCTAGGCATGCAGAGTACCAGGTACCTTAGACACCGACTGCTTTGGTCATATGGTCAAAGTCCG
Source organism: Agriotes lineatus (assembly GCA_940337035.1). Classification (NCBI taxonomy): domain Eukaryota; kingdom Metazoa; phylum Arthropoda; class Insecta; order Coleoptera; family Elateridae; genus Agriotes; species Agriotes lineatus. The sequence continues at coordinate 206,043 of CALNHX010000376.1, forward strand.
AGACCAACCCTAGCAAGGGATCTTTTACATGCTATACATCGTAGTACCATGGGACCCACGGCTTTACATCACTTCCGAATGATGGCATTCTGCATCTGCATCTGCATTTTTTTATTTTTGAAAACCTTACCGGGACCGGGAATCGAACTCGCGACCCTTAGATCAGTAGTCAGGATGCTTACCACTGAGCTACCGACTCCGGCAAGTGATAGTAGTAACTAAATTAATGCTAGACATGCAGTGTATAGCTATCTTTCTTTTTCTAGGCCGTCTATGTTGAATCTAATTTTGAATTACACGTTATAACCATGGCTGCTATCGTATATTGTTACTGGCACTGTCAGTCAATGTCAAATTCGAGGTTAGCAGATTAGGTTCTTCGTTAGTCCAACACAAACTGACGCAAAACCTAACCTCGAATTTAACATAGTCAGCGTCACCAACCATACACTTTAGTAATGCCAAACGTATAACAAGTATGACAGCATTTTTAAAGCAAATCGTTTGGGATAATTTTTTAATAAAGTCAAAATGGTTCTTGTTTTTGTTCAGTATACAAAAACAAATCGACACGCGGCCGGTATTTGGTTTATTACAACTGTCTTTTATTTTCCGTTACGCTTCTCCATTTAAAATTGGCGCCTTTTGAAGGAGCATTTCTTATTAGTTCAATTTGAGGCTCCGCCCACAATGCCTCCATTCTGCGGAAAGTTTCACCTTGTATTCTTCACACTATGGTTGCACTCATAAACTAGAAACTATTACATAGCCATACTAGATGAAAATAATGTTTGGTCATACTTTATTTTATTACTTCAGTACCAATGCTAATGATCGCATTTTTTGTTGCATTTATGCTTAAAACACATGGCATAACCTAAAAAATTTGTAAAGGGGTTTACACGGAACTTTTCTCTCGCGAATTACATGTTAAGTCTTATTTTCGCCAATGATAAAGCCTGCGTTATATGCAAATTATTACTTGGATCTATTTTTCAGGTAAGGCAAACATTTTATTTTTTTTAAGTTGCTCACCCTGTATATATTTCTCCGAAGCTTTCTCTAGTTCATGCCAGGTAGACATATAATATGCATGCAAAATATTGTCTTCCTGCAACAAATAGTTGTTTGTGTTATACCGCCAACAGGCAGACAGGCGTCATTTAGCGACCCTGAAACGTGAAGATCTGAAGAAATCTCCGAAGGTGATTTTTTTGTGATTACAATACTTTCTTCGTCTTTTAGACGAGGGAAGTAAAAGACGGACAAAGCCTTGACTAATCAATGCAGAGCTGTAACCACTGGCAATAGGAACTTAAAATTTAGCAGGAAGGTTCATTATGCTAGGTATGGTAAGAAGGAATTTTTCGAAATTCTATTCCTAAGGAGGTGAAAAAGGTTAAAACGTGTTTTCACCAATTCCTCAATATCTCTTAACCTCGATAAGATATGCACTTGCTGTTTGTTTGTAAATATTTCCAATACAAATGTCTACAAAATTATTTCAGAATCTTGCCCTAGTCAACCTCTAAAGGTGAAAACCTGCATTCGGGGTGAATTATAGAAGCCTTCGTATCTCCTGTTTGTTGAGTTAGAACATTTATTTGGGGCATATATTGCAATGACCCTTTACGTATAATTATTTGTATGGTTATAATTAATGTAATAAATAAAAAGAGTCACCACACAATATTTGATTTAATTCTACCACTTGCTAAAATCAAACTAACTGATTAATTTATTTCGTTGGGTACGCCAAAATTGAGAATTACTCTTATGGTAGTTTGCCCTTTACCTAATCCATTCATCTGATTTACTAATTTTGCTAGCTCATTTACATACAGAGACATGAAAATAAAACTCAAAATCTCAGGTGTTGGGTTCCTGACTTTCCTAGTTAAAAATTTTACGGTACGCCTCTGAAAAGTAGGCAGATTGACCTGAAATGTAGGCGTAATGTGCCGTTGTTAAACTGAAATGTCAATTCTATCAAACCAAGTTCGAGTTACCATCAGCTCGCGTTTGAAATTGATTTATCAACAATTAAATGAACAAATTTTTATGGTAAGATTTTGAATAATTGCCTTCAAGTGGCGTCTATGTATTCTTTTGTTTTCCAGATCGTGTGCTATTGGTGCATTCTTAAAAAGGACGCCGTATTTGCATTTGTTTCTTGGTGCCTCCAACTGACGATTTTAATTGCAAATCCTGGGAAAACACCTCGCCATCCACGGGAACTGTTACGATTTTCGTGTTCTCCAGGTCGTAATTAAGGTATGCCCAAATTTTCACGCCGATCGCGCGAGTCAAAATTTTACAATCCACTAACCTCACATTCGTAGCATCTCAGGCCCCCTTGTGAAGATCTGGGTGAAGTCTGTACTCCTGGCGGGCTTCTCGGATTGTTGTGGGCTTGGGGCTTGCTGTGTGGTGCTGCTGGAATAAACTTGCCTCCCTATGTCTTCCCACGATGCTGCAAACTGATTCTGCGGAAGCTGGGGTCGTAGCCGTTCTCTGCCGATGATGCCTCGGAACGCAAAAAACTCAAGTGCGTGGAATCTTTTGCCTCCAATGGTTCTGATACACTAACACGTGCTGATCACTATGGTGCTATTTATTTTTATGTAAATTTATGCTTTCTATGAAATTTTAATAATTAAAGATAGAGCAAAAACCAAGCACTTTCACCAATTTATTCAGAACAAAAGCTCTCCGTATTTATTAATGACGTCAGCTTATCTACTGATTCGCCATTGGTCCCTGTGGGATCCCACGCGGATTTGAACCGCTTACCACTACAATGAAAGCCTGGGGCCTTAGCCATCTGAGCTAATGTGCCAGTTCTGAATTTAATTTAGATTCGACTTTTAGTTTGTGCAAATCTATTACATTACGATTAAAATTATATTGCTAAACCCAATACACGGAATTTGAGCTTCCATATTTCTGTGCTTATTCAATTACAATCAATTTCATTGGCGAATTATACCAGTGTTAATATGATTTGGCAATTTATGTGAATTTTCTCAGATGCTTGCATTATTACAACTCTGTGCTTTAATGATATAATTTGTCATTTGCTTGTACTGCAATCAGAGCCGATTTGAGAGCTAAAGACCATCGCAATATGTAGATGCATTTTGAAAATCTTTGAAGAAAGGGTTCAAGGGTTTTTAAAAATTTCACCGCTAAAGGTGTAAAAAGAGTGTAACGGTGAAAAGGAGTAAGCGGTTAAAATTATTGATTGTTTCGCCGTAAGTCCATTTTAGAATAAAGTCCGGTAAAAATTATTTTCCAAAATTACTCCCCCAAGCGGGTTGAAACGGGTATCCTGCTATAATCTATAGGTCTTTATAAAAGGTAACGCACTGACTCAGCAACGACGAACCGTAATACCTGGTACCAGAAAGTTGAAATTTGGCAGGAATGTTGCTTTAGTTACGTAGGAAAATAATAAGAACGAATTTTCCGAAATTTTACCCCTAAAGTAACGAAAATCGGTAAAATATGTTTTCACGAATTCCTCAACACCTCCTATGCCCGATAAGAGATCGACTTACTTCTTACTTATAAACGTTGTCCATACATATGTCTTAAAAAGTAATTCAATAAGTGGATGCAAAAGGTCAAGGTGACGTGATATACACGAATTTCTTCAAAACCTTTCATAAAATTTGCCATGATGTTTTGTTGGAAAAACTCGATCAATTTGGTTTTTTCAGAATTTCAGCATGTTCTTTAAATCAAATTTTTTCGATACAAAACAATATGACTGAGGTTCCCTCTAGGACCGCTGATGTTCTTACTATTTATCAACGATATTGCACAAAGTATTAACTGAACAGTTTTGATCTTTGCGGATGACCTACAAATTTGTATGCCTGTAAATTCTTATAACGATTGTTTGATGCTACTATCTAACATTATGAACATTTCAAGATGGCGCAACTTAAGTAAATGCAAAATAATGTCTTTCACGAGGAAACTTATTCCCGTTATATTTCAATATAGCGTTAACGATGATTTGCTAACTGGTTGCAATAATATTAAGGACTTAGGCATTTATGCTTCCTTGGCTACAATTTACGATGGTATAACGAATTTTAACTCCAAAGGAATTTTGTTCAGCCTCAACAAGAAGAAGGACGTGCTCCTACGACCGTTATTGAAAAATACATTGTTGTTGTTCAGAAAATAATTGAAGGGGGCGATAAAGCCACTTATGCAGTAATAGACCAGCAACTCAAAATTGGATTCTCAGCTGTTTACACAAAAGTATACGATCATCGACATTTAAAAAATAACATACGTTTTGTAATGCATTGGGTTTCTGATTCCTAAAAAACACAGGGTTTTAAAATTGACCATGAAACTTTATATCTTTTAAGTAATGGCGGACAAGAATTTCTTTTTCCAATATTCTGATAGGTGACGAAACTTATATTCTTATTTTCGACGTATCTACCGGCCAAGAGAGCCGTGTATGGATTCCAGAAGGTAAAGAAACCTCAACAATGACCAAGAAGCAGCGAGATATGAAAAATGTATGTATGCGGTATTCTTTAGAAGTACGGAGTTAGCAAATGCAATTAAGATAGATGGACAAAAGACAGTTATAGCTAAATGATACATTAAAAAATGTTTACCTGAAAGGTTCAATTGAGTTCCAGAGAAGGGAATTATGCTACATTATGAAAGTGTATCGTCCCATACAGCTGCTTTAACACTACAGTTTTTGGCTAGAAAAATATGAAAGAAATAGAATACTCGCCGTGCTAACTGAATTTAACAATGTGCTACTATTGGTTAGTTTATGGACTTAAAAGACATTTGCGGAATAGAAGATTTTCGCCTAAGAAAGAGATCGATACCGCAGTTCACGATTATTTCGAAGGTGTTCCTAAAAAAGATGATTGGCAGCTTTTAAGCATTGAAATGAAAGAATGCTTAAGTGAATTATTAGTTATTGGACTGACGTTGAGCATATTTAAAGTAAAATCTTAACAAATATTAACCGTTTTCTTCATTCACAATGATTTTTGCTTGACCCTCGTTTAAAATGCTAGGACGAATATCTTATTAAACTCACCAATTGTACCGATGTGTACAAATTATAACTTGTTCTGTAGCGAACGTGACATTTTTTCCTGTATCCTTAAACAACCGTTAAATACATCTAGCGCTTGTATAACTTAACAGGAAGTGGAATGCTCAATATTCACTGTTCCATCTGCTGCCTTCTCTGCTATTACTAATTATTAATTTTAATATACAGGGTGTTAGAAAAGTCAACACCATAAATTGTAGGGATGAAAAAACTGTAAGAATGGAGTCAAAAGTTTCTTAGCAATTTTTGGATTAGATGTACAGATTCTTTACAATTCGATGTTAAAAAATGTTACCATACATTGTTTGTACTGCTGAAATGAATATTCATACAATCCGTTTTTAGAATTTAATGTGCTGTTGTCACAAGCTGGGAGTATTTGAAATGGTACGAGGGTCTATGTAACGCAGGGTCGAAGCTTGCATTAGAGCAAATGGCTCACACTTTGAGTATTCACTGTAAATAATTCTTATTTTTAATGTAATCATTTCGTTTTCGTTTGTGTATTTGATTGGTTAAGCGTTTAAATCATACAGTGCATAATTGCTTAGTAACAGAGGATAATCAAAACTTAAACAATGTTAAGGGATGCTTATTATGTCAGCAGTTCCAAAAATGTTCGGTACCGTTTTTTAACATTAATTCCCGAAGAATCTCTGCATCTAATCAAAAAATGTCTCGGGACTTTTCAACTACATTTTTGTCATTCTTTCAGCCCTACAATTTATGGTATTTACTATATACTACTATAAGTAATTATTTCGTAATGTAACTTGTCCCATGATAAATTATATTTACTTTAGTTTGCAGTTTGTTTGGTCAATTATTATCTATTATCTTGTAATTGGGAAACTGTTGAGAAACAACAATTATTATTATTATCATCATTATTATTAGTATTATTATAACATCCATACATGCACAAAAGGTGTTAAGAGTTAAGTTTGTCAAGTTTAACAAATGTTGGACGATGTGAGTATTGCAGATTTTGTAAAAGAATTATCTAAAATTTTTTAAACCCCGTGTCTCAACATGGATTTTAATTATTAATAAATAAATATACGCGAGAGCAGGGAAACTCCAAATCATGCATTGATAACATCTTTGTAAAAACACAATTATTATTGGCTTATTCTGGTATGGTTTCAAAAATTAACATAGCAAATCATTATGCAACGCTTCTAGGAATGAAAACACTTGCGATTAACGAGGACAAAATAAATACAGAAACATTGACTGTTTTTGATAAAATTAATTTCTTCAATATAGTTAGTAACTTAGAGTGGAATTAATTATATCATATAAAAGATTCAAATTTAATAACAGCTTTTATTAGTGCAACAATAATTAGTAAATGTGGCAACTGTAAACTTAGACTACAAAAAAACAGTGGATTACAGAATAGATGGACTAATAAAAGCAAGACACAAGAAATAGGTTAAAGCAGACGTTACTTAGAATCCCAAATGTTGCAGAAACTCGTTAGAAACGGTATCCAAATATAACCAATTGCATTCAAAAGCACAATCAAATTTTTATAAAGACCAAATAATGAAAGCGCCAAATGATGCTAAGCATTTGTGGATCACCATAATAGGGCATGCATATTAAGCAAATGTAAAGGCAAACCTACAAAAATAATGCAGTTCTGATGTTTGGCACAAATGTTCCTCAGTACCCTAGGAGCAAACTGCGATGCACACACTCCAGAGGCAGGTGCTTTTAAAGGGTTGCTCCTAGGGTACTAGGGAACATTTGTACCAAAAATTAGTACTGTATTATTTGTTTTAGGTTTCCCTTAAAGTTTCACTAGTAGTACTGGGCCCTTGCTAAGAAAAACTATGATGCCGACACCTAAGAGGCGGGGACGTTTGAGGGGTTTCTCTTAGGGTACTAACGAACATTTTTACCAAAAATCTGGACTACATTTTTTTTAGGTAAAAACCTTTTGAGGAAAGTACACATAGTAGAAATGTGAAACCCACTTTAACAGTCTTGAAAGAAAAAATTACATACAACTATAAAATACAATCGCTATTGCAATGTATTGAACTCACACTACTGTCTGAAAGTATAGCGAGAAAATTACACGAAAACAATGTAAAAACCCGCAACAAAATTAACTTCTAAAATTCACAAATTGATAACTTTACTTTTGGCACCGGTAACAACCGATGAAATAATCGAGCTGATAAACTTTTTAAAATTACACAAAGTTCCGAGAGTTGATAATATTACAGCAGACAATTTGAAACAAATAGGGGAAATTATTACGGAACCACTTTAACATATTTGTAATTTAATTCTAGAAAAGGGAATTTACCCGGACGTACTAAAAACTGAAGTTGTAGTGCCATTGTATAAATTGGCCCTATTTCGCTGCTAATGTGCATATCAAAAATCGTTGAAAAAGTAATCAAAAACCGTTTAAATGATTTTTTACTAAAAATAAGGTAATGACAAAAACAATTTTTAAATAAGCTCGAAAAAATTGGCATAAAAGAAATAAGTTATAATTTATTAAAATTTTATCTAGCAAACAGAACAGAGAAGATAGAAATTGATGACGTCTGTAGTGAGATAGGCAGTTATGGAACTTATGGAGTTCCGCAGGGTAGCATATTGGATCTAGCATTGTTTATATTAGATATCAACGATATCCTTCTCCTTAAAGCAGATTGTATCCTTTATGCTGATGATACCATTCTATACTGCACTGGGACGGTTTGGAAAGAAGTTTACGATCTAATTTCATCAAAATAAGCAACATATTAAATTCGATAGACATTAATCTATTAACATTAAATGTACCAAAAACAAAATTAATTCCGTACATTTCCTATAAAAATATAAGTTGACGATACAGATAATCTAACTAAAGTAGTAACAAATGCAAAATACTTAGAATTGTACATAGATAGTTACCTAAAATGAAATGTACACTTCTGTGCAATAAAATTAAGCACACACGGCTTTGTTGTATTTATTAATAGCGATTTTTTTTGGACAAGTCTTAGTTTTGGGCTTTTAATAAAGGTGTTATTTTCAAGTTATGGTGTTTTATCATTTATTGAAACTGCTGCTAGGCAATTAAAATAGACTCGAATTATACAAACTGGAATATTGTGAAAAATAGTCATACGACTTGTACTTAATTTTATTGCACAGAAGTGTACATATAGATGAAACAACAAAAAAAAACTCCGAAAAATGTGTTACTTATTTAAAGAAATGAAAAAATATCTGCAAATGCGCAGATTTTATTAATTGGAGAATCTGCCCTAAATAGGTAAGTACTACGTTATGCTATTATTTATGTAATCATTAAGAGATTTTGATATTTGCCAGACACATTAAAATCTAAAGCGAAAACACTAACATTAAAAGGAATCGCAAGTTGTAGGTTAGACCAAAGTTCAATGTCTTGGCGTAGGGGAAAATAGAGCAGATTGCAACAGACCTTCTATAGCTGATTCACCGAGTAGTAAGCAGACGTAGCAGGAAATTCCGTCGATGAGCCTCAAGGGGGTGTCAGGTGTTAAAGCTAGGTGTCTGAACAGCAGTTTTGCGTAGCAATCTTCGACTGCAGGTAGATTACTGCTTCGACGTTAGGGCTTCAAGAATAATCTGACTTCGAATCACCTGCAGAAAGGGAACCCTCACGCACACGAGTCCCAGGCGAGGAAGATGTGGTAACTCAAGGACGAAGTGCATTCGCAAGGAGCTGAATTACCTCCGTGCGGGAAAAAGAGCTAAATGAATGGAAAGCCATGAAATCTAACCAGTTAATACAAAAGGAAGTTAGGCTTATCATTAAGAGGTTCTGCTCTGTTTTGCCCAAGTAGAGACATGAGCTTGCTCAATATAAATGCAAACCATATTTGATCTTGAGAAATTCCTAAAAATGCCTTTCCTAGGAACTTGATCGGAATTCCATAGAAGAGCTGAATAACCCAATATTGATTTCCTAAAATGGATGTCCGTGAAAATTCAAAATTCCAAAATATTTGACTTTATGAGGCAGCCTTCCTGCAGCAGCACATAAGGCAAATAGTCGAAAAAGATAATAATAATAATAATAATGGTGAGGCACTAACACCCCATGAAGGAGCTTGGCCTGCAACGCGGAAGGTCAGAGCTTCCGTATCCTCGCATGACAGTTATAAATGACTTTTGACTAATAACAAATTTTGAGTGTTGTTTCTCTGAATGTGCGTGATATTGTTTCCTGTATTAGAAATGTTCCGTACAAGAGTCTCTGGCTAACCATTATCTTTCAAAACATTTAACATAAATTGTTCTTCATTTTTTAAAATGTCACTATTAGAGCAAACAACTTTAGCTTTGCAGTAAAGATATTTTTTCGACGACTGACATCGAAAGTAGTTTTTTCTCACTGTCATTTGACAACAGAAAGTTGACGTTTGCCGCTGAGCGTGCGTTTTCATCACTTTGCCGCTCGCCCAGCGTGAACAAAATAGGTAGCCACGTCCGAATGTTTCCTTGACAATACCCGTCATTTGTCGAAATAATCGCGTCACATGTCTAATAGACTGTGCGAGTAATGTTAACTTGATTGTCAATTAATATTTGCAATAAAATGAAATATGATATTTTCCATTAATAATATGCTCAGTCGTCGAAAAAATAGTATGTATATTTCGAGCTAAAAGTGCGCTTGCCGCTTTTGCATGATTGCTGGTTTCGGCTTTGCCTCAACCAGCAATATTCACGCGCAAGCGGCAAGAATGCACTTTCAGCTCTTAACATACAATATACTATTACAACATGCTATCATAATAAATCTACTATTTTCTCAAGAAAATGCACAAACTTGTGACTACTTGGATAAAATTGCCGGCCGAAACTGGCTGAATGGAGACGGCGTGTACAGCGCTTTAAATAGACTCGAATCAAAGGGCATCAATGGATTTTTACCAAGTAATGACAAGTGTATCCATGTATTCAAAGAGAATTCGTAAACTCAAGTAGCACAAAGTAATCTGAAAGAGAAGCTCACCTCAAGTACAGGTAGCAGGAACAAATAAGTATCGCCAGAATGTTAAGATCACAATATATAATTGTCATCAATGCACATATAAAACACTACAGGTAGACAAATTACGAAGTAGCTCACAAACCGCATAAAGTCTAATACATATTTTTTAATACGTACTCAGAAGTTACGATACAGTGATATAATATTTATCGTATACAATAAAATCAGGCACAGTTTGCAAGGAGATACGCTGGTGTGCTTTGAGGCACCAAGCTCGCGGAGCTAACTGTATACTCCCAAGGTCACTTCAGCCATTCAAATGTCAGAATTCCCGAACGGGGCTCAAAGCAACAGGAATGAACTCCACAGGTGTGAGCGGCCATGACTGGGGATAAGTACGGGACGAGGTAACGCCCTAAGCGACTTCCGCATCCAGATAAGCTGTGAAATCATCATTGCAAACTGGCCTAATGGCTCCTCGCTGACTGCTATAAGGGACAAAATAGTCCACGATAGAATACAGGTGAAATTAAATACAGCCTGAAGAAGGCTTTCTTACTTACCCCACGATGTTCAGGACACGTGCGAATAAGTGAACCAGCAGCGTAGAAAATTATGTTCAGGAAAGCAGATCCGCCGAAAGGCTTGGGCAACCAATACACAAAATCAAACAGCATTCACAGAACACTTTTACTGATGCTTAAACTGGCTTCAAGCTGCTAGCGAAGGCAAGCTGATAAAGAAAGCTGAGTACTACAGACAACAGAATCAAATAGATGCGCAACTGAATCGTAACAAACACCTGTCTTTGTTTTTCTGATGGTTGGAGATAAAATGTAGGTACCTATTAGTATTGGTCTTCTTACAGTATACTGATGTTTCAAAAGTATTTATTGTGCGTGTGATTGGTGTATAAAGAAATTGTTTTTAAATAGAAAGCGGTATTTATAAAACTTCTTTTATTTTTCTTCAACAAACCATAACTTCGTCATGTTTTATATTCGAGCCTAGGTTGATATAGCTTTTTTACATAAAAAATAATTTTAATTTTTCAATATAATCTTCCTATATTTTACTACATCTTTTAGAACAGCTCGTTATTATCTGAAGTTGTGTCCTTAATATAGTCTAAAACTGCAGAAATTACTTTGTCATCAATGGTAACTTTTTACCCACGCAGATTCGACTTCAACTTTAAAAGTAAAACATAGTCGCTAGGGATTAGGTCTGGTCTATAGACGGGAGGAGGATAATTTAATTTTTGTAAACCCCAGAGTTGAATATTAGCCTCGCAACAACTAAAATGATGCATTATGTTCCAATGACTATAGTACTTCGTTCTTTAAGATCAACTAGCAGAATTACCTGATAAAATCTCAAAATATTGTTGCCATGATCTTTTTTCGGGTTGTTTCACTTTTGCTTTCATTGGCCGCTTCCATAGAGTTTCTCGTTTAGAGAGGGGATCACGGTACAGAACCATAGTTTTATCTCCAGTGATCGACCACTTCCTTGTTTCTCCCCTCGCAGAGCGCTAAAAATTCAGAATAACACGCGTCGTTGGTTTTGGGCAACACTCGAAAGTTTTGGAACGCATCCTGCACCGATGTTTTTGAAAATCCACATCTTGCTGATAATTCTTTAGTTTTCCGACGCCTCTTCTTGTAAGTGTTTCTGCTAGTCTGTCTTGACGAGGATCACCTTCAATGAAATTTCTCCTTAAGTGAAACTGTTTAGCCCATTCTTTAACAGTCGAATATGACGTGAAAAATTCCCCGTACTCAGCATCTAAACGTCGTTGCATTTCTGCAGGGCTTTCGCTTTCTTTCGTCAAAAACGTAATGGCCACGATGCTCAAATGTAAACATTTGAAAATAAAATTGCTCAACAGCACTTTTAACTTCCATGTAGGTTTGTGCCACAAGCACTGCCGATTTTTCGCCGCCGACTTGGCGACAGCCAACTGGGTCCCAAGCCGACTCGACGCTAACCCGACTGGGCACCAAGCCAACTGGGCGCCAGCCCAACATGGGGCCAAGTTATACACAGGGATATGCGGACAACGCAATATAACATTTTCCATAAACTTTTATTAAATTCTGAGCAGGATACTATTATTTTGACAAACGCTGGAACACTTTCTACTTACAACAAACAATTTATAAATCTCTAAGAATTTCGAAACGATTGTGCCTCATAGTACAGGCCGTTGGATGAGGTTAGGTTCGGTTATGTTTTATTTTTAGAGAAAAAACACAGTCTTCAGGGAGTTTCCCCAACATCTCTTCCGCGGTGTGGATTTGTTTCTTTTTTTATTTAATTATTAGTTTTGGGAATTTATTTGGTCCCGAGTTAGTGGGCGCCCAGTTGGCCTACCGCCCAGTTGGCTTGGCGCCGACTCGGTCGGTGTCCAGTCGGCAGCGCCCAGTCGGCGGCGCCCAGTTGCACAGACCCTAGGTTTATGCCAAATTACTCTGTCACTGTGTTGTTGATTGCTACTCTGAGTGGTTAATGGCTGTGGAGATTTTGTGCTAGCAGGTATTCATATTATTTTTTGCACTATTTTATTTGTAGTTACTTTCAAACTTTTTAGATATTGATATTTTTTCGCTTGTAACAATTAACCACTGTGAAGGGCTTGTGTGAACAAAATCTTGTGCAAAGGTCGCTTTCACACGTGGAGATTTAGTACGCGGAATACAGAATCACGGTGGGAAATGCCCCTTTCAGACGTGGCCAATGTATCGGATACGAGGGGCTTTCAGTCACCTGTGAAAACAGTCCAGTACAGTGCGGTTATGGACCCACCATTATTATTTTTTATTTCTGTAGAAGGCGCAGTCAGATATTATACGCTCCATTATCGCACAGACTATACTTATAGTAACAAATGCACTGTTTCACACTACTCATTTGATTTAAATAGAAATTGAAGAAAATCTGCTACGCCTATGATCGTTCTGATATCGTGTGTTCTGGCTTGCAAGAGTATGTGAAAGGCTCCATATTATCTAATGGTAAATCGGTATCCGAGATAGAGAATTTGATGCCCGAGCGGCGGTCGAATGGAACGGATACCGAAATTTAGTATCGTGATACTGTATGCTTCGCCCGATGCCATATATTTTCTGTATCTGGGATACCGATATCTCGCATACAATATTCAAATGTGAAAGTGGCCTAGGTTATGGTTCTTTCCTACTAGTAGCATTTAAAACATTTCTTGGTATTGTGATAATCACACTTATCGGTCATTTCAAGGAGAAATACTACTAGTTCTTTAAAAACAAATTACGAAAAAACACAGGTCGAAGGTACATAATAGCAAATAAAATTGTATTATCTTTTGTAACTTTCAATGCTGTCCAAATTTATTGGAACCATATCAGTAATGACAATCACAAAACATTGAAACTTTGTGTCTCATACATGATCGGAAAAGTACTACCTATCTTTGTAGAACATTAAAAAGCTTTTAACGATAGCAATCTCGGAATGTCAAATATTCTAAATTACTTAATAGGCTCCTTAACAAATTTTGACTCGTCAGGATTACATATTTTTCTAGAAACATATTTGGCAACAATACGACAAAAATGTATTTGTTACGAAATGTACACATGTGTGAATAAGTTTTACTGGATTCTGGCATTCCTTTCTTCTTTGAAAACATTTTAATTATTATAAAATAGTGTAACTGTAATATAGTATTGTTATAGCTGTGGAAATGTATCATTTAACTTAAGTAAGTAACCGTTAAGTTATACAGACTTTAATATTGTTCAATCGAATAGTTACATTACGATATACAGGGTGTATCTAATCGGTCGTTCAAAAAGTGCACTACGATATTATACGCCTCTTCAAAGTACTACGTACACTTTCGAGCCTCAAGTTTATATGTGACGTTTGCAGGATATAACATGTTTTCTGAATTGTAAAAATGTCGAAAACTATGATTTAGAAAAAAATTGGTATTTACGAAACTAAGCTTTACTTCTGTACACAAAGCCGATAAGTTTATCATAAGCTTATCATCATCATCATCAGCGTCAGGGATTAAATCTTTTGGTTTGTTCCGATCTCACAGATTCAATCTGGTCTTTCCAGTGTCTTTTTGGTCTTCCAACGTTTCTTCACCTGCCTGTAGGCTGGTAATAAAGAAGTTGTTTCGGTATACGGGAGTCATCCATCCTATAGAGATGTCATGCCAATTTGTTCTGCATTGTTTTTTAAATTTAGATTGAAGATGCTTAATTCGTGTCTAATTTTAATGTGTTTATGGTCCAATATGCTTCTTGATTGGCCTTTTAGTAATCGTTTATTTTGGCATCCATATGTATAGTAAGTCATAAGCTTACAAAACTTAAGGTGTGTTTCTCGCTTTTGGTTTTTCAGATATCTTTTTATTGTTCCACACATGTAGTTGATTTTCGCTATTTTGCTGTTGATGTCTCTTTGTTCTCCATATCTAATGTTGTATCCTAGATAAGTGAAGCAATTGACTCGTGCGATTGGCGTATCATCAATAAATAATTTTCACTCAAAAGTCATCTTGGCCTTTAAAAGCTATCACCTTAGTCTTTGGAGTAACGATTTCTAAATTACATATGCCATATGCCTTGAAAATTTTTGCTGGCGTAGAATGTTACGGATCCCATGGACTGAGCATAGAAATAAGCGTCGGTTTTACAGGAAACACAGCCAAACAAACGCCTTTCAAGCATCGTTTGCACTAAGATACTTCAATTCTTGGGCCATATTGCCAGTAGAACTGACAACCTAGAGAAAACTATTGTTCAAGGAAAACCACATGGCAAAAGACGGAAAGTCAGATTCTCTAAACAATAGCTTGATATCAAGCGGACTATATTACACGAACCACCTTAAGTTGCCATGGGTTGAAATGCTGAATGCGTAATGCACCAAAACACATTAATCATGATTTAATGATGAGAGAAAAAGATAGTTTATGTATTGCTCAACACAATTATCATTCCAAATAGTTAAAGTAATTACAACATTTTTAGTAATATGCAATCATATAATGTTATGTACGGCATATTCCATGAAGTATAATTATTCTAATAATTTAATAAAATTTTTAAATTTCAGAATACATAAATAACATGTCATATCCTTCAAAAGTCACATATGAACTTGTACTTTGAACAATGTTTAATATTAAAAATTAAGAACCGAAATTTTAAACTTCTTTTTTGGGATGTTGGAGGTCCAGAAAAGTTGAAAGTTGTCCACTAAGATTTTTTATGAAATATAATGATTATAATCATGTAATGAAGTTTATTATGTCATTTATGTAATAGTACGATTCATGAAATCAAAATTACGCGGCGACTTGACAACTTTGGTCCGCTTTACAAGTCGTAATTTTAGTCGTATTTTAATTTATAATAGGTTAAATTGCAAATATTTTCAAGCTTTATAAGTTTTATAATAACTACTTTTTCATTAAACAGGTCGAGAAAGGAAATACAAGCAAAGAAGAGCGAAAAAATCTCGACTCCTTCACGCTTTCTTTTCGCATCACCCCATAAAAGGAATTTCAAATTTCGGTTCACTTTCAACCAAAAATGAGGTAGTGACTGGACTACTACGTCGATTTTACATTTTCTGGAAATAACTTAGAATAGGTCGCAACATTCCATATTTTTTAAACTGTATCGTAAAGTACGAATTGGGTTGAATCATCCCCTAGCGTAAATATTGAACTAGAACTTTTCAGATATAGGTACACAGAGTACTAAAAATGTCCTAGAATATGTCCAGCAGGCGATGATACATCAAAACCAAACCAAAGATTCCAATTCCAATTTGATCTTAGCCGAATAGCTTCTGAAATATTATCGCTTAAAGGTTTTTCAATTTTTCAACGCTATACAACTTGAACCTAAATGGACACATGCATTCAGCAAAGTGGCAGCGCAGGTCGTATCCTCAAATTCAAAAATTCTGTCAAATATGCGTTTTCTACAGATGCCACCCTAATGACAAATGACTAAGACATTTTATAACTCAAGATCGAATAGTTTTTACTGAAATTAACTACCATCAATTTGTTCTTGCAAAATCTGTTCAAAATGGGCACTTCCAACTTTAAACATTTTCAGCATAGGTTAATAATGGTTGCTATATATTATTTATTTATCCTCGTTATTTATATGATCGATGAGTTAATCTTAAATTTCGGTTTCATAAGGAAGCACGTTTGAAATACTCTAAAAGAATAAATCTAAGCACCAATCTATCGTTCAGGAAAGTGTTGGCACTACCTTTGTAGGAAGTTCCAAATTTGCTGAATTCATCCAGCTGAAATGATATGTCTCTTCTGACAGTTAATGTAATTTCCTCCAACAGGTTCGGTAAAGCGTTGTTCAAGAAATCAATAAATATTGGGCATTTAGACGATGAGACAAAATCCGTGGTTCTATTAAATACCAAATTATCTTATTCAATATTATAATATAAATTTTCCTCATAAATAATTCCATTCTCAGTCCATAACAATTCAATCTACCACTCTCAAACTCCAAACGTAGCAGCTTCCAATAACGCCCACAATTTCACACATTCCCGCTAACCTCTGTACCTCAAAGGTGCATAAGCTAAAGATGTACTCCATTTCATTTCAATTACTACTTTTTCCAACGAAATTCCACTTTAATATTTTTCTTTATTACTTTTTTTGTACAGTTGGGAACATAAAAATGGAAACACTAACGTTAATCTAGTACTCGTTTCCTATAGATTTTAAACATTGTATTTGTTGTCATACTGACTTAACAAAATGTCACATTCATTATTACAATAAAACGGCAAAGTGGCGACTATGATTCGATAACATGAAAAAGGCGTATTTACAAAATATAAAAATTAGTATTTCCATGTTTACTTCCCCTGTCTAAAAGACAAAGAAAGTATTGTAATCGTAATAAAATCACCTTGCTAGATTTCTTCAGATCTTCACGCTTCAGAGTTTCTAGATGATGAAAATATGTTTTCTCAATTTCTGTCTGTCAGTGTGTCCGTCTGTCTGTCTAACCGTCGGTCTGTCTGTCTGTCCACCTGTTAGCATTATAGCTCAAAAACTATTTGTTGGACGAAGAGGATATTTTGCAGGCGGGTTATATGTCCGCTTGGCTCGAAATCGAGAGAATTAAGGTCAAATACATACAGGGTAACTATCTTAAAAAATATAAAAGTTTGCCTAGTTTTGCTTTATCTCAAGAATTATTAGTTAAACAAAAGTAATACTTTGAACATAGCTCAGTTTTTTACCCTTAACGAGAAAGCATGTTTTGGACCCAACATATACAATGTGAACACTCTGCTCGAGTCCTGTGGTGAGCGTTTCGTTTATACCGCTGTCGTAATCCCATAATGTAAACAATATTTCGCGGTCCCGAGTCAGAGCGTCGGTCTAACATCGTCAAAGCCCGAGTTCGAATACCACCGACCACAATTTCTTGGTTATTTGCAAATTGATATCATTCACATTACTCTTGCTAGGGAAGTTTCGTATAAACACACTTACATCTGCTTGTACATGCTTTGGCTGCTTCATTAAACTACCTACCGTTATGAGAATGAACAGGAGGTAAGTAGCTGTGTCTTGTGTTTCTACTTTTGATCCTGGAAAAAATAGTATACAGGGTGTCCCAGATATAAGTACACGAAAGAACTACAGAATCCTGAAGGTGAAAATTGCCCAAAAAAATTTTTTTTACTTAAGCATTTTTAAATTTGATTACAAAAACCTTTTATCCAACCCAGAACAGTCGAATTTCAGAAAGATAATGTTACTAAAGAAATACGTTAAAAGTTACACGAGTTTCGTAATGTTGCTATGGTTATCAACAATACTTTTAACCTAAATTAATAGGTCAACAACAGTAAAGTATCAAGCAGTGAGTCTGTGCATATTTTAGGTAATACTTTAATCATTTTTAATTCACCAATGCATCATTCGATTTTCATTAGTGTATGCCAAATTGTCGATAATTTGGTCCGACTGCACGAAGTGCTGGAGACAAAATTAGAATAAATTTGGTACGCAGACTATTTTCCGAACAAAAGTTAACAGAGTCTTCTTTCTCCGCTAATTTGTCTAATTTGGCAATGGTTTTGCTAGATAGTAGGTAGAGAAAGTGGAATCTCGTTATCCACTCATGTGCGCCACAATCGATAATTTGCACTAGTGCAAAATTATCGCATAATTGGGATCTGATTGGACGAATCTCAAAAATTTAAAAGATTTGATTGGCTTAAAGTGTGCTAGGGAAATAGTCATAATGATTTCAGGAATCGTGTTAGCTCATTGGTTCCTTTTATGAGTTATTTGCTTTAAATATAAAACTTCAGAAAGAAGCGTTTTGTATAAAAATAGGGAATAAGTTGGGTCTTCAATATGGCGAATAGGCGTTTCCGCTTACATTGACCAGGGCGTCACGAGGCAAAGGGGTAGCAAAACTGTCAAGTTTAAGTATAGAAGTAAACCCTTTTTCAAACATACTTACCACGCCACTGGTAAAATTTTGCTAGGTTATGTACAGTCGTGTGCAAATAAATCTGGGACAGTGTTCTTTTCACATGCAGATTTAGTTAAGAATTGAAGAATATCTCCATGGATTTCCTGCTATCAGAAAGAGTTACATTAAACTTTAACAGGTACTGAAACCCGTAACTCTCTCTGATAAGAGGAAATCCATGGAAATATTCTTCAAATTCTTAACTGAATCTGCATGTGAAAAAACACTGTCCCAGATTTATTTGCACACGACTGTACATTGTTTACATTGTACTGATTGCATGTAATTATTATTTACTGATGGAACGTTATTCCTTTACTTGTAGTTGTAGGTGTTTGAAAACACACACAAGAAGCACAGCTAACAATTTTTCACCACAAGTTTGTTTACAACGAAACCGCCCGAAACTCACACTAATGAGTCATCAATAGGTTTTACAAATGGCGACTTCCGTCGTAGTATCAATAGGTTTTACAAATGGCAACTTCCGTCGTAGTTCAATTATATGCTACAAGTTGACGACACTCCTTCCTAAGGTTTTATATTCAAAGGTTTTTTGAGAGGTTATTTTTGGGGCACCCTGTATAGACGGCAGGAAAAACACTATTTTTTCCTCGGTGTATTAGTACCTCGCGGGATTCGCCCTTTGGCTTCAAACTTATACATTGGAAAAAATCTCATAATTTCTCTGCCAGAAATGGTACATTATACACCAATAATGTATCATTTCTGTTTTAAAAACGGCGAAATACCATAAACAAATGTTGTTCAAAATCGTTTTATGCAAGATTTTGGGAAAATTAGAGTACTTTTACGAATCAGTTATTTTTAAGTTACCGTTACTTCAAGAAGTAAGAGACTGTTTTATCAGAAAAAGTTATTCATAAAGCTACATCATGTCGATTTCTTGCAATGAAACCCATTGTAATAAGCTGATAAATAATAACATTTCCATATTTCTAACAAGTTATTGCATAAGTTGTACAGAATGACAACTTTCTTGTTTCAGACACTGTAGACACCGTCTTAGAACTGTTCTGATGGAATTTTGCAACCAATTTGTTTACATCAAAGTGTTTTCAACCAAGAAAAATAGAAAAACCGCTGCATTTTAGAGAAACATAAGCAGAATTAAATAATAGCGTCATGTAATTCATTTCGTAGTTAGGTAGATAACTTTTCTAGTTCCCCTCGTAGCAACTGATTAAAATATAAGAAATTTGACTTTACCGAATATGTTAGGCCCCTTTACTTTATCAAAGACATGTCTGTCTGCCTGTTTGTCTGTCTATCTGTATGTCCGTCTGTCTGTCGGTTGGTGGTGTAGCTATAAAAATATTTGTTAAGAGAAGACGATGCGAATTAGATGTCTACCTGGTACGAAATCGAATATATTTTCGGTCAAACATATACAGGGTGACCTCCTAAAAATATAAAATTCTGCTTATTTTTGCTTTAACTCGAAAACTATTAGTTAAATAAAAGTAAGTTTTACATATAGCTCAGGGTTCTACCCTTGGCAAGAATATTCATATTTTGGACACAACATACTTTTAGTTTCAAAACTTTCACTAGTAATGGAAGTTCTGAGTAAGGCTCTTTATTGATGTCACATTTCTGATAGACTGGTTGCCATGGTACACTTATAAAACTGATCTTATATTATTATACAGAATTAAAAGGTTTTTATAACTTTTTTGTATTAAATAGAAACAAATACCTTATTTTTTCTATTTACATGAGCTTTCTAATGCTATCATCTAGCTCATCGATGTTGCGACAGTTTAGGCGCAGAGCTACTTTCTACACAGAAAAACTTATCGATATCACACAACGTGTGTTCTTACCTTTTCATTGTCAAAGATCACATAATAAAATATAGAGAATGTTCTAAAACTGCACGTCACTATTCTAGAACATGTTCCCTAGCTTGAAATAAATAAAATATTGCTTATAAACATTGGTCCAACAGTTCGTCGTGTGGGAGCTACAACCCTGAGAAGGGTAATGGAAAAACACATTGCCATGATTAGATTATGCTTCTGAAGTAAGGCGTTTCAATCTCTAGATTCGGTTTTATCAAAACCGTTTCGTATAGCAACATCACATAATAATCTATACATTTATTATTTATAATATTAGGAATCACGGTACAAGTCACGCATTCCATTTATGTAATATTGAAAATTAGAATATAATTTTGGTTAAATTACAGATTTTGAATTTATTGACAGCTGTAGGTATTCGGATAGTAAAGTTTTCCATTTGGACAAGCATATTGGAATGGATATAAAACGCCAGTTTCTAAGTAAGGTTTGCATATGTAAAACAAAGTCGGATTATCTCTTACAGCATGTGCCTCTCCCATGGCTTTACATAAAGGTATTGGGTACTCAGTACATTTATCAGTGCATAGTTTTTGATCACAAAAAGTCGTTCTAGCGTTATAACCATACACTGAACCATCGCTGCTCTCGCAGTTCATTTTGTAAGATTGAAGGTCACCTGTTGATTCATCTAAGGCGCACATATGATATTTTTTGCAGTCCACTGGATCTGGAAACATTCCCGGCGATGAACAAGGAAACTGGAAATCTGCTGGTGGAGAACATTCAAAATTTTCATCATTAATGCATCGGCTATCTTGACAAAATTGACCCAACAGGCACGAACCAACTGAATGTGACTCCCAGCTATTACCAACGAACCTGCAGTATACTAACTCGCGACAGTTCAAGCACATGAGGCCTACCGTTGTACATTCTGTATCTTCCAAGGTTGTAATGTTGTTTTTCCAAAGTTTTAGACGGTAATCGAATAATTCGGTTGTTTTCCCTTCGAAGCCAATTGTTGCAGCCACGTCAACCTTAATGACACACAAAACGCTTTTTAGAACTTTCCTATTTTATTAATACAAAAGCGTAGTGGAAAAGATTGTAAGATTGATATAATTGGCAAAATATATAAGATACGCAAAATCTCTATTTAATATTTCCTACCACTACTTAACTACATGACATAACTTTTTTGTGTAAAGTAAAATTAAATGTAAATTAAAAGATACGTTAAATAGCGATACTTACTGCAACCAGTACTGCAACAATCATTAATCTTTTCATAGTAACTTGATACAATTTAGAAATATCATATATTTTACTAAACTTGGTGCTTTTAAACAAACATTTTTATGATTTTTCTCTTATATGTATATATGCGCGCTTAGATAAAATAGTAAGCTCCAATTAGAAGGCGTCTACTGACTTTATCATCTTGATAGCGACAAGTCTGTGTACACAACTTTCAATAGCTTTGATTTGTTATTAATACTTAAAATTATTATCAAACCAACAAATCAGCAAATAATGTTAGATATAAAAAGATACACTACCTTTGAAGTGTCAATGTTAATTTTAATTTTAACAATACTTCCTTCGTATTTTAGGCGAGCAAAGTAAAAATATAACATATTTTGAATTTCACCTTCAAAATTTGCTAAAACTTTTCATTCAGTTATTTTTCAACGGTAAGTAATTTTTTAAAATTATTTTGGATATCTTTGTATTTAAAACTATGCACACAGCTAATGTAAGAGATAGTATACTATGTCTTCCTTTGTTAAATAGCGGAGATTATAATCCTTCCTTTTTGTATAATTTCTTTCCTTTCTAACAAGATGATAGCAAAATGATTGAAACTGATTTTTCTTAATCACCTACCTCACATACCTTCCCTGCAAAAGTATGGGTCTGTTTCTTGTATTTGCTGTACAAGTTGGTAAATTGCTTTTATTAAACCTGACATGTTGTACCACCCTTAAACGAAGGGGTTGACCAGGCTTCGGCTATCTCTTTTAACTCTCGCCAGAAAATGGCGTGGTGTAAAGATCAGGCTAATAAATGTTTCCAGATTTTAAATTGAACAGAAGGATAAATACAAAATGGGAGCCTTGTCGTTACTCACAACCTATAAAGACAAAACTAGCTACTTAAAAATACGCCACCTATTTTTGGTGTTCCACCGCATACCTTGATTACTCGTTCAGCTAGAGGGGTTGCAGAAGAAAACACAAACAAATAATAGCAATAGAGGCATTTATTTGAACCCACATATCGTAGTAACATATGAATTACTTATATTAGCCTTTAGGCCAGGTGCCAACAAACAAAGTGGTAGGACTATTGCCTAATTATTAAAATTTCGCTCATTAGCGTTATTAAGGTTTGAGCCAAAGAGGTTGATTAAACTCGTTCAGTTTGATTTGTTAAGATCTTAGTAAGAACTGATAAAATTAAGGCAAATTCCTTTCTAGAAAAAAGAGGGTTGATATGGCATGTACTTACAGGTTAACTTGATGTTGAAGTCCAGCGATCGCAAGTAGAATTATCCTGTTGTGTTCTATCCATGAAGACGCTAAGCTAGATTTGGCTGCCAAATTCTGAGACTCTCAAAGTGAAGACGACACCGTTAGAAGTCATCAAAACACAAAAGTAGAGGCACATG
Source organism: Agriotes lineatus (assembly GCA_940337035.1). Lineage (NCBI taxonomy): Eukaryota > Metazoa > Arthropoda > Insecta > Coleoptera > Elateridae > Agriotes > Agriotes lineatus. Next base: position 229,198 of record CALNHX010000376.1, read on the forward strand.
TCGGTAACTCCTAACCCATGCGAAAACAGAATCGGGGAACTGAATTAGCTGAATTTCTAGCTTTCGTTTGAGCCCAATTAGCCCATGCAAGACCATAACCCACACTAAACGATATTAGCTTCTTCTAGCCCGTAACTGCCTGATTTTGGCCCGATTTTAGGCCGTAACTGCCAGATTTTATCCCGTAACTTCCAAATTTTGGCCCGTAACTGCCAGCCTAAATGTTAAAAATTGGCGAAAATAAGCCTGCAAAAAGATTCTTACCGAGCGGTATTCTCGACCTAATTATAGCAGAGGACGCTTCGAAGCGATTACAATCGCCGGCAGCGCAAGGGAACCCAGCCTAAATATTTAAAATCAGCACGCAAAGAATACAATAAGATGAACTTCCTTACCTACACAGAGTGCGCCTTACGAAAACAACTAAAACGGCTTTAGCTTAGCCCAGCAATTTAAATCCGCGAGACTCGCGAGAGCGTGCTTCTCGAAAAAATTAATACTCTTTCAGCTCTTCGACTGTTTGAACGCCAACGCGAATCGAAATGGCAGACCTGTTCCAACACAAAAACCGCAGGTACCAATCACGTCGCACCGCCTGCTGTGATAATCATGAATTCTTTTGCTACAGCCATTAGATATAAGGTGGGCCGAACTAAGGTGACAAATGCATAACGGGCTACAGAAATGAAATTGAAACGAGGCATTACAAAATGTATTTGTGTTCACGGAATAGTCTTCCAATAAACATTATTTTTTTATACTTACCTATTTTATTAATTTACTCTTAAGTAAAAGTTAGCCGTTAATAAGAAAAATGTACTTACAAAAGAAAACTATGTATTTTCAAAAATCCGCCTGAACTTATAATTTTTGTAACTGTCGCTCTTAAATTGGTTAATAAAGTAATATTATTCGACACAACATGTTGACAGATGTGTTGTGGTTTTTTCAATCAGCTTCATAATTATTAACAACAGCTCTTCTTACTGCGTCATGTCCTCTCTGTCGAGTGGTGGCAAAACCAGCAGCTGCTGTCAAATCTGGCTGGTGCGTATTCCCGCGGGCTTTTACCTTCAGATGTACTCCGCATCACAAGTTTTTCTAATGTTGCCACTTCGGTGGATATATTGTCGTGATGGTGGTTATACTAATATGAATTATTATTGCTAATTTCGTTCTGTAAAGAACATGCTTCATGTAACATAAAACTTACACCACCAACACGCAAAATTATTTTAGTGAGGCATGAATACGACCAACTAAAACTGCTCATTTATATTGAATAATTGAGTAATTCGTTATGCTGCCTTTTTTTCATTTATTTTCCACAAATTTACTGTTTTGCTCCGACTAGTTGAATCGGGTTCGCCAAACCTCTGTTTCAGGGTTGAGTTTCTACACAAAATAAAAACTATAGTTGTATGTTAACTGAACTTGTATGAAAAATGCTCTCTCAATACTTAATCTATACATATATAAAGGAAAGTCATAACCCTGACTAATCAACGCAGACCCGAAACCACTGGTACTAGAAACTTGAAATTTGGGTGCAAGGTTCAATTTGTTACGTAAGGTAGTGCTAAGAAGGGATTTTTTGAAATTCGACCCCTAAGGGGGTGAAAAGGGGTAAAATGTGTTTTCACCAATTTCTCAATATCTCTTACACCCGATAAGATATCGATTTCGTGTTTACTTGCAAAGATTACCAATGCAAATACCTAGAAACATATTTCAGGATTTTGCCTTAATCAACCCCAAGGTGCAAATCTGGATTGAGGGTGAATTAAAGAACCCTTCGTATCTCCTATGTTTATTGAGTTAGAACATTATTTTTTGGGATATAGATGTACTTTTAAAATATTTAGAAAAGGATTTAAGGGAATTTAAAAAAATTAACCCTAAAAGGGTAAAAAGAGAAAAAACTGAAAAGGAGAGGGGGGTTACATTTTTTTGCTGTGAGTTTCATTTCACAATAAAATGGGTTAACAACAATTTTTTTGAATTCCGCCCCTACGGGGGTGAAAAGGGGTAAAATGTGTTTTCACGAGTTTCTCAATATCTCTAAGACCCGATGAGATAGCGACTTGGTGTTTACTTCCAGAGATTGTGAATGCAAATACCTAAAAATTTATTTTAGGATTTTGCCCTAATCAACCCCTAAAGGTGGAAATCTGGATTGGGGGTGAATTAAAGAACCCTTCGTATCTTCTATGGTTATTGAGTTAGAACATTCTTTTTTGGCATATAGATATATTTTTAAAATATTTAGAAAGGAGTTTAAGGGAATTTGAAAATTTTAACCCTAAAAGGGTAAAAGGAGGAAAAACTGAAAAGGGGTAAGAGGGTAAAATTATTGATTTTTTTCGCTGTAAGTTCCATTTCACAGTTAAATGGGTTGAAAGATTTTTTTTAATTCTACCCCTACGGGGGTGGAAAGGGGAAAATGTGTTTTCACGAGTTTCTCAATATCTCTTAGACCCGATGAGATAGCGACTTGGTGTTTACTTGCAAAGATTATCAATACAAATACCTAAAAACCTATTTTAGCATTTTCCCCTAATCAACCCCTAAAGGTGCAAATCTGGATTGGGAGTGAATTAAAGAACCCCTCATATCTCCTACGTTATTGAGTTAGAACATTCTTTTTGGCATATACGAATTTATCAATATTTCAGGCCCTATAATGTAACAATTTGGTTTTACTTAGAAAGGTTACCTATATAAGTTTCTAAAAACGTAATTCAGGATTGTGCACAGATCAACTCCTAAAGGTGAGAATTTGGTTTCAGGGGTAAATTATAGAACCTTTCGTATTTCCTGTTTTTCCTGATGATCATGGTTTTTGGGCATATGTGTGTTTTTTAAATCTTTAAAAAGTGGTTTAAAGTTTGTATTCTAAATTTTATTATGAAAGGAGTAAAAATGGGGTAAAAGTAAAAAGAAGTTAAAAAAGAGGTTAAAGTTATTGATTTTTTTCCGTGTGTCCAGTTTAGAATAAAATAGAAGGATTTTCGAGATTCCACCTCTAAGTGGTGGAAACTGGTATGTAGCTACAATTTATGAATACAACATTTAATAAGTACATTTATTATTTTTATTCTCATTGTTATACTAAACCTATAGTTTTATCAATCTATATAAGGAGAACGACAATTACATACACCTTAACAGGGGATACGTGAAGCATAAAAGGGTTATGGAGAACTTTTTTTGGAAGAATATTGTTTCCTTTTTACCTACAATATTGTTTTGCAGCGTTTGTTAGTTTAGCGTATTGAGTGAGAGAGGAGGGAAGCATTCTAGAATTCGTTTAGGATTTAGAAGAGAAAGCATTTGTAGTCCGTACGAAAAATGGGTATCTTGCTAGTCTCTAATAAAATGGCTTCGCAGACGACGCCGACGCAATCAAACCAGATAAAAGTTTACTTCAATCAAGCCAGCCAAGATTAATCACGTTACAGGTAAATAACAATTAAATATACATCACTACGTATGTAAGCAAACCTGTTTATCGGTAACTACAGACGCCGGCGCCGCTTCGATCCAACGCTGTCTCGATCTGAATTTCAAAAAAGGACGTCAATTCGCCAATGCTAAACTTGGGCCCCAGATGCTGGAAACTGCTTAAAATGCCTCTTCTCTTACCTCCAACAGTGCTCTGCGCTTCTTGGATATTGTTCGCTGGTTTCCTTTCGGTCCACGATGCCAGACACCCCTCTCAGACTCGCAGCTTGGTGGCTCGCCTTGCTTTTCACTTTTCAATGCCTCTGGTGCGCTCCAAAGCTGCTGTGGGCCCTCGTACCTGCTTCAGCTCTTCGGACACTGGTCCAAATTGATGCTGCGTACCCAAATCGTGCTTGTTCTGCAGTGCGAGTTTCGCTGGCTTAATATCAGCCTCTACTATACTCACTGGAACACTGCTTTCACACACAAATTAGCCAACACCTGGATTTTAAATTATACAACCAACTGGACTCCAAATTGTATATTTCAACAAATATTTACAGCTTTTTATTAATGTGAAGCCAGTCCAAGAAGAATTCGGGAAAGCTTGTATTTTTTTTTCGATTTTTTTATAAACAGAATTAACAAGTATCATAGTAACCAGCTACATTATTTTATTTCTGAGTAGACCTACTTGTTTGCGAAACGTCAAATCTGCAACGTTCTTTTCTCGGTTTTACACACTTTTTGTTCCTTATTTCGCTATTCAAACAATTTTATTTGAAATCGACATTAAAGTACTCGAAATCGTCATTAAAATACGAGAAATCGGCAGTAAAGTAATCCATTGTTTTACGACTCTTTTGTAGGTGGCGGGGCGACAGATAAACGTCAACCGACGTTAACATAACCTACAAATGTTGGTTAGAATGTTGTAATTTCACGATTTCTCGATTTCAAATAAAACATAATGTACTCCTCGGCACTGAAGTTCCTTTTTATCTTTTATGTGGTTTATTTGACTTGGCCCCACGGGCCTCGGTAACTAAATCCACATTCATGATAAAAAGCTAAACTTCAGTGCCTTGGTATACAAACTACTAACAAGCACTATCGCTTTGTTGTAGTTACTTATAGGTTGTTTTTATGGTCCCGTGCTTGTCATGTGACTTCTGCCTTAAACTTGACTAACGATAGCTTCCCATGTCGCATTGAATCAAATTCCTAGCCCTTTGTGTTTGTGAAACTTCACCACCACTATTAACTAAGGTAATCTCATTAGCCTGTCTTATGTTAATTACGAATCATTGATTATCTGCCAAAATCATACGAGTAGCTGCAATTCTCATACAAATCATAACACTGGATTGAAATCACTTGACACCTGTCGATATGATTTTGGAACCCTCTTGCTATTGTTGGTTTACTTAAATTGTGAAATACTTATTAAATTCATGGTTTATAAACCCATTTATGTTTAAGTTATTTTTGCGTTGACCGCTTGTTAATTTCAATATTAATTAATTATTTTTCCTAAAAACGAATGACGTCATTAATACACTGTTTTTGATTAATACACTCTTTTTCATTAATTAACTGTTTTTTTAAAAAGGATGGATTAATATATCTATTAATACACTGTTTTTGATTAACACACTCTTTTTCATTAATTAATTGTTTTTTAAAAAGGGATGGATTAATAGATCTATTAATACACTGTTTTTGATAAATTCACTCTTTTTCATTAATTAACTGTTTTTGTGATTTTGACGTTTTGATGATATTTTACATGGAGGTTAGTTGTATTAATCAAATTTTTCGCCATAAAAAATATTTTGCGGTCAACGAAAAACTTTTGTAATCAACTCGTTTGTTAATGGGCGATTAATAATCTCAACTATTAAAGGCACTCACTGGCTACCGCTCATTCGTGCTTTAAAGAGTTTCGATTATTAATCGCCTTCATTAACACACTTGTTGGTTAAATAACTAATAACATTCTCACTGTAGTCATTAATATAGTAGTTTATTTATCTAGAACGGAAAGTGGCATTTTAAAGACGAGAAAGTTGTTTACATCCGAGGCGTCAGCCGAGGACGGAATTAGTTGCGAGGACCTTTAAAAACACTTTTCGTTCGTGGTGAATACAACGGTTTATTTCATACTGCAAGTTTAATGAATTTTAAATAAAAAGTTGTAAATCATTTCAAATTTCATGTCAATAACTGACGTATAATTTTAAAGTACTTGAACTTTAAAATTTTACTTTAAAGTACTAGGACTTTAATGTTCCATTTTTTGTACAATAAATAAGTTTAGGTACCGCCTTTTTGTAATACTTTTAGAGCGTTTAGATTACAGTGAAATAAGCGATTTATGAAAGTGTCGGCATTTTGTGTAACGTTGCTGTCCATTTACAATTAATCGTTTGAATTGTTGTAGCTGGCAGTACCCTCATTTGAATATTTACCGTTAGTTTTAATGTTTATACTTTGCCTAACATTATTGTACTTAAATTAATTACCGCATTTGAGCCACTTTTGATTATTTACCGTCAGTTTCAATGTTTATGCTTAACCTAACCTTGTGGCGATTAAAGTATTTACAGCATTTGAGCCACATTTGATTGTTTACCGTCAATATTTATTGTTTTCAGTCGAGGTTATCTAGTTTAACCCTTAACTGGTAACGTGCCGTCTGTGAGACTGCAAGCAAATTTTAATCTCAAATTTTCAGCAAAAGAGTACCGCTTTTCGGCAAATGATCTTATCTAATCTTTCTCCTCTTGGTACCCCACCTATCGCACAATTATTGGTAAATTTGGGTAACTAACGCTGGAGATGTGTTTTATTTTTAGTTCAGTACAGTCTGTGAGACGGCACGTTACTGTTTACGTGAGAATTTTTTTCAATTGGTAGGCATGGTAGGCCCTGTGAATTACAATATTTCTTTAAGTTTTTTTTTAGAAATGCATTGTTTTACTTATTATTAATCGTAAAATAAATAAAATAAGTTTTTTTTTGTTGTCTTGGTCTGGTAAAAAGTACATTACCAATTTGTGTTCAAGTTGAAAATTATCTTATTATTTTTTCTCTACATTAAGTTTTCGGTTATTTTAAATAAAATTATTACTAAAACATATATGCCTAACAAACCTCTATATATATATTTAAAAAAATAATTAAAACAGTTTAATTTTTTTCGCTTCAAAAGTGACGGTTTACGTGAGAATTTTGTGCCACTTCTAGGCATGGCAGGCCCTGTGAATTACAATATTTCTTTAAGTTTTTTTTTACAAATGCATTGTTTTACTTATTATTAATCGTAAAATAAATAAAATTACTTTTGATCAAAAGTTTTCCTTTGTTATCTTGATCTGGTAAAAAGTACATTGCCAATTTGTATTCAAGTTGAAAATTATTTTATTATTTTTTCTTTACATTAAGTTTTCGGTTATTTTAAATAAAATTATTACTAACAAATATATGCCTAACAAACCTCTATATATATATTTAAACAAATAATTAAAACAGTATATTTTTTTTCGCTTCAAAGGTGTGCCAGTCTCACAGACTGCACGTTACCAGTTGTGTTCCAAAATTTCACGTTACCAGTTAAGGGTTAAACGTTGCGTAATTTAACCCCCTTACTAACCCGTTCCGTTACATTTAATTATTGAACAAATGTTTACTTACATATTTTTAATATACTTCATTTTCAATTAGCTGTCTTTTTTTCTTTGATATTTATGACATTTGCATGCGAACATGTGTGTGCTTTCTTTTGTAAAAGGAGTCTAGACAGCTGCAAAGGAGTGTTCCCGCAAGGTAAGTTCAACGTCGTTGTTCGTGGTTCCGTCGACCAAGCACTGCCAAGGTTGAAGTTAGAAGGTGTACCCATTTGCCTCCACTTTTGTTAGTGGGCTCACCTATGTGTTTTCTCTATTAGAAAACTGGTAGCATCATGGCATCAAACATCTGCTTTTCTCTTAATAGGCCGTTGCCCTGATTAGTCTCGTAATAGATTCCCCCCCCCCCCATCTTCTTCTTCTTTATGTGCCATGTTCGGTCTCCCGAACGTTGGCGATTACTGTGGAGAGTGCATCTCTGTCTTCTGCCGTTCTGAAAAGTTGTCCAGCACTTTGTATTCCAGTCCAGTCTCTGATATTCTTCAGCCATGACATCTGTTTTCTACCCACACCGCGTCTACCTTCTATCTTTCCCTTCATTATGAGTTGAAGAAGTCGATATTTGTCTCCTCGCAATATATGACCGAGATAAGCGATTTTACGGCACTTTATAGTTGTTACTAGTTGCCTTTCCGCTCTAGCTCGTCTTAGAACTTCTTCGTTGGTCAATAAATCTGTCCATGAAACTCTCAGCATTCTTCGATGAATCCACATTTCAAATGCTTCTAATTTATTGAGTAGATTTACTTTCAGGGTCCAGCTCTCTGCTCCATATAGCAGCACCGACCAAACATAACATTTGACCATTCGTTGACGCAATTTCAAGTTCAAGTTATCATTACAAAATAGAGCTTTCATTCTTTTGAAGGTTGCCCTGGCTGCTTCAATTCGGCATTTGATCTCTATCTCGGGGTTTAGTTTTTCAATTACTATACTGCCTAGGTACTTAAATTGTTGGACTCGTTCTATTATAACACCATTTAGGCTTAGTCTCGCAAGTTCGTGTTGTTCTCGGCTAAATACCATAAACTTTGTTTTTTTCACGTTTATGTTGAGCCCTAATTCTATTCCTGTTGTACTAATTTTATTTATTAGGTGTTGTAGGCCCTCCAAATTATCACACAAAATAAGAGTATCATCAGCGTATCTAATTGTATTTATTAGAACCCCATTAATTTTCACTCCATGTGCCATGTCTTCAAGAGCTTCTTTGAAGATTTGGTCAGAATAAAGATTGAACAGAAGAGGCGAAAGAATGCAGCCCTGTCGAACCTCTCGTTGTACTTTTAAGTTTGATGTACTTATATTACCTGTTCTTACTTCTGCTGTTTGACCCCAATATAGATTTTCGATAATCCGGATATCCTTGCTGTCTAGTCCAGTTCGACGTAACATGTCTATTAGTTTAGAGTGAATCTCCCTGAGTGAATTTCGCACCCCTTTTTGTTACGGGTTGAGGCAGCGAACCTGTGTAATTCTTCCCCAATTTGAGTCATTTTAAGAGCTAGTCAATTAGCTGATTAATGTCGTGTCGTAAAGGCGCGTTTATGTTGTAACATTACTTATGGCACATAACAAAACTCGTTTGATTACTCCAAAATTGGCTTACCGCCTCGTTATGGCAATCCAACTCGTTTCGTTAAGATGCTTATAATCAAACTTTTATCGTTAATATCCATAATTATCATTTATTTTATAATAATAATGGATACAGAATTGCTGTAGGTAGTGGTAGGTACCATTACAATATGCTCAAAAAATTAATGCGAGAATAGACTGTTGTAGATAACTGTTCTTTAGGGCTTGAGTTCTTCTAGTATGGAAAGATTTGTTCGGTGAGCCGTCCATAGACATCTCAGCATGCGCCTGCAAGTCCATATTTCAAAGGCCTTCATCCGTCGGCCTCCTGAACAGTCCAGGTCTCAGCGGCATTTACAAAAATAGAATAGACGAAGGAGGTGATCAAACTGATTTTTGTGTATTTGATTATTTCTCCGTCTCCCTATGTTTTGATAGCTTGAGTCATTGCTGATCTTGCGAGTTGTATACGGTTGTTGCATACTTTTAGTCTTATTGTAGTTAATCCTAATATAGTAAGCAATACTAACTTCCTCAAGTTTTCCTATAAATTCGTATATTCCATTTTGGGAGGCAGCAACTAACGTCGCATCGTCTGCAAATCTGAGGTTAGATATTTTTAACCCTCAAGTATTTACACCACCCTGCCAATCCTCCAACACCTGTTGCACTAGATATTCGCTATATATACTGAAATTGAAAAGGAGAAGTGGGGGAACACATCCCTGTCTCACACTCTTGGATGTGGTACGTTTATCGAACAAATATTTGTCAATTCTTACGAGAACAAAGTTGTTTTATAATGTAAACCAGATAGTTTGGTACTGTCATAACAATTAAAGTAGTCTATAGCTTATTCTATTTTGCATTGTCAGCTTTGATGTAATAAACGAAGCAAGTGCATGCTGGTATGTAATATCCTCTTGCCTTTTCAGTTACTTGTCTGATATGTAGTATGTGTTCTTTGGTACATCTTCCACTTACAAAACCAGGTTGTTCTGTAGAGATCTGCCAAGCGAAATAGTGTGCTAATCGGGCCTGAATCATGTAAAGTAGCACTTTACTGGCATGTAAAATAAGGGCAAGCAATCGATAGCAGTTATTAGCAGCTCCTTTCTTAGGCAGGAGTCCAGGAGGATAAAGATCGATGTTTTTCAATCGCTTGGTCATATACCAGTTGTTCAAATTATTTGACACATTCTTTCAAGCCAATCAATTGAATTTGTTATGAACCACGGCGCAGAGTAGACGCATTATGTGACCGCTACCTTTACAATAAATATGTGTTATTGAGATACATTTGTTACTTCAAAAGTAGTAGTGTATTTTTAAAATAAGTAAAATAAAATAATCGTGGATAATAATTATCTGTTCTACATTTGCATTTCTGCACTACGGTTTCAACACGTAAAGATAAGGCAGAAATTGCCAATTTCATAGCCAACGGTTTAACAACGTACTTTAATAAGGATGAAAACCTACATAACATTATTGAGAAATTATCAGTCAAGATAAATAAAGTGATCGACGATAAACCAACAGGTATTAGCGAAAATATCAATAATTTGAAAAACAACTACGATAGTCTTAAATAAAAATGTCAAGAATTAGAACAATATTCGAGACATAATAATGTCAGAGTATTTGGAATTCCAGAAACTGATAGTGAAGAGGTTGAGCCGTCCGGTCCCGTCCGGTCCCGTCCGGTCCCGTCCGGTCCCGTCTGGTCCCGTCCCGTTCCTTCCCGTCCCGTCCCATCCTGTCCAGTCCTGTCGTCCCGTCCCGTATCGTCCCGTCCCGTTCCGTCATATCCTATTTTCACCTTCAGGGGATAAATTTCCAAAAACTTTGAATAATTTAGTTCAAAATTTGATCTTATAAAATTCCAACCCCTTTTTTCCCCTTTAGGGGTTGAATTTTCAAAAATTCGGAAGCCTACTCTCTATGAGAAATCTGCTTGCCAAATTTCAAGTTTGTAGCATTTATACTTTCTGAAATTTCCTGATTAATCAGTGAGTGGTATTTCGCTTCTATATATTGCTATGGTACACTATGCGTTGGTTTTGGCTAAATTTTGAGTGTATAAAAAGGAATTGGAATGTTAATACAATTTATTTTGACCCATCCTAAAGGTTGAGAATGTTTATAAAAAATGTATTAGTTAAATCTGAATTTGAGCAAAATATTAATGAAATGATAGCTTGTGAACGGTTACAGGTGTTTTGGAATATAAAAAGGATAAGTAATAGATGGTAATATCAGGAATGACAAATGCAGATTCTGATATGAATTTCATTTTATTAAAGTAGGTAAAGATCAAATAATATTATTAAGTAGAAGGCATTAATAATGAAATATATGGTAGTTAGGTAAATTTTGTTCCAATAATAATAATAAGAAAAATAACAAATCGAGAAACATGTAATTTAGAATTTTGGTCGTAATAAAAAAAGTGGAATTTTAACCTTGTTTTAGTTAAAAATGTTTGGTTGGTGTAAAAGGGGCAATAACTAAATCTACGAGATATGAAAAGAAGCGAAATATTGAACAAGAGTACAAAAGAAAAAGTTACAGAAGATAAATAGTACATAGTAAAACTAAATGAATATTAGAATCGTTATCTACGAGAGAAGAATTGAAGATTTATATGGAAATGGATTTATTTTGAAGCATACAATTTGACGGGTGATTACATTAGTTTGGGTGTTGCTGATATTAAAGATCGTGGAGGCATCGGGGAAGGAAGAGGATCCAGTCCAAAGGAGATAGCTGAGGTGACAGGAACGAGAGAAGTTCGAGGCACAGTGTATGCTGGTAGCTGCCGGATGATCAGGATTCGTCGATTGTGGTCAACGGAGTGAGCTGTTTGTTGGTGAGCGATGTGTTACAGCAGGAATACAAACGTCGCCAAGCTGCTCATAGTAAGTGGATTGCTGTCTTGAAGGTAGATTAAAGACAATACAAGGTGGGTGTTTCTTTAGGTATACTAAATCTAAAGCAAGTAAAGACATTTTCAAAAGGTGCAATTAACTAGAAACAATAAATTACCGTTTTATATAAAGTAGTAATTTACAGTTCTTAGAATTGAGCATTTGTCAAAGAAATTTGAGAATTACTGTTGACAGTTCGTTGACATTATAAGTGACAATTAATTTAAATGCATAGTTGAGAAAATATTTGAAAGTCAAACTTTTCAGAGCAAAGCAACTAGATAATTGAACCCAAAACCCTGAAAGAGTCTCAAGTTCTATCATTTTTATAATTTTAAACTTTTGCATATAGGGCATTCAGTAAACACAAAAAAAATTTTTGAAGTTGCCATGTGCATATAATTTTTGAACTAGGGATTCTCTATTTTGTTTTTCAAAGGTTCCCACACCTGTATACAGGCAGATTTTAATTTAAAAATGACAATTAATATTTCTCATTATCAGTGTCAATGTAGGTACATATTTTTCTAGAAATTCTTTCCAGGAATTAATAAAATGTAATAAATGTAATAAAAATACCTATTAGTAAACACTACGTCAATAGTATCTAACACAGTATTTGTATAATATCCTTAAAAGTTGTTAATTACAACATTTATGACAGATGGGAAGTAAATGTAACACGCTTAACCTATTTGTTTTGGTAACTTTTTGTGAGTACATTCCTAGACAAAGATGCATTTTGAGAAGTACACTCATGAAATTTTGGAAACCAAAGGCCACTTTGTGTTTTTATGTTTACTGAACGGACTATAATTAAAAAGTTACAATTCAATTAAAAATAGAGTAGCCAGTACAATATTGTATAGATTGGGCATATTTACAGAAATAAGGCAACTTTAAAGCGAAAATATATAATTATCCCCTTTATTCCATATTCTAAGGGGTCGATTTTATGAAAATAATTACTTATTTTTTATTGAAGTACATCTACGAAGTTTGTAGAATCGGCTCTAAGTAGAAGTTGATTCAGGGCACTGATTGATTTGTTCCTTTTTGTAGGGGGTTATATCGAATCTGAAAATTTAATATGGGGATCATTTTCATTACTGACTGCTTTGAAAACCGATGACGCATTTTAAAGTTCAGATCGTCGAGCACGTTAAACGGATTTTTTCTGCCTGGAAGCAATCGCCGTGGAATATGGAATACGCTCCACTTCTTCGTCAAAACTTGACAGTTCAGATAATGACAAGTCACTCCTTATTTGTTGTAATGAAAGATAATTAAATGTATATTTACAAATTGTATTTATTTTTAATTAAAAAAAGTCACTGACATTAAATTATTTGACTTCCGTCAAGTTGACAGTAGTGCCTTCAATTATTTCTGACGTAGCGTCAGACTTGATCTGACGTGCGATTAAACTTAACGATGGTTTCTGCAACCCAAATCTTGACTTAACGTCACGTTAAAGCTGATTTGACCTAGGATTAGCTAACGCAGCTTTAGGTAACGTAGCGTCAGACTGAATCTGACATACAAATAAAGTTAACGATGGTTTCTGCAACTCAAATCTTGACTTAACATCACGTTAAGTTGACTTAACGTAGGATTACTTAACGAAACGTTAGGTAACGTTATGTTAACTAACGAAGCTTTCAGAAACCGAAATTGACATTTAACTGTGCATTAAGTATTGACGCTGCGTTACAATTCTGAAGTGCTTTTCTGCAACCGGCGCTTTCTTGTTTTCCAAACTTGACCAATAAATAAAGATCCTAAAACATAACCTAATACCAAGGTGATGAAATTTCAAAATATAAATGCCGAAACAAGTTGAGCACTAGAATCACACACAATTTAGAAAAATAATTCTTTTAAAATTAATTTCTAAATATAATTATAATAGCTTCTTTCTAATAATTGTAGCACCAAACTCACTTTCAATCTAATTATTCCTATAACTTTATAAGAATTTCCACTGACTTTAACTTCTATTTCGTTTAGTACCTGATTTTTCAAACTTCGCCCTTACAATGCTAAAACTCCATGCAGCAAACCCCAGGTTGCTCCAGATCAAATCAAGGCTCGTTGTAGCTCTCCAAAATTCTATTATTAGTAAGAGACAACCATCCCAGTACACAAGAACACTCACTTTGCACTGATTTTACTGAATAAATTGTATTCTATTACTTTTAAATAGATAGTACAATTGGAAACCAATTCAATAACATTGAATTATATATTTAATAACAGGTGGCGCAAAAGTAATCACCCTATCGGAAGGTGCTCTCAGTTTTGCAAATGGCGTCTTATGTCATTGCGACTTTGACATTTGTAAAGTAAAGAGAAGCAGAATACACGTAGACAAACCATGGATCGCTATATTCCTCAAGAACGCGGAATAATTGTGTCAATGTTTTTGACAAATAATTGGTCAGTAGTTTTGGCTCAATGTGAATTTCATCGTCGATTTCTTGGTCGTGTGTGATCAATTGGGCAAACACTGTGGCGGTTAACCGCTTGCCTCTAGGAAACTGGCTCAACACGGGACAGTTGCAGACGTGGCCGGCTCCAGAGTATCCGTTCAGTCGAGAATATCGCTGCTGTGGCTGCAGATGTCCAAGAGGACCCTTAAACATTAACCAAACGACGGGCCACGCAATTGAGCATTAATACACGATCTTTACAGCGAATCTTGGGGAAAGACTTGAAGATGTTCCCGTACATAGTGCAACCACACACATAGCACGAACGACAGTGGATATTCTGAAGCACGTTTTTTCCCTTCCGCTTAATCTCTCGTTTTGGATATTTGAACTGTCCCTCAATATCGCCCAATGTGACCGTTCCAGACTCCTCTCTTTGGGGTATTCTGAAGTCACGGATTTATACGAACAAGCCACAGATCTTGGCGGCCCTAAAGGAGAACATCTGACTAGAAGTCAAGAATTTATCACCAGAAATTTTGAGAAAAGTCATGGAAAACGCTGTGAAACCAGCCGGAATGTGCATCAACTCTGGCGGTGTCCACTTGACCAATATTAGCTTAGCGGCTTAATGGAAAAAAAATTAAACGTCTAAATAAACCTAATCAACAAACAGAACCAATTCTTTTTATTTCCAAACGAAGTTACTGCTTTAGGAAATCGAGTGAGGACTTTTGCGCCACCTGTTAGGTAACAATTGTGATACTATATCACGTTTGACTGTAGAGAATACCATATTACTACTACAAATTCAAACTGGTAATTATTATATTCTCACAATTAAGGGAATTCAACCCTTAACATGAATTTTACTTGAAAATTATATCAATGTTCTTCTTTATACGGTCATTGCTAATAGAAACCTTTTGGTTTCATTAACAACTACCACCAGTCATTCATACAACTTTCCAAATGTATGTACTGCATTAATTATCTAGATACTATTATTCAAAATAAATGTAACATGCATCCTGCATGTTGCATTAGAGAAGCGAATCTTGTTTTATTTACGAGAATACTTTTTATAATACACTAGCATTAGTCTTAAAGAAATAAGATTTAAAATAATCTTACTCAGGGGTTAGTGAAATTTAGATAAATGGTTTGACTTTAACCACATAAGCAACAATTTTCGTGCTGCTGTGTGTAATCTTCTGCGTCGATACAAACTGCAGCTGCAACCCTTCCTTCAAAAATGTCGTTAAGATGGCTGCTGCCAGAATCCATATCTCCTTGCAGCTGGTTCCCAGTAAGCTATCTGCAGTGTGTGCGACCTCCAATTCACCAAGAAACTGCTTTAAACTAAGATAGGCCTTTCTTTCTAAAGTAAAATTTACACGCTTCGAAATAATAGCAGACTCTTTAGCAACGGGTTTTAATTCAGAGAATTCATTCCAACAACAATTTTTTTACAGCTTAGCTTATTTCCTAAATTATTTTACAAAATTTATTAACAGAGCGACGTGGTTTCTACACCAATATTTATCTAAGATCCCCTAAACAAGTTAAAAAATATTTATATACCCCTGTAGAAACTGACGCTCCAAACAAAAACGTTATTTATTTAAATAAACTCCTAATTGGTTCAACATACGTCAGCCCATTTGTGATTGGACAGACCAAACCTGTGATCAATAAACAATACCTTTGCGCTGCCAACCGCAATAAAAACCGCGAGAAATTTATAACTTAACCAATTGTAAATCTAGACGTTATTGCGAGACGCCTAAAGTCGGGGTGACTGGCAATCCTTTTAGTTAAAACACACTCGGACACGAAGACCAAAGCTACTGTTGCGAGATTAATAAGAACACTTAAGTACAAACACTTGCATTTATTTTTCTGCCGTTTGTTTACAGAACACTTAAGTTTAATAGCGTTGTTTCTTAACTTTACGTATTTACATCTTCTTATTAACTAACTTAATTCTAAGTCCATTCTGACCAAGAAAGCTCGGTGGGCGTTTACAAAGTTCCCAATAACCTATCAGAGCTGGTCTAAATTTTGGAATTTTGGCACGTACATACGGAAGTGATAGTTGATAATAGTTCTATGAATTTTAAAAGTTTGAGGCTTTCCCACGGTGAAATGTGGTTTGCTCGGACCCTTCGGGAATTGTCGTTATAAAAATTTACAATTCTACTAAAAGCATTTGGTCGCAGCTGCGAATAATTTTTATGATCGAGTTGCAACCGTTGCTTCTTCTAATCACGTACCGGTCATATACATCACTCAATATTTTGGTTTATGAAGTAAACCCTCATAACTTACTCTAATCTATTCGTGAGATTGGAATATCTCCAACTTCCCAAGCGAAAGGGACGTTTCTAAACATCCGCTTGTTGTAATTTAAATATGACATTTTGCCTACGAATTTTACCTTAAAATATTAATTATACAGATGGCTTACAGCTAACTAAAGTATAGTATATTCCTACATAGTTCATTTAATTAAAGAACGCAAATCGTAACAGTTGCCCCCGGATTAAGTTAGTCTTTGGGGTTTAAATC
This sequence comes from Agriotes lineatus, assembly GCA_940337035.1. Taxonomy (NCBI): domain Eukaryota; kingdom Metazoa; phylum Arthropoda; class Insecta; order Coleoptera; family Elateridae; genus Agriotes; species Agriotes lineatus. Next base: position 245,842 of record CALNHX010000376.1, read on the forward strand.
TATCGATTTTTACACCACAAGACGTTCTTCTTTCGCACTTAAGCAATACCAGTCATAAATCTCAGAACTATATGGTCTCATCATGCTTACCCTAATTTAACTAACCTACGTGAATTAACATCAGTTATCTGGTGTAATTGTCAGTACTACTTTGGTTCTCGGTGACTTAACTAAACAAAATACCTAGATAAGGAATCCACGTTTCCGCATTTCTTTCCCGGTTTATAGAGAACAGTGAAATTTAACATTTATAAAATTAATGACCACCGCAGTAATCTGCCATTCTTATTGCTCATCTGCCGTAACCAGGTCAAAGGACAGTGATCCGTTTCTACGGTAAAATGGCTCAGAAACAAATAAGGTTTTAATTTTCCGGCTGCCCAGACTAAAGCTGCACATTCGAGTTTACTTGCGCTATAAGCTTGCTCCCTATCCGTGAGTTTTTTGCTCAGGTACAGTACCGGATGCTCTTTTTGATTAGCATCTCGTTGCGATAAAGTCACCCCCATTCCTCGCTTCGAACAATCGGTTTGTACTATAAATTCGCGGGAATAATCTGGAGCTCTCAACACCTTACCGCTCATTAATTCGTCCTTCAATCTTTGGAATGCAACTTCTTTCTGATCATCCCATTCTACTCTTGTTTTCGCATTTTTCCGTAATGCGTCTGTAAGTGGACTAGCTATGTCTGCATAGTTCGGGACGTAATGATTATAATACCCAGTGATCCCGAGAAATGATCGAATATCCCGTTTGGTTTGGGGACGTTGAAACTCCTGTATGGCCGCTACCTTTACCTCCGACGGTTGTCTAAATCCCTGACCTATTTTATGTCCCAGATATATCACCTCGGCTTTTCCCCACTCACACTTCTTAGCCTTTATCGTTAGGCCTGCTTGATGCATTGCCTTGAATACCGCATGTAGATGTTCTAAATGCTCCTCCCAAGTCATCGAATGTACCGCCACATCGTCCAAAAATGGTTCTGCGAAATCGTCCATTCCCTCCAATATGGTGTCCATTAGCCGCTGAAACGAAAATGGAGCAGATTGCAGCCCGAACGCTAACGTCACTGGTTCGAAAACTCCACGATGCGTTATGAAAGCAGCATATTTACTTGCTCTTTCAGTCATCCCTATTTGCCAGTAGGCTCTTACTACATCGATTAAACTCAGGTATCTGGCCTTGCTGCATTTTTCCACACATGCTTCTATATTAGGAACAGGATGTTGCTGTGGCACCGTAATAGCATTTAACGCTCTGTAGTCGATTACAGGCCTTGGATCCTTCCCTTCAGCCTCCACAATCATCATCGGCGATGAATACTCGCTGTTACTGGGCCTAATTACTCCCAATTCTAACATTTTATCGATTTCTTTGTCGATAATCTCGCGTACCCTCTGTGAGTGTGAATACGCTCGAGTTCGTATAATTTTTTCCTCCTTGAGAGCAATATCATGTTCCACTAAGTTGGTTCTTCCGGGTCGATTTGAAAATAACCCTGGAAATTCTTGGATTAATTCCTCCAAGCTTTTCATTTGGGTTTCCGTGAGTTTTCCTACCCCTTTGGCTTGTTTCAACACTTCCGAAGCACTTAAGATTTCGGTGTCTTCTATTTCCAGTTCTGGAAGATCGAGTTCTGCTCCTTCTTCCCCAGGTTGTGTGATTACTATCGCAATGACTTCTGCCTTTTCAAAATAAGGTTTCAACAAATTGACGTGGACAAGAGTTTGTTTACGTTTTCCCGATATTTCTTTAATTATATAATTAGTATCGGAAATTTTCTCCACAATTTCTTTGGGTCCAGTCCATTGCATCTGCAATTTGTTGGTCCTGGCTTGCTGATATAACATAACCTTCTCGCCAACCTCGTAACATGAAGCCTTCGCCTTCAGATCATAATAACCTTTTGATTTGGTTTGCGCTTCCAAAGTCGCCGTTTTCGCGATTTCCTGCATTTGCCTTAGCCTATCGAGTAACTTTAATATGTACACTACTACCGGTTCGTTGGTTTCCTTTCCAACCCACAACTCCTTGATCATGTTTAATGGAGATCTAATCTGACGTCCATAAACCAATTCTGCGGGACTAAATCCGTGTGCCGCGTGCGGTGCACATCTTAAAGCAAAAAGCGCTTGATCGATATATTCATCCCACTCATTTCCGTTTTCGTAACACAACGCTCTTAGGATTCGCTTGTATACGCCGTGGAATCGTTCTACTGCGTTTGATTGCGGATGATATGCTGAACTGTGTATGATTTTTATACCACATCGGTCAAGAAATTCGGTCGTTAGATTGCTGGTAAATACAGTGCCCAAATCCATCTGGATTTCGGATGGAAATCCTACTCGTGAAAATATATTTAATAACCCTTTTACCACCGCTTCAGAATCTGCTACTTTTAATGGGATCGCGTCAGGAAATTTTGTGGCACTACAAATTAGCGTTAGTAGATATCTGTTTCCCTTCTCGGTTTTCGCTAAAGGTCCTACAATATCCACATTTACTCGCTTATACGGTTCGGTGATTACTGGCACTCTACACATTGGAGCTTTTTTCCTATCAGTGGGCTTCCCTACGCGCATGCAAACGTCACAGCACTTGATCTTGTTTTTCACGTCTCGTCTCATCTGATTCCACCAATAATTCTGCTTGATCCTGTCAATGGTTTTGTTACAACCCAAGTGTCCCATCCACATGTTATCATGTGCGATATCTAGCAACTTGCTTTGTAATTTTTCTGGCACCATCACTTGCTCAAAGCTCCGACCCAATTTGTCCGTAATTCTCCTGTGCAGTATTCCATAAGCAATGTAGAATTTTGCTCCATTGTTTTCCTTCTTTGATTCTGCCATCTCAAAATACTCCTTTAATTTTGGATCTTCTAATTGCAGCATTCTTAAGGTTGTCGGTGTAAGTTTTGTTATGTCCGAGTAGTCGATATCCGATTTAGGTATTGAAAATTGTTCGTCATTTTCCAGGCTCGGTGATTTATACCAAATCTCCTTTTCCGCCTCTTCTCCCTGTTCGTCGGAATCTTTTCCGTCTTCTGAACTCTTTACTTCGGCATTCGTTTCTTTATTTTCATCGTGAACCTTTTCCTTTTCCATTATAGCCTTCGCCTGCGCTCTCGTTAATGCGAGCACTTGTTGAATTACCACATCCTTTTCCTTCGGCAGCATCTCCCACGTTCTATTCGATAGCAGATACGTATAATCTCGAGGCAAACGATTCGCTACAGCTGCTTCAGTTTCCACCTGAATTTCTGGCAAATTTAATTTTACCTTCGCAACTGGTAACGCCACACATTCTTCATTCAGGAGTCCTTGCACATATACATATTTTCCTGTATAATCGGCTCCTTTGATTAAATTTGTGTGCACGATATCATAGCTGGCTCCGCTATCTCGTAGTAATTTTGCTTCCACTCCATTTACTTTCGCTATTATGGTATAAGGTTCTAGCAGACCTTCCTCGTTCTTGCTCTGGCCTATCGTTGCTAAAACGACTTGTGTTTTGGGACATTCCGGTGAACCTTTATAGTGACCTACTGCACCACATCCAAAGCACTTCCCCGGCCTTCGTCTGTCGAAACTGCGTTTGTCCAAGTTTTCCTTGACAACACTTTCCGTTTGCACCTGACTTTTCCCTAAGTCATTTTTCAAGTTCGACGTCGTTGGCTTAGTTTCGAACTTATTTTTCGATGTCTTGAAGTTTCCATTATATTGCCGTTCCGTACCTGGTCCTCTTTTGGTGACGTATGTGTCTGCATGCTCTGCAGCTTCCTCCATCGTCTTGGACTTGTTTCGGTCCTCCACCCAAAATTTCATCTCCCCTGGCAACGAACTATAAAATTTCTCCAAGCACATCAGTTGAGTTAGCTTGTCGAAGTTTCCTTCCGCTTCTTCGCTCTTGATCCATTCCTGGAAATTGGTTTTTAGTTGGTATGCAAATTCCGCATAACTCTGGTCAGTTTTCCGTTTCCCGTACCGAAATTTCGTTCTAAAAACTTCTGCTGTTAGCTGATATTTCTTGAGCAGACTAGCCCTGACTTTGTCGTAATCTTTGCTGTCCTCTTCTGTTAATCGAGCCACGACCTCATTCGCTGTTGGTGACAACACACTCGTCAATCGAATTGGCCACGATTCCTTGGAGAAGTTCAATTGCACACAAACCCGCTCGAAATTTGTTAAATACAATCCCATGTCACCGTCATCCTTGAAAGGTTGCAATTGTTTTGTCATATTCAAGGACATATTCCTAATTGCATTGACATCATGTACATTATTTTCATTTGCCGTTTGAGCTTGGGCCTGAGCAATTTTCACTTGAGCATCTAATCTAGCTACCTCCAATCTTTCTTCTCGCTCCCTTTCAGCTAATTCTAACCTTTCTCTCCTTTCAGCTAATTCTAACCTTTCTCTTCGTTCCCTTTCAGCTAATTCTTCCCACTTGTCCTTCCGAGGGTTTTCCTCCCAGGCACCTAATTCTACTTTAATGTCCTCTACCGAATGTTGAGCCTTAATCAATTCTTCTATGATCTCTGCCTTTTTCTTTTTCTCCGGTAATTCCAACAGATTAGCAACGTATTTTAATTCGCTCACCGAAAAAATGCTGTATTCGGAAACCATTGTTTCTTTTAAATGAAACAGTTGATAAAATTTTAAATTCTGTAAACCAGGAATTTTGCGTAACCCGTAAATTACCTATCGCTGCTGTAAAAACTTAACTAGTTCACAACCCGTCGAAAATTTACTATTACTGACAACTACGAGCAATACCTGATCCTATTATTTCAAAAAAATATATACACAACCTTACTAAATCGCATAATAAGACCATATAATTCCGAAACAAACAACAAGTATTACTTACCCACAACTGCAATTTTCTGCTTTCCCCGCCCTGCTGTCGTCTTATTCCCACAGATCTGGACGCGCCGCCTCCCTGTTCTGAAGCCGCTTTCCTGACTTTTTTTCTGGAGTTTCCGCCGTCACTCACTTCGACACATTTACTGGCTTTTACTGCACTACACTGGTTTTTCTTCGTTGTCAGTTTTACTGACGTTGTTCCCAGAATGCTGCCTCGCCGCCCCTTCGAATGACCGCCCTCCTGTTGTCTGGCCACCTCCACGGATTCCTTGCCCCGTTCCCGGATTGACTGCTCCCGTTGGACCACGGAATTTCCTGCATTCACTCCTCGACGTTCCTGGATTTTATCTACGCCGCCCCTTCGAATGACTGCCCTCCTGTTGTCTGGCCGCCTCCACGGATTCCTTGCCGTCACCTCCTCGACGCTCGCTGGTTTTCCAACGTTGCCACTTTTACGTGACGCCGTCCCCCAGTCAGCTACGCCGTTCCCGGATTGACCGCTTCCGTTGTACCGCCTCAGTTTATTAGATGCTTTTTCCCGTCCTGTTCACGTGCTTCCCCTTGTATATTTCAACGCTTGCACTTGGACCGACTTCGAAACAAAAGAAATCTTCTGTCGTGCGATTTAAATAAGTTATAAATTACACCGCTTGATCACCACTATTGCGTGACGCCTAAAGTCGGGGTAACTGGCAATCCTTTTAGTTGAAACACACTCGGACACGAAGACCAAAGCTACTGAGATTAATAAGAACACTTAAGTAGATACAAATACTTGCATTTACTTTTCTGCCGTTTACAGAACCCTTAAGTTTACGTATTTACATCTTCTTATTAACTAACTTAATTCTAAGTCCATTCTGACCAAGAAAGCTCGGTGGGCGTTTACAAAGTTCCCAATAACCTATCGGAGCTGGTCTAAATTTTGGACATTTGGCATTACGCGGACGTGACCGTTCATAATAGTTCTATGAATTTTTACAAGCTTGAGGATTTCCCACGGCGAAATGTGGCCTGTTCGGACCCTTAGTAAATTACCGCTATAAAAATTTAAAATTCTACTAAAGCATTTGGTCCCAGCTGCAAATAGTTTTTATGATCGAGTTGCAACCGTTGCTTCTTCTAATCACGTACCGGTCATATACATCACTCAATATTTCGGTTTATGAAGTAAACGCTGCATAAACTTACTCTAATCTTATTCGTGAGATTGGAATATCTCCAGCTTCCCAAGCGAAAGGCACGTTTCTAAACATCCGCTTGTTGTAATTTAAATATGACATTTTCCTACGAATTTTACCTTAAAATATTATACAGATGGCTTACAGCTAACTAAAGTACAGTATATTCCTACATAGTTCATTTAATTTAAAGAACGCAAATCGTAACAATGCGAACTACGGGAAAGAATATTTCTTTAATTCTTGAAAAGTGCCATATAATGAATTTACATAAAATGGTTATAACGCTTGAATGTCTAGTTAGTACAACTGAAGGATAGGGTGCAATAAACAGGCAGTTCTATGTTATCAAATTTATGGGCAATTGATTAAAACGTTACTAAAGAATCAAAAGTATCACTATATGGTTTTTATTGGCCGCTGCTGAAAATATATGTGCAAAGTGATTTATCTTATCAGTTTTTTTTATTTTATTTGTAGCCAAGAAAGAAAATGTTTTTTTAATATTTGAGCTGCCTGTTTTTTGACTAAAAGTTTTGGAAAAAAGATGTTATGGTGTTTTATATTATATTTTATTTTAAAAAGACTCAAATATAAATAAAGAAAATTTTTTAAGCAAAACTGCAGATACCAACTGCTATATTAATCAAAATATGTCAGCAAGTTAGCTCAAAGTGCTAAAAATAATTTGTTGGCACCTCCAAAATAATAAATACCACACGTACCTTAACTGCACCAAACGAACGGGCGCATTTTTCTGCTTCCTATCCAACAAAAAAGCCAATTTCGCCAAAAAGTAGAGCTGCCTGGTTATTGCACCCAATCCTTTAATTGCACAGTGGGTCAAACACGCTGTTTGTTTGCCTGTACCGAAAAAAAATCTATGCCCAATACTTACGTATTATCAACACCCTGGAACCTTGCTTTTACCCCACCGATAGATTTTAATTCATTTTACGTAAGTCGCCTAATTTAAATATTGGTCAGCTTTTTCCATTCTGGTCAACTATGAATTGTTACGTATTATTATAGGATTTTCGGCTGTCTAGTATTTTATTATATTGCAGAAATGCTAAAATATCAATTATTTAATGCTATTTTTATTAACATCTTTGGTTCTACTATAATCATTGCTAAAACATAACAACTGACAAACTTGGTAAATGTAAATTTGTATGTATTTAACATTTACACACCTATCACATTTTTTGGAGGAATAGACTGATACATTACACAATTACATCTTACATTCACGGCTATAAATATCTTATCAACATAGTTTGTTCCATTTTACAATGAAAATTAATTGTTTTGGCATTTTTGTCCCGTTTAAGTACCAACAAATAAATAACTAGACTTATTAAAAGCCATCACGAATAATTTAGGCGATGTAGCATAGAAACGCGATTTTGTTCAACTAATCATTATCTATTATCCTCTTCTATTATTTTATCTAACCAACTTTCTCGTTGTATGTCGTTGACATTTTTCCTGACGATCTTTAATAAAAATCACGCTTTATTTAAGCTCTATATTTACAGATTTTGATGAGACTGATGAGGATGAAGATATTATTAATACTTCCAAAAACGGCCTATGAAAAAAAGAGGTAAATTGAAAACAAAAAATCTAAAATATATAAATACCGCGAATTAATTTTAGGATGGTCTAATGATGAAATATCGTTTATAAAAAAGAATTTGGTTCTTTCATAAAAAGGAAACCTTATCCCGCAGGAGAAGAAATAAAGGAATTTATAAAAAGAAGAAAAATAAAGCGTTCTAGTATAAAAGCAAACCTTCAGCATTTAATTAAAACTGCGAAAAATGTCTAAATATGTATATAACGTTTGTTCTTATTTCTATCTAACGGAAAGTGTAAACATTTTAAACATATAATACTAATTCCACTAATTAAGTTTGAACATAGTTAATATAAAGACAATGACGAGTTTCTAAGTGTTTAACGATTTTACCCGTTTTTTTCAACCAAGGTCAGAAGTGAGTTTGTTTGAATTTTCTTTACAAATCTAACCCTCCCCTTCAAACAATTAAGATACTTATACGTTTTTCAAATCTACCCCACCCCGCAAACAATCAAGATACTTAATACATTAAAAATAAAGACAACGACTCATAGACCTCGAATTTAGAATTTAAGTTCTTTTCCATAATTTCTTATTTTACTCAAGAACGATGCACATAATGAAAAACGTAACCAAATGTAAATAAATCGTTACTAACAACTAGGTACCGAATAGAGTTTCTTTTATTAAAATCTGCTCAAAAATCAAGAACTTGCACAACTGATGGCCTCTGGTACTGTCGTAGTTCGTAATTTACGCTTCAAAAACACATTCAACAATGTATAGCATTTTTACATATGAAGATTGTCACGGTAAGTCATATTCTACCACACGTCCCGCGCCATTAATTGTTTTGAAAACAAATGAATCATGCTTAGATTTGGCAACAGTGTTGGAGGTAACAATGATGTGTACGTTTCTTTTCATATATATATATTGGAGGTCGGCACTCACCTTTTCTATACTGTATATATGATCCTGCAAAAAAGAGAAATTGTTTCCCCTCTTTTGAAATCCGGATTGTCTAAGTCCCCCTCATCATAAATATACCAAATTTCTATCACTAGACCAAAAGGAAGACCCGGAGGTCAGGTCGCCCTTTCTATATGCCGGAGGTGACAACTTAACAGGCATCAATATATATATATATATATATATATATATATATATATAATTGTATTATAAAACATGTTTTAACATACAGGCGAAAAAATCTATTACAGAAATTAGACATCTCTTCTCTATCCTATACAAAGTATAAGACAAATACCTATTAATTTTAAACGGGAAAATTCCAAAATACAAATATGGCCATATATGGCCGTACAAAAGCCCACAAGAAAATTATTGAGTCAATATTATAATTAATAATTATTATTATTACAAAAAATGATTACTTATAACATTAATAATTTATTATAATACATACAATAATTTGGAACCATTATTTAATATACAAACAAGCTTTAATTTATTTACTAATAAAATAAGGATTTTTCTATCATTGATTAAATGCACTATTATATTATAAAGTGTAATCAAATTGCACAGTAAAGAATAAGCGTTAATTCAAGTATCAGTGATTTAAGTATAGCAAAATGTATATATGTACATTACATACATATAATAATATTCATTGCGAAAACAAATCAAATTTCATATAGGTAGGTCAGGTACCCATACTACAATAGAAAAAATGAAAAATGAGAACGTTAATATTATTGGGAAATTTTAAAAATTCCAAATTTATTTGGATTCCTTGAAGATTTTGGAAACCATTTTCCCTTTTTAAATAATTTGCATTTTATCAAAAGCTCTAAAATAAACATCCTGTGCTCCCTACATGTTTCGCTACTCAGCCACTTCTGCAAATTCACTACAATTTGATTCATTAAATGCGATTTTACACCATAAACGTAATAAAAATTAGAATAATTTTTTTCAAAAGAATCCAAACACTTATCCACTATTGTTCGAAATTGTAATTATGGTGCTTTTAAACCTCTAAAGAGATCTGGTTCGGCGATATCGGAGTAAGTTTTGTGTAACAACAATAACTCGTTCTCATTATCAAGTGCAGAGGAAACAACTAAACTTGTTTTACAGTCTTCACAATCAAATTTATCTAAACATTTTTTTGCTAAATATCCAGCAAAGTACGTTACCGCACAGTCTTCCAAAGTGGAAGGATTATCGTCGGTATCATATTCAGTGATATCATCGATATCCTCCCAATCGGTTTCGCAATCAATGGTTTCGCTTAAATTTTCAGAAACAACCTGAACAGATGAAGTCAGAGGACCGGAAGAACCGATAATACCATTTTCCGGTATTAATTCCACAATGCTATCATTATCTGTTTCGCAGTTACTGTTTGTGGATTTCATTAAAGAATTGATTGCATTGCTTCTAAAAATTGTTCTAAGTGCCCTGGCGCTTGGATTACGATTATATCCACAATGCTGCCTATATATAGAAATTTGATTTTCTAACACATCTTGGGTCAATCGGTTAGTTAACATATATGACATTCCCTGTTCTTTTTCTTCCTTAAATAGCTGCAAAATGCCTTCAATCACGTGTAATAAACCTTGAAAACAGGGTGGTTTACTAATTTTATTTGTTTTTTTGTCAATTTTATATAGGTTTGAAACAAGAGTTTTTGCTTCGTTGAGAACGTTTAAAACATGATTATTTTCAGCGGAGAGAGCCGATTTGTAGGGATTTTTGTCATATAATAGACGACTATTTAAACAATCGAACAATTTATTCATAAAATCAATGAAATCTGCCGTATTTAAAGCCGTAGCACTTACTAATTCTCCCGTTGAAACACAGGTTCTAATCGCAGAAGCAACTGAGTGGCTAAAAACTTGAAGGGCCAGTTTGACATTCATTTTTTGAAAGCAATTAGGTCTTACATGGGCTTCTGTCAACTTAGTTAAGGCTTTGCATTTTTGATTTTTTTTATCAATTTCATACACTTTTACAACATCGTCAAATGAAATTTTCTTGTCTTGGTCATTTTCCATCCCAAAATCTCCATTTAAAAGATTATTCCGCATGCTTTTAGCAATATGCATGGAATCCGGTATTGCAAAAATTTTTTTTTTGCTTGCGTTATCTTCATTTAAAATGAAAAAGGGAGTTTCGTTAGTTATTTTTAATTTTTTAAACGCTGCCTGGTTGTTTGTGCCTTGGTCACAAACTATCAGGCGAGGATTTAGACCTGCATTTAGTAATCTTTGCCCAATTTCTGGCACCAAAATATTTAACGCGTCTTTACTAACTACTTTCTCGGATAAAAAGTACGCCAGGGGCATCTTCCAGGGTGAATACAGACCCCGAGCTAAAAACACTAGTGCATGTTTGGCAGGTGCACCTTTTCGTCCTAAATGCCCCATATCTTCGAACCCTTCAAAAACATCCATTTGTTTATTGAATTCAATTTTTTCCGCAATTGCCATTTCATCAAAACATATTGCACATTTTTTTTCTGACTCTTCAGCATTTTCAAATTTTTTTTTAACTTGATAAAAAAATTCATCATTAAATCCAGGCCTAAACTGAGATTTACCCAACCACTTAGTAATTGTCGATTTTCCCGGAAGAATAATCCCCTGTCGCCTTAAAAAATTATATGTCGATGACGACTTATAATACAACATTAAAGCGAATTTTTTTTCAGAAGCAGCCCACTTGTTTTTCTTTGCCTTAAACTGCATTTTTGCAAAAGTCTTCGAAGATTCAGAAGAGAATTGAAATGAATTGAAAAAATTGTCGACGTTGGTTTGTTCTTTTAAATTTTTTACCTTAACGGTAACACGAGAAAATTTTTTACGCAAATTTTTGATTTTCTTTTTATAACCTGCAATAGAAATTCTCATCTTTTTTTTTGTGGAGTTTCCTCAACATTTCCGAACAATTTTCGTTTTAATTGATTTTGTTCAAACATGGACGGCATGCTTATAATTTTTTCAATAGAGGATGGACTACATACCTCTGAACAATCGGACGAACGATTCGGACTCTGATAAACAATATTATTAATTATCGTTGTATTCTCTTGCCTACGTGGTCCACTGTAAGTTTTCTGAGTGGCAGACACATTCAGTTTTTCAGATGATGAGGAACCTTTATCTCCATTAAATTCTTCATTAAATGCTACTGGCACTGCTGAACTTATTAACCGATGCTTAGACTCATTTACAAATGCGTCGACTTGAAAATGATTTTCGCATATATATTTATTACGCAGTTGCTTTTCTGCCAAATCCAGAAGACTAACGTTTCCTGAAAGCAAAAAAAGGTTTTTTTAAATTCTGCGAGTCGAACAGTATTAGCATTGTATTAGGCATCTAATTCTTTCATTTTTGTTGTGATACTAGAGTATTTAGCAATTTACCTGAATTCAGTATCCACGCTTTAGATCGCTCGTCGCATGGAAAGCGGTACATCCGCAGCCCCGGAAAATCAACCTGTTTCTTGAAACAAGAAACATAGGAACAACGGTTGCCAGGCATGTTGAAAAACCTATAAATTAAACAGAATAATGTAATTAGTTTCGTTAATAGGAGTATTAAACTACTACAAGTAATGAAAGTGTGAAATAATGTAATCATTAAAGGCCGGATTTGTAGGCAAAATAAAATATGAAATTAGGCAAAAAAAAATTAAAAACAGGCACTTTTCAGGCAAAGACAATCTGATTAATACCCTGAAGCAAAAAATAAAAATTGCTTATTTTTTTAAAGTTTTATTTATATTATTTTTTTACACATAAACCTAATACGCTACTATGTATTTCTCTAAATTATTTTCTGTAAAATTCAGTCTTCTATCAGTTAAAATATGTTTATGTTGTGAAAAACGAACGTTCCACATCGCGAGACGTGATGGGCGCGTATTTAAAACAGGATACTTCTTTAGGGGACAAGCTATCCATTATTGCTACACCCCTCCCTCAAGGGCATTTTTGATGTTGTTAAGTTTTTGCCACCCTGGGTTTTTTCCAGAACCATAAGAATTTTCTGATGAACTTTTTCTCCCTTGACTCCACGAAAGTTCAATGAAGCTTGATTCACCAACTTCGTGCTCTCTTAAACACACTTCTTGGAAAAAATGTTTACTTTATGAGGGCTAATTGCTAATTTAGTACCTATTTTGAAATCCGGAAGTGACCTTCGGCTTATCGGTTGTCCCGTCATTAGTGACTCACGCCTAAGAAGGCAGTAGAAAAGCACGTGCTCGCTTGTGGACAATGTTCCTATTGGCCCGTTTTAAAATTCCCAGAAAAAAAATGTGCGACTTAAATTTTTCAGGCGTTATTTTCGATTACGAAACGAAAAAGGCCCATATTGTTATAAATTGTCAATTCAGGCAAATTTTAGGCAAAACATTTAAAACAGGCAATTTTAGGCAAAATAAAATATCTGTAGAAGCATCCCCTCCTCTGAAAACGAATTTATAATTTATTAAATTATCAATATCTATTAGCAAAATAAACAGGCAAAATAGGCAAAATCCGGCCTTTAGTAATCATTAATCAATAACATTAAATACGATTATTCTAGAAAATAACTAAACACTATACATACAGGCTGTTTGATGAAAAATGTTTCAACCCGTAACTTCCTTGTTTATGATCGGATTTAAAAAAAATAAGAATAAAGAAATGGTTTTCCAAACTCTGCAAAATAGTGCTAATCTTGATTTTTTCATTCCCTTCTTAAATACGTAACGATAGTCAGTTGTTTTTTCTTAAATGGATATAGATATTCAAGACAACGTTGAAAAAAATGTGAGTGGGGCCACTTTATAGAGCCTGTCAAACCATTTTTATACTTTTTTTAGTTATTAAAATCGGATAATAAATAAAGAAGTTATGGAATGGAGCATTTTTTATCAAACAGCCTGTATACATATATGGCTAATTGAAATATGTAGCTATGTCACAAAATTTGAAAATAGAAGACAGTACGCTAATGAGATGCAAAATAAAAAAACTTTGTGAAGAGTATGTCAATTTTTAAAAAATCTAAATAGGTAAATTCGATTGATATTGATTAACTGATATAAAAAGTCGAATGTGAAGAATTCTTGTTTGTTAAAAATAAAACTTTATTAAAAATTATTGTAACAAATTAGAAACTTACCTCAAATTAATCAATTACACTGATAACAAATGCGACTACTAAGTGAAGCACAAAATAGCAACTTAAAACAAAAACTCACAATCGAAAACTCACGCACAGTATACACCTTACAAAAAGGGTCACCACTGTCGGAATGAAAACAAAATGCAATTTATTCTGCTTTTAAACATTCTTCAAATTGTATTTCAAATTAAATAGCAATTTAAAAGTAATATATTTGTGGTCCTAATGCCGATAATCTATTTCCACTGATTAACCAATGGTACTTCTAAAGAGGGATGCCGCCCCTTCCTTGAACAGGTAATTCCACAATCAATGGTTCCACGAACCGATAATAACAAAGGACTACAAAGTCTTGATTAAGTATTTTCAATTAGGTACCTATAACAAGGTTTCTCTTGTATCAAATGTGTTAGAACATTGTCAAAGTCCCAAACAACCACAGGAATTTTAGTTTAATCCGTTGTTAAGAAATTCTTTTTAAAAAAATTACAAAACTAAAAATTTGAAAATTCTCTTAACATGACTTTAAATCAAAATTACCCAAAAATTGAAACATTGAAAGTTGACATTGTTTAATGTAATTTTAAAAAACTATTTGACTATTTGACTCGTTTCACTCGTGATTTACCTGTTTTTTTTTGCGTGACCAAGTGTCTTTAATCAATGGCGTGACTTATATGCCTTCTAAGACACTTTTACCACAAATAGCTATTTTTATTTTAATATTTTCAAATCGACTAATATCTAATAAAGGAGCAATTCTTTAATTTCTATCTCGGCATTCCTAAAGTTATATTATAAGTAATAATTCTTTGATTATTTCATTGATTAAATTATTCTAAACCTTTGGTCCTTAATAAGACCATCCAAGACCAAACAAGACGATCCCGAGGACGATCCTAAGTTCAAAATTGTTCAAAGAATGTTTTAAGTCATGAGTTATTAATGCGTGACGTCGTATTTGAATGAGTGCCATCTGTATTAGAGTAGCTTGAAGCAATGGGTCAGATGAATCCGGTAACAACGCGACGTTGGAAGACCCTGGGCTCGCAAGCTCCATCTAGAGCCGCATTGTCAAACACGGGCGCCGTCGAAAGTAGTGGCGCCATCTGGCGTTCGCCGGCGTATTAGAGGGTCCGCCGGCAGACGTATGAATAAGCTATCTGAAGTGTAATTAATCAATGTCTAGTCGAAAGGGTCTTGAAGAAGAATGGAAACTTATTGTATGTAAAGTGGTTGGGATTCGACAAGAGACACAATTCTTGGATACCTAAAACCAATCTCGTGTAACTTAAAGAAATGATGTAGTACTCTCAAAAAAAAACATTTTGTAGTAAATATATTTTTTAATTAATAGACTGGCACAACTATGTGAGTTTTTCTTCAGATATGCATTACTAATTCTGAACAACATTACAGATTTCAATGTGAGTTTTTCTGTAGATATGCATTACTACTTCTGAACAACATTACACATTTCATTTAAATTGGAACTAGATGAGAATGTTATATGATGACTACTTACAAACATAGTATGATACAATTACATATTAACAAATTGTACAAAAATGAAATTATGTATACTTAACATTTTACGATACAATTACATAGTAACTAATTATACATACAAAGGAAATCAAATTATCTCTAAATATCTACGAAAAGAAAACCTCCGTAAACGTACCAATCTCGTGAGACTCTTTGCAAGAAATAAACTGTCATTACCATGTAAACGACAAAAAAATGTACTGTTATTGATCCGCGCGTAGTATTAGTAATCGTCTTGCAATAATTCCAGTAATCTGTCCAACGGTCTAGCACATGCCTATATCTACATGACCCCATGCTAGAGTGTTATTCGACTGAGGAATAAGATAGCGCTTATCATCCCGATATGATAGCGCAATTTTATTCGTCAGTTTAGTGTACACTGTGTGCTTGTGAGAGCGAAAAACATACATTTGGCAAAAGACCTGACCAGGCACATTGTCAACAACGTCGCGATAGGTTGCCATAGTGAGATATTTATTGGCAGCAGCCTTTTGCACACCTTTTGCTTTCTTTACTTCTTTCCCTCCCACAAACACGCAGTAGGACTTAGCACCGGCTCCAAAAAATTATTCTACCGGAACACCTGCTTACTCGTCTTTCATTTTACCGACGACCGATACGGTTTGAGGTATACCGTGTCGACCGTTTTTATAATTTGAAGTGTCAAAACTTGTTAAGTCATTTTGCTGTCGCAGATGCTTAATCGCATTTCACGCCTTTAGGGCAATTTGTTGCTTCAGGTCATTTTGGTATTTTAAATAGCCACCTAGGCTTTAGGGCAGCGTGCCCGTATGCTAAACCCTTTTAGTTCTTTATTTGGCTCCATCGCCTAGTTCCAGAATCATGATTTCGCACATATTTGGCCCCAAACGCAGTATTTCGCATCGGTTGGGGCTCCCCTCTGATGGCGTTTTTCCGAATTCCGAATCTTCTAGAAAGCACGCTATTGTGGCGTGATACCATCGTGGCCCGCATTAATTTGTTTCATTTTATCGCCTTGCGATTGGCCGCCGAGGTTTAGTCACGTGGGGACGCGACCAAGGTGACCTGTGCCAGCGCTTTCCTTTGGGCATTCAGCCGAGAGCCGTCGATTGAGTAAGAGGTCGGATAGTGTGTGAATTCGTGCGGCGCTCCCGCCCTTGGCGGGGGCGTCAGCCTTTCTACCGTCGAGTGCTGCTTCAGCACGTATGTGACATACGGTTTCGCCTTAAGGGCAGTTGTCCGCAGCCCGTTGCAGAGAACGCTCGTGTGGTGGTTGTGAGTCGGAGTTTTCGAATTGTCTTCGGCGTAGCGTGGGTGTTTTTGAGCCCAGTTCCTGCTTCCGTAAGTAAGGGGTCGTGCCCCCTTCATCTCGACCTACGAGGATTTGTTCCGCAGAACGAAAGTGGCCCATTTTTTCGTCGTCCCGTTGTACGCGTCATTGACGCGTCTCCCGTCGCCATTAAGGCGGTTGTGCATTCACCCCTATAGCCGTTGTAACATCGAAGGTACCTGCCACCTACGACTGCAGCCTGTCGCAACTCAACTGTACCAGGCTCCCTGGCCGCCTACGCATTAAGGTATGTGTCTTTAACCTGATTACCGCTGTGAACGCGAGTGCTAATTTAAATCTTCGCTGCCCGCTGCATAAGGCGACGCGCATATTTGGACTCATTACTGCTCTTGTGCATTCATTCAGACTTGCAGACTGTTCATGCCGCGAGTGCTAATTTAAATCTTCGCTGTCCGCTGCATAAGGCGACGCGCATATTTGTACTCCTTACTACTTATTACTGCTCTTGTGCATTCATTCAGACTTGCAGACTGTTTATGCCGCGAGTGCTAATTTAAATCTTCGCTGTCCGCCGCATAAGGCGACGCGCATATTTGTACTCATTACTACTTATTACTGCTCGTTACTGCTCATTACTGTTCATTACTGTTCACTACTGTTCAACATCTGTCGTTAAGTTTAGAGCGCGCGTGCCAGCTGGTGCCCTTAATTATAGGTTAAGTATAGATATAGGGCGACGCACTCTGCTGCCCCATTGTAACCCGAAGTTCAATATATGATTGGTTAGTTAAGGGAACTATTGTTTTGTTTCGACTTGTGCATGTTCTGTTACAGATAGACGCCCCCTTCATTGTACTGAATATTGTACGACGGAACGAGGAAGCTTTGAGCGTGCAGGTGGGTGAGACAGCTGCGTAGTCGCGGTCGGATTGACACCTAATTACAATCCTTGCATAAGGCAATCCCGAAATTGTTATTTGACCTTGCAACTCTTGAGTAATCCTATTGGCGGAGTATTTTGCATGCTTCGCTCCCGTCTAACCGTCCAGGCCCGGTTAGCCGGGTTAAGACAGGCTTGGTGGCGCCCTCATGATTTCGACATACCCTGTATATATTATGCCACCACACGCTTGCCCAGAACGTATCGTGTGACTCACGCCCGACTCCCTGAGCGTCCCAGCCGTGGCCTTTTAGCCTATTTCGAACCGATTTCAGGGCAAGTGTGCCAGTTTTTCAGGACTGATTCCGTGGTGCGATGCTCACCTTGGGTGGGTGTCGTAAAGTTTTTTTAATACCGTAACAAACTATCTAAATTAGTTTTTATGTCCTCATAGAAATTGTCAGTCCGTACGTCAATTACTAGCGAGTCAGTATCTGTATAGAGTAGGGAGACATTGCCATATTTTTGTTTCAAAAAATTTATAAAAAAAGTCATATATTACGATTTTAGATAAGTCCAGAATAGTGAAACCTGCATAGATCGGTTTATTATACAAAACAACTGTTTTATTAAGTTCCACAGCAATCAAATTTTCAGAAAAAATTACCGAATCCTTAAAGTTTGCTTTGGCAATTAGAGCTGCAGCACCTAGTTTCTTGCCGACATTGTCCCACGTGCTCGCCAACCTGATGTCCGATCGCTTGTCGACATTTTCTATCGTCTTTTCGAAAACGCTATTATTTTTAGCCTTAAAAATCTTTCTCAAATTACGCAACGCGGAATTCATATCAATATATGAGCGCAACCAGGGCGATTGAATATATTTAAGAATTCTGTGAATTTTTGTAACTAAACCAGCATCTAAACATTGTTTTAAATTTCGATAATAAAGCACATACTTGGTCTTATGGTACAACTTTCGAATCAATTTTGGACATTTATATTTTCCACCCGGGGAAATAATAAGTTCCGGACAAAAGGGTAGATCATTGTGGTCGTCGTGCAAGTGTTCAGGATACTGCAGATTAACCTCCAAAATAAAACCCGTATCCGCCTCATCGTCAATTTGTTACGGTATTAAAAGAACTTTACGACACCCACCCAAGGTGAGCATCGCACCACGGAATCAGTCCTGAAAAACTGGCACACTTGCCCTGAAATCGGTTCAAAATAGGCTAAAGGCCACGGCTGGAACGCTCAGGGAGTCGGGCGTGAGTCACACGATACGTTCTGGGCAAGCGTGTTGCGGCATAAATATATATAGGGTATGTCAGAATTATGAGGTCGCCACCAAGCCTGTCTTAACCCGACTAACCGGGCCTGGACGGTTAGACGGGAGCGAAGCACGCAAAATACTTCGTCGATAGGATTACTCAAGAGTTGCAAGGTCAAATAACAATTTCGAGATTGCCTTATGCTAGGATTGTAATTAGGTGCCAATCCGACAGCGACTACGCAGCTGTCTCACCCACCTGTACGCTCAAGGCTCCCTCGTCCCGTCGCACAATAATCAGTACAATAAAGGGGGCGCTTATCTGAAACAGAACATGCACAAGTCGAAACAAAACAATAGTTCCCTTAACTAACAAATCATGTATTGACTCACGGGTTACAATGGGGCAGCAGAGTGCGTCGCCCTATATCTATAAATAGATTATATCTAAGAACACCAGCTGGCGCCCGCTCTAAACCTAGCGACAGATGTTGAACAGTAATGAACAAAGTAGCACTTGTAACATAGACAGTCTGTAATTTGGAATGAATGTACAAATATGCGGGCGCGACGCCTTATGCAGCAAACAGTAATGAACAAATATGACGACAGTGCCTGTAGGCACAAGAGATGTGACGGGCTCGCTCGCGGCGTCCCAACACAGCTCGTACGCGGGGCTTAAATGCTCTCCGCGGGGCAGGTACACTCGCGTTTACAGCGGTAATCAGTTCAAAGACACATACCTTAATATGTAGGCGGTTGGGGTGCCTGGTACAGTTGAGTTGCGACAGGCTGCAGTCTTAGGTGGCAGGTACTTTCGATGTTCGACGGCTATAGGGATGAGTGGACATCCGCCATAATGGCGACGTAAGACGCGTCAGGACGCGTACAACTGGACGACAAAAAATAGGCCACTTTCGTTCTGCGGGACAGATCCTCGAAGGTCGATATGAAGGGGGCACGATCCCTTACTTACGGGAGCAGGAACTGGGCTCCAAAAAGCACCCACGCTACGCCGAAGACAATTCGAAACTCACACACACAACCACCACACGAAGGTGAAACCATTCTCGCAGCGCTCGCTGCCACAGCTCGAGACGGGCAACGGAAAAGAGGGCCTCCACGGCAACAATACTAAAAGGACAGCGGCAGGCGTCCTCGGGCACCTAAGGGGCCAAAGGACGCCGCCTGGATCACACAACTACCACACGTGCGCTTTCTGCAACGGGCTGCGACCAACTGCCCAGAGGGAAGCGCTGCCACATGTCACATCGGTCGCGTCCCCACGTGACTATCCCTCGGCAGCCAATCGCGAGGCGATACGATGAAACAAATTAATGCCGGCGACCATGGTATCACGCTACAACGGCGTGTTTTCTAGAAGATTCGGAATTCTTGCGAGCGATAACGCTCGGCTGCCAAAGCGCCATCAGAGGGGGGCTCCAACCGACGAGAAATACTGCGTTTGGGGCCAAATATGTGCGAAATCATGATTCTGGAATTAGGCGATGGAGCCAAATAAAGAACTGAAAGGGTTTAGCATACGGGCACGCTGCCCTAAAGCCTAGGTGGCTATTTAAAATACCAAAATGACCTGACTCAAATGTGCGGAAGATGAGATTGTACTTGTGCGCAAAGATTGAAAATGGTTTTAACATAGCAACAAATTGCCCTAAAGGCGTGAAATGCAATTAAGCATCTACAACAGCAAAATAACTTAACAAATTTCAGACACACCAAAATGTTTAACTTCCTCCGCCGCGAGCCATTCAAAATTTCGGTGCGGCAAATACTGACTCATCGCAAAACCGTATAAGTTTGTAGCGTCTAAATACATAATGAATGATGTAGGCTTGGAGGAATCATAATTTGGAACTAAAAAATTGTTGGCAATAGCCTTCCTACCAATACATGTGCTTATACCACCCCTAATTGACTGTTTGAAAAAATGTATCATGTCAATGTCAGTTAATAATTCTAATTTGACACCCGTAGATCGTAACATAAGGTCCCAACTAAGACCTGGATCCGTATAGTATTGGGCAGAGTCCAACTTGTATGCTTCCAAACATAACTTCCTAAAATTTTCAAACACGTCTGCCAAAATCAACACGTCAGTTTTTAAATAAATGTCCGAGTAATCACCCAAATTTTGACAGTCGAAGGTGTTCCACACAGACACAGCACGATCGTAATCAGTTTGAGAGACGTGTTGCTCATGTAGAGAGTCGAAAAACTGATCCTTCGAAGGCAACTTCGCAAGATTTAATTTTTCGAAGGAGTCCACAAAGGAATATGGAAACACGCCTTTCTGTCTCATTAATTGAAATTTTGCATCGCCCCCAAAGAACCTTTTAATTTCAAAAAACTGATCGTCAGCCAAATAATCAGCTAAGGTACTCAAAGATCGATTCATAAAACGATAACTGTCTAGAAATCTAACTTGTAAATAAACTTTCTGCGTTTTGTAACCAAGATCGATTTCATCTACTAACAGATGCTTGCCAAAGGATATATATTTTTCTTTCGTTTGAGGTATCACATCGATCTGTTCGCCATCGACGGCGAATTGTTTGACGAACAAATGAGAATCATAATTTAGGTTGTGGAAAAAGGCAGGCACAAAATTGGGAACTTTGAAATTTAGATTACAGATAGAATGTGCAGCACTCCGATACGCCCCAGTCAGGTGACAATGGTCTCGCACCCTACTCTGATCGGTTACAAAGGCTCGATCACATATATGGCAAGACGTAGCAGCCTCGTAATTTTGAAGTTCCGCAGTAGTCATCGTCGCCAAAGGAACCACGCCTTTTAAAAAATTGTCATACAAATAACAAACGTCTGTATCCAACCGCTCCATAAAAACAGTTGAAGCATCTTCACCGCGGTACGTTTGAAATTTAGAAAGACTGTCGTCGTACGAACATTTTATAAAATATGCAAACGAGTAAGGCACATGCTCGCACGTCTTAACTGTAAACGAACTCTCGAGGTCTGGTTGCGTATCAGGTTCCTGTACAGGTTTTAGAATCGTCTCAAAATCTGCGTAGACAACAAACGGTACCTTTAATTGTTTATGGTAATTTTCAAATTTCAAAATATTTTGTGGGATTGTTTCACCAAGTTTGTCGACGATCAACTCATCGGTTGGGATTTTGGTATACACCTTATTACAATCGAACTTTATATGTTGTCGCAAGTGCTGTTCAGTACGGAAGTAATGCAAGCATCCGTCACAAAAATGTTTTGCCCCCTTTCTAGCAGTTATTTGCTGCGAAACGAGACGAGAAATTTTTTTAATGCAACAGTAATGACTGTCACCCTCGTCATTAGTTAACAGAAGCAAGTTAACGTGTCTCAACCGCTTCATGACAGAGTAATGCAAAGGTCCCACAACTTCCCATATCATTTTTCGATTTTCAAAACGCGACTCTAACCCATACACGTTAACCGAAAGTTGAGGATTAAGTTGTTCAAATTTCGGAATATCGCGCAATTTCAATGGAAATTCCAACCCATCTAACGCCAAAACAGTTCTACAATCGGGATAAGAACTCGTACGATGGGGAGGTCCGCTGGGTTCAACAATACCAGCTTAAATCGCCCACTCGAAACAGTACTCATCCTCGTTTTGAACGTTGACAATAGCTTTCTTTCGCTCAATAAGTGATGGCAGTGGTAGGTACGAGGAAGCTCTGAGGGGGTTGTATTTGTTGACGGCGACTACCAACGACAGCAACTTCTTAAGAGCCCAGCGTGCAACAATTCAAGTGTTCTTAATATACAGCCATCGTCGAGGTTACATCAACTTACCAGATTCCCGTTCCTGAAATTCAGACACCTTCTCATCCAAGATGCCGCAAAAATTATCATACAATACATCGAGGTCGGTACCCAAAGTTACAATTTCATTGCGCTTGTTAAATGACTTGATTTCTTCCAATCATTTACTTTCTAAAACGAAGTATCCAAATAATTCCAAATTCACCTTTAAGCTCTTTAAATTTCCAAGCTGCCTTCGCAATAACGCCAACACTTTTTCTCTGATTTCTAACAGAAACTCCTCGACCATTATATGATAATTAATGGCTGTAACTCTGTACGTGGCAATCCGAGACCTAAAGGCTGACTGCAGGGGTGCCACTCCATCATCCAGGCCTGACCTCCCGGTTCGCAACGCATGACGATTACTTCGCATGTGCCCAACGAAGCCACGCACGGGCACATTCTCGTCGCATACGGAGCAATAGCGGGAGTCTGTAACAGCAATCGTAACTACATCGCCCACTCACACGCACACTCATACTTACTTAGATTTTTACCAGGGCGAGAGCTCACAGACACGCTCCTCGACGTAGACGGTCCAGTCGACGTACATGCTCCTGCATTCGCTACGAACATGTCAATCACTGCGGTTTTATAATTACCAATTGATATATACCTGAGGGGAGATTAAGTCGAGCTCTCTTCGCAGCATTCTCTCTCACCTCTGGAGCGCGAAGATTGGATACCCTCCTCGCAAGAGCATCCATAGGAGTATCTACAACTGACCGACATGGTTGACTTTATATATTTTAGACGGAGAACAACAAACTCACCACTAGGCGAATAGGGCACGGTGCGTAGAGAGCTCTGGCGACGATGTCGCAGCAAGGCATCCCGACGCGTAAATTCCCTATAAAATTGCTCGCAAACGTAATATGTACCGATAATGCTACTAGCACGCGGGCAATGCTTCTCGGTAAATACGCGCCAGCCGACACGATGGAGGCGTTTGGATTACGTCGGCCAGGAGGGGAAAGTAGACAGGCTATAAGTGAGGGAGGCGATGTCGATAGAAGAGGCAAGAAACAATCACAATAGTCTGACCTAGTCTTCTAACACTCTTCACATGTTGGAAATAATGAGAACAAGTTTTTGCACTTCTCTCATTTTCAACTCTCGAGCAATCACGGTGCGGATTAAGCAGTGAATATTGCCGACTTGGCGGCCCCTCACCCGCAACTGCTCTCGCTGGTATCGCCCCACCTTTTCTAGTCTTGACAGAGCCGCCTTGTGCTGTTCTAATTGCTGTAGGCGGATGTCCACGGCGACACTCAACAATCTTTTATGCCTTTCGGCACGAGTCTCCACCACACATTCTGCAGCTACCGCGGGGGTAGCTACAGCTTGCGGAGGAGCCTTCACAGGTCTAGGGTGATTGCATCTTGCTATTGCCTCATCTATCGCACGCAAATCGTCATCAGTTAAGTCTACCCACTCCGGCTCAGCATCCATCGATATCTCAGCATCGATGGGTGCGGAGTCAGCATGAGCAGACGACACAACATCTACAGCAATGGGTACATCGCAAGGTGTAAATGGTGTAGATGTAGTTGTTGGCTCTCCAACAACTACATCTACTACAATTGGTAGCTCAGAAGGTGAAGATGCTTGAGGAGTTTGTATCGGAGAACCGATACCAACTTCTAAACCATCTACACCCCATAACTTCCTCGTGGTGTCGGCGAGGTCTGGTAGCGTAGCATCCCCCACGAGAGCGTCCAATTTAAACTCTGGCAACATGCAATCTATATCAGCAGGAATACTTTCACTTAGTTCGCTCACTTCCAACGAAATTTGCGATGGCGCAGTAGAATCTCCATTCGGCAATGGAAAAACATACTCCACCAATTTGGAAGAGGACGCCGATGACCCACTCCCGGTAGCAGCCACCGGCGCTCGAGAGGCAGGCGACTCGTTGCTTGCACACGAGCTCTGTGCCCCACATGCCTCGACAGCATCGTCGTGGTAATGTTTGTTTAAAAACATATCGCGCAAGTTGTGAGTGCTCATGTTAGACAGTTGCACACTGCTAGAAGTAAATAGCGCCCTCAATAGTGATGACTCGCCCTGACGCTTAGGAAGCGTAGCACGGGTGTTAATAATGGAATCACTTTTGCGCTTCCGAAGCTGTGCAGGTGCGCTTGCATTGTTAGCAGCCATGCTACTCTTACTTTTAGCGTCAGGGCGGGCAATTACAATATCGTGCACTACTCGAATTGGATTTTTTAAACTACTCACCGTGGGGGCGCAAGTACACAATCGCATGTCCCTAGCATCCTCCTTTGCTATCGTGGGATACAAAGGGGCACTAAGGTCATTACTCAACACAAACAACAGACCACTGCATCGATCACAACGACTGTACCAAGCACTCATTGCAACTGTTAACTGTTGAATGCGCGTTTCCACATATATAGGAATAAACTGCAAATTTTTAAGTTTTTTTTAAAAAAAAAAAATTTTTTTAATTTATTTTTTTCCAGGTTTTTTTAAATGTTTTTTTTCTTTTATTTTTAATTTTTTTTTGAAGTGTTGTGGTCTATGGCAGTGTGGTTCGTGGCGTGCTCGGGGAATCATGTTACTCGAACAATCGGAAGTGTTGTTTCATTATGTTCCTGATAATGGGATTTACTGGGTTGGTGACGACAGGAGTACGGACTTAAAATTTTTGTTCCCTTCCCCTTCTCACTATCTAAATTAATTACTGGTTTATTTTTTTGATAATAATCCCGGATATTTTTTTTACAATTGTTCAATGCTTTATACCTGCGATCCAGCTGAAATACTATCGTGGTTGCGTTTTCCAGAATTGGAAGACCTACACTCTAACGCAATGTGTCGCCGACATTCATCCTAATTAGGACGCTGTTTTCAAGCTGCATATGAACTCGAATGAACGAACTTGAACTCGGGTATACTTCCGTGATTGCATTTTTAGAAGTGGACAACCTTCACCGTAACATTAAATGAACTCGAATGAACGAACTTGACCTGATTGGTGCTTTCCTGTTTTGAATTTTTAGAACTATGCAGCAGACGAATGAACGAACTCGAACTCGGGTATACTTCCGTGATTGCATATCCAGAAGTGGACAACCTTCACCGTAACATTAAATGAACTCGAAAGAACGAACTTGACCTGATCGGTGCTTTCCTGTTTTGAATTTTCAGAACTGTGCAGCAATTAACATCAGGTAGTTAAGCTGCTCTGTACGCTCGCGAAGAGGCACGGGCAGAATTATCTGCATTATCACGTGGACGTCGTCTCCAGAAGAACCGACTCAACCTCTACCTTCTGCAACTACACCGCTGGGCACCTGTCAACGCAGAACTTGGAAGCATTCGTCGTCGTCCCCCAATTGCAGGACATCGTGAGCAGAGTGTTGGCGACAAAGGCTGCAGCTTTAGCTGAGTTGGGATCCCAAAGACTTTTACCCCAGCTCACCTGCAGCCTCAGAGATCCTGTCCGACGTTAAACATTTTCATTATGGAATATAATAATATTTCTTGATTTTGTTCGTAACTATAAATGTCGTAATTTAATTGTGTTAACATCCCATAATACAACTTTCCAATTTTAAATTACTACTCATGAAGCTATTATAATTAGCGAAACGTCTATTTCATTAAATTATATATATTACTACATACAAAATCGTTTCAAATATAATATTAGTGTGTATATATTAGTGTAATTGAGTTAATCTAGTAAATAGAAAAAATAACATTTGATATTAGTGTAGAACTTAGTTACTCTTGTACGTAGAAAAAATAAATATTAGTTTTATCCATATATTTTTTTCCTAAAGTGTTTGTGTACATGTTCTCGAAATGTCACCTGTGGAGGTCAATGCCAATACTAAAAAATTCTTTGCAGGTTTTTTTCAGACAAAGGTAGGTCAAGGTAAGTGTTAGTGTACAGGTTCTCAAAACGACACCCGTGAATAGCAGTGATGGAGGTCCATGCCGACACTAAAAAATTCTTTGAAGATTTTTTTTTAAACAAATGTAGGTCAAGGTAAGTGTGCAAAAGCTCTTGAAACATTAGGGGTAGAACTCATTGGAGGAGTGTGTACCTTGAAAAAATGGTTGAGGTCATTCACTTTAAACATTTTTTCTTTTGGAGTGTTCTGAGACAAGGTCAGGTCAAGGTTGCCACCCCCCACCACCACTTAGCCTTGAACTTAATATTGTTGGTGGTGGGAGGTGGCAGGTTGAGTGGTGGGGGTGGCAACCTTGACCTGACCGTGTCTCAGAACACTCCAAAACACCCTACTTGAGAACATTATCAAACTCGGCTACGCCTCGTTTGATAAACTGTTCTCTCGTTTGCAGAAAATGCTATTTTCGTCACTCGTTAAACAATATACTATTCTCTATAACCAGATTGATGCACTATAATAATATTATTTTTATTGCAATAACTTAGAACCTGTTCCTTCACTACAACTTCCAAAACTTTTTCGTAAACCGGAAGCATATTTATGGGCCGATAATCACTGCACTTAGTACTGTTTTAATTTTTTGTACCGGAACAATTGTTGATTTTTTCCCATTTTTAGGAAATACCCTTTTTTACTGATAAATTTTAATGACGTCCAGAAATAAATTTCCAGTCACACTATTTATCATGTTAAGTGTATGTGTTGCTTTATTTGATAGGCTTTTCACCAACTGATTTAATTTATTCATACTAATTTCTTGAAAATTTTCAAAGTTTTGTTCAGGAACGATTTTTTCTAATATGTTATTAAAATTATCCATCGTAGGTATACTCTGTGCTATTTCAGATATACTGTCAATAAAATATGAATTTAATGTATTTGCTATATCCAAGTTGTTTGATATTAATTGATTTCCAGCCACAACTTTTATTTGCGAATTTGACGATTTGCAGTCTATTAGATTTTTTATGTTTCACCACATCAATTTTGAGTTGTGTTTGTTTGCATCAATTTGATTAAAATAATAATTTACTTTAGCTAATCTTATTTTACCAACTATTTTATTACGACTAGTTTTATAACTGTCATATCTCACTGCTTCCTGTATTTTTGGCTAAACCGAATAATGTATCACTCTTCTTTTTTTCATCCAGTATTTCAGTTGTTATCCATTTCCTAGGGAAGCTGTTGTTTGTTTTCTTGCGAATTTTAAATGAAAAAAATGTATCAAGGCCTTCTACAAAATCCGTGCTAACTTTGTTTACATCTAAGCATGTTCCATCCCAATAATGAGCAAACAACCATTTTCTGAACTCGTCTGTATGCAAATTTTGATAAAATTTTATTTTTAGCATTTCTATATTATCTTTTGGGGTTTGTTTCTCCATCATTACCTTTAATATGTTGTGATCTGCTATTTTATTTATACATGTATTTGGATGTTTTATACTATAGTTGTTAGATATGATATAATCAATTAGAGTTCACTTTCATGTGTTAAACGTGTTTTTTCAGTAACCAGTTGTCTTAAGCCCAAGTTAGGTATTACTGTCATAATCTATATTAAAATCTCCGATGATCAACAAGGTATTGTTTTCCAGTAGGTTTTCTATACATTCTTCCAAGCAGCTTAAGAAAAGTCCATGCGCAGCATCTGGGGAGTGATATACCACTAATATCGTACACTTCTCGTCGTTTAGTTTAAGAGAAATTGCTATCATGCAACAGTTTTTTTTAATTACATGGTTTAATACTTCCGTAAATGTTAATTCATATTTCACATAAACTATGACCCCTCCTGTAAATCTACTCTCTGATAAACAAATGCAATATTTGTAACCATCTATATCAATTTTCTTGTCCATTATATCATCTGTTACACGTACTTCAATTAGACAAATAATTAATGGGTTATTTTCGTATATATAAACTTCTAATGCACTTTTATTAGCCAATAAACTTTGAACATTTGTATACATTACAAAATTATCATTTACAACTAGCAATGTACTTTTTATCTTGGCACATGACATGTTTTAGTTTTTTGACACTATAGTGGGTATGCCACTAATGTATTTTATCACCAAATTCACTTGACCCCCATCTAGACTCCTTTTTAATTCGTCTTGCTCCTTTTTGTATAGTTCCTGTTCCATCTTTGTTTTATCCAATTGCAATTTGTATTTAATAACTTTTTGTTTATTTTTCAGTATATTCAGCGCCATCCTCCTGTCCTTTAGTATTACTTTCAAGGGTCTTATAATTCCATCTCGCTTTTTGCCAATACGAAATACTTTCAAGTCGGGGTTATTTTGTTTCATTATTGGTGAAAATGCATCAATTATTTCTTTTTTGTCGTGATCAATTCGAATATCGACATTTGCATCCTGCAACTCCGTAACTTTGTACACAATAACATTTTTACTTCTTTCTTGTCAGTCATGAACTTCGCGCATTATAGTTTCAATTTCACTGTCATGGCCCATATTTCTGCTTTTCATGTCTGCTTCTTTTTTGATAATATTCATATCCGTTTGCAGCTGTTGTACAACATTTTTTAGATCCATCAACATTTTGCGAATATCGCAGTTTTTACAAAAGAATGTAATTCTTCTTTTAGCAGTCTTCAAACAGATTGCTTCTTGCCTAGATAATGCGGCACATGTGGTGTGGAATAGCAATTTGCATAAATCACAGCATCTTCTTCTTCTGTCTCAGCTTCGATTTGTCCACTCCTGGACGTAAACCTCTCCAGTATCTTTCCATGTCTGTCGGTCCTGAGCTGATCTGATCCAGTTGTTTCTTGCTTTTTCTCTGATGTCATCAGCCCACCTCTTTTGGGGTCTGCCGATGCCTCTCTTGGTTTGTCTGGGTCTCCATCTTATGACCTTGGATGTCCATCTATCCGTATCTTGCTGTGCGATGTATCCGGCTCATTGCCATTTTAGTCTTGCGATCCTTTCCATAACATCTGTTGTTTTTGTTTTTCGCCTTATCTCTGTGTTTGTTATGTTATCCCGTATGCTTACATCAAGCATTGCTCTTTCTATGGCTCTTTGAGCTATTCTTAGTTTTTCAGCGCTTTTTACTTCCTTTTACTACTATAAAGGAAGTATTGGATTCACCCCAAAAATTCGAAATTGAGTTTTCAACAGATCTTCACGTTTTAGAGTCCCCTGATCCCAAAAAACATATTGTTTTTCATTGGTCTGTCTGTGTGTCTGTCTGTCTGTGAACAGAATATCTCAAAAACGAAAAGAGGTATGGCATTGAAACTCCATATATAAGTTTTGTGTACTATGTAGATGAGACAGCAAGCTTTTGAAGAAAATCGCATAACCGGAAGTAGGTGTTTACTCTTGTGATTTTTCAGTTTTTTTCGATTTTTTCAAAAACGGCTCTAACGATTTTTTTTAAACTTTACATTTTTCTTACATTTTTAATGTGTATTGATGTGAGATAGGTGATTTTCCAGTTGAATACTTCTAAAGTGGGTTTCTTTTGTTTTTTTTTCTATTTTTTTTATTAACTCCTATTTTAAATAAAACACCCGGTATATTATTACATTTTTGAATTCACCTTAAAATTCTAGAGAAAATTTGTCTCTTCAACTAACACTCGATTTTGTACCGTTTTTGTAGAATTTGTAATTTTTGAAAATTTTTAACAAATGCTTAAAAATTAAAAATGAAATTTTTGACTAATTATAAGATCACTGTAAAAGGAAGTTGTGTGAGTGTATCACACCAGATTTTTTGTGTAAGGGCCCATAGGTTGTTACTGGAAGGATGGAGCTGTTGAAGACCTTTCTCTTGAGGTTGATTGGAACTTCTTTGTTTGTTAATATGTATCGCAGGTTCCCAAAGGCTGTCCATGTTAGAGCGACCCTCCTCTTAATTTCCATAGATTGGTTTTCCTTGCCAAGTGTTATGTTATGTCCTAAATAGACGTATTCTTTGACTAGTTCTATTGAGTGATTTTGGATGTTAATCACGTTCTTACTCTCACTTATTATTTTTGTTTTATTGTAATTTATAGTTTAGCCAATTTCTTCGGAGGCAGTTTGTAGTTGCTCTAACATAGTTGTGAGTTCAGTTATGTCGCTGCTAATGAGGACCACGTCATCAGCGAATCGAAGCTGATTTAGATAGCTTCCATCTATGTTCAGCCCAAAACCATGCCAATCTAACCTCTTGAAGACGTCCTCCAGGGCCAAGGTAAAGAGTTTTGGCGATATAATATCGCCTTGACGAACTCCTCTTTCCAGTCTGATTTTATCTGTTTTTAGGTCATCGTCGATCTTAACTTGAATTGTGGAGTTTTCGTATTTATCTTTAATACTCATGGAGTATCTGGAGTCGATCCGCGCGTTGTTTAAAGCTGTAAGAAAGGACCACTTTTCTATTGAATCAAACGCCTTATGATAATCTATGAAGGCTATGTGCAAGGGGACGTTGTATTCTGTGCACTTTTCTATTACTGTTCGAATCGTCTGAAGGTGATCTATTGTACCGTAGCCCTTTCGGAATCCGGCCTGTTCAGGTGGCTGGTAGGAATCCAGTTTCTCCGTTAGTCTGTTAGTTACTATTCTTGACAGGAGTTTGTAAAGATGCGAGAGAAGGCTGATAGGACGGTAGTTTTCAATATTTCTGTTTTCTCCCTTTTTAAACAGCAAAATCACCTCTGCATTTCTCCAGGCATTTGGGATTTTTCCTTCTACTAGACAGCGGTTGAAAAGCATCTTAAATGCGTGGATCAGTGAATCGCCACCCATTTTTATCATTTCGCTCGTTATCTGATCTTTGCCCGGACTTTTTTTGTTTTTCATTTGGTTCAGTGCTTTTCGAATTTCACTTGCTGTTATCTCTGGTAATTTTTCTGAGCCTGCATTTGTGATTTTTTCTACTGAAATTGGATGTTCCGGCATCGTTGTTGTATATAACTTTTATCTTCAATATCTTTGCTCTTCCTCGTGATAACTTACACCGCAGTACCTTTGTACTTTCATTTTCCTTAATAGTGCTTTTTATCTGCTCTGTATTGTATGTTCTAATATATTTTCTAATTTGTTTTTACTTGTTTGTTTAGCTCTTTATATTCATTGCTGTCCTTGTCACATTTTCTTCGTTATTCTATTTTGTTTATTGTGTCTTGACTTAGTTTAGATTCTTTTTGCCTCGCTTGTGTGCATATCTTTTTTGTTGATATTTGTCTACCTTGTGTCATTTTCTTTGTCATATTTTCTAGGTTTTGTGTTTTCATGTTTTTTAATCTATTAATCTATTATCTAGTTCTTTTTGGTAATCTGTTCTTCGATGTAGTAATTCTTCGGCTGTCGGAAATCTTTTTGCTCTAATTAATTTATTTCTTTCCGATCGTAGCCTGAATACAAATGTACCTCTTACCGCTCTATGGTCACTACCGGTATCTAAACGATTTATGACACTTACATAATGACATATGTTCCGCTTGTTAGAGAGTATGTAGTCTGTTTTGCCGTCCGGACTTTTCCATGTCCATTTTCGTTGGATTTGTTTTTTGTAGAATGTGTTTAAGCAGAACATCTGACGGCTACAGAAGTGTTGTAACATGTCCCCTCTATAATTACGTATACCTAGGCCATAGTTTCCGATGTATTCACAGTCGGCTGTTTGAGATTTTTGACCGATTTTGGCGTTAAAATCTGCGGTGACAATTTTATAATAGGATTTTTCACAGCATATTCTGTCGTTTTCCTCTACAGGACCACTATTACATTTGTTACAATTGGTCATTTTTAATACGTAATTTGCTGTTATCGTAAAAACTATGCGCTGTCTGAGCTAGCTGTTGCCTCAGCCGCGGCTAACACTGTACTTTAAAATAGAAGTTAATAAACAATAGAAAAAAACGAAAGAAATCCATTTTAGAGGTATTCAATAGGAAAATAGGATTCAACTGGAAAATCGTTTCACATCAATACACATTAAAAATGTAATATAAATGTAAAGTTTGAAAAACATCGTTAGAGCCGATTTTGAAAAAATCGAAAAACACCGAAAAAGCACAAGAGTAAACACCATACTTCCGGTTACATCTAGATAGTCCACAAAACTTATATATGAAGTCTCAACGTCATATCTCTGTTCGTTTTTGAGATATTCTGTTCACAGGCAGACAGACAGACCAATGATCAAATAGTTATTTATGTAACAAGTGCTAAAAGTTGATGTTTATGCATGAGACATGAAAATTATGAAACGAAGCCGAAGTCGAGTGCAATAACACTTTTAGTACGAGTTTGCATACAATATTTTTTCTAGGACCTTAAATTTTCTGTTATTAATCCATGAATGTCGATTTAACAAAGGTTTGCATTTATGACAGTTATAATTTATGTCATAACAAAGAGATAGCCTTGACGCACAGGTGAGTGTTAGTGGAGCCAGTACTGTCAAAGTCAATTATCAAAGGTAATTATAATAGTACAGATCTGACTTTATTCAATACATAATGCTTTAATTATTTAAAAAGCACTTTACCTCTAACGCAAGAAGTAACTAGAATAACTTTACAACCTCACTTCCAGTTCGAAATTGTAGCTTTATAACCTTCTAGCCTGTTCTGGATATTTAAATTTAACTTACTTTAATTAAAACAATGCTACAATCGCCGGGGTGAAACCGACTCCCAGCAAGCTCAGAAAGTCAAAGTAGCAATAATAAACTCAAGCTTAATTATCCAGGAAAGAATACAAAATAACTGTTCTAAACGTATAATAAACTCTAACTAGATACATAGTAAATTATATTGTATTCAAAACAGGAAATAAAAATGTAACAACGTTTGTAAATTAATAAAACTCTTCTAACGGGGCGTCTCGCTTGTTGTGATCGGGCCGTGCTAGTTTCTTTTGGAACAGCCTATATGTAGAGTAGTTCCGATGTCACGTAGGCAGTTCGTTGAGCCTGTA
Source organism: Agriotes lineatus (assembly GCA_940337035.1). NCBI lineage: Eukaryota > Metazoa > Arthropoda > Insecta > Coleoptera > Elateridae > Agriotes > Agriotes lineatus. The sequence goes on from CALNHX010000376.1 coordinate 279,341, forward strand.
CAGATAAGATGTTAGTTAGCGGAGGCCGCTTAATGGCGGTACGTAAACAACGACTTCTGTCTTCAAATTGTTGAAAGTGCGGGCAATATTAAGTTACCTAACTTACATGCATTCCTGATGAAACTCGTATTTATCGCGGCCTACAGGTGTGCCGCGTGTGGCGAGATTAAGTGCGGCTTGTGTATTTAGCTGATTTATCTCCCTCAGGACTTTTGGAAAAGCAGTTGAGCGGTGCTATAACTGAATTATGTTCGAGCTTTGTAGGCGACGGTTGCCGGGGAAAATATGACTTTTAGGCCGCGGTTCGCCACTAACATGCAGCGGGAAACGGCCCGGGAATTCCACCGTGCCAAACTTTTAATGTAGCCTCATCGGAATGTCTTGCTTTCGCTGCGGCCACATACAGGCCGGGCCCTCGGAGGCGGTTCTTAAGCCGCCCTCGCGTTGCGTTGTCTAGGTTGTAATTAGTAATTTTTAGGGCCGGCTAATTAAGAATGTTGATTGGTTAGCAGCACGTATCTAAGGCGTTGGACGAGCTAATGGGACATGGGGGAATTATTTATAGGTGTCTTGCTGATGAGCTTACGGGTCCTCCGAGCAAGACGGTTTAGGTATCGATTATCTGGTCGGTTCTCTACTTGATGAGCCTAGTAGGCCCCCGAACTAGAGAGTCTGGATACGGGATATCAGATCGGATCTCTAGTTGATGAGCCTAGAGGCCCCCCGAACTAGAAAGTCCAGGTACGGGTTATCTGGTAGAACCTCCAGTTGATGAACCTAGAGGCTCCCCGAACTAGAAGGTCTAGATGGCAGGAATTCTACTCAAAGAGCCTAGGGGTCCTCCTGAGCAGAATTGGACTGGGAACATGGTAGAGGAAAATTCTGTCTTGCCATAGCTTCGATTTCTTCTTTTATGCCCCGGGCTGGCGCAATTAGCGGTTTACGCCGGCTTGCTGGAGCGGGAATCCCTGCATTAGATACGCGGAGGTGTCCCTGCGTTTCCTCGCGATGACGTCGCTTATCGCTATCGGCGCGGTGCTCTGGTTCATAACGTGGAGCAAGCCAAGGGAAAACCCGCGAATTAATTTATAATTCCCACAATCGCGTTCGCGCTGGGCCAAACGTTACATATACTCCATTCGAAAAAATGAAAGACCATCGGCGGAGAAGACATCAAGAAGATACCTGGAGGTCGGTTGCCGGTTCGTCGGTACGAGTTTACAGGATGAGTACATTCTAACGGGTTAAGCAGAAGCTGCTGCTTCAACATATACTCTTTTCAGACACTCTTACTTTACACACTTTAAGATAAGACCGCTGTCACCAGGACCTTTTAACGGGCGAAGAAGAATACAACACGCGAATGCTAAACTAGGGCAAGCGGCCTATTTGGCGGACAGAGACATTCTTTCATTCAAACATTCTGGAATAAATGTCGGGCGGCGCGATCGGCTCGCAAACATTCAAACCTTCTGGAGCTAGAGCAGATACCGCGGTGTCGGCGTGCAAACATTCAAACTCTCTGAAGCAAGTGCATAGGCCACGGAATGGCCATACAAGTATTCATACGTCCTGGAGCAGGTGCAGGGCCGCGGTGTCGGCGTGAAAACGTTATGGGAATATTTAAACATGCAAAAGCATTCCGGTTGCAGGTCAATTTACTTTCACACAATCTTTTACCTAGATGAGATTTCAGTGGCCGCGGAGACCGGCGTACAATCTCCAGGAAACAGGCGCACAGGGTTGAATTTACAGGCACTGGTACAGGCGCCTTCCATTCTACATTTTCTCCTTCAAGCTTCGACGATGAGTCTACAATTTCCTGCTAGTACTCGGGTTTACGGTAGCAATGAAGTACGCTTCAGAAGGGAACGGAGCACTTTCAGGGTAATCTTTCATGCTAACTACGGCGGCATTCACACAAACTTACATGTCTCAATTTTTCAGGTACACCAGGCGCTTACACACGGATACATGCGGCTCTGGGACTAGAAAACTTCCACACATACGGCAAGTGCTTATCGGCGGAACTAGTACTGGAAAAATTCCACGGATACAACTGGTGCTTGTCGGTGGAACTGGTACTGGAGAATTTCCACGGATACAGCAGGTACTTATCGGCGGAACTGGTATTGGAAAATTTCCATGAATAGACTAGGTGTCTACAGGTGGATACCTGCGGATCTGGGACTGGAAAATACCCACGGATACAACAGGTGCTTACAGGCGGATCCGGTACTGGAAAATTCCTACCGATAGACATCTGGATTGTCTCGGAAGGTCCGTAGTATCTTCGGCCATTTGCGGATCTAGTATTGGAAACTTCCACGGACTGACATCTGAATTCTCCCGGGCGGTCCGTGGTCGGAGTTTCCCGCCATCTGCTGGGGTACCTCGGTGTCGCTAGGGTTGTACCAGCACTAAATAGTGCTGGTCCCCGAGGGAGAATTTTCTGGACTAGACGGGATTTCGGGAAGATCTTATCTGTACGGGAAAGGACGTGGACAGGGATCTCGGAATACTAGGCTTGGACATCTCTGTTTCTGGGTTTTGGTCATTTTACCGGACGGCTAGGCTGTAACAGGCTTTGTACATTATTACATTTTACAACATTTACTGGTTCTGTTTTTTGGGTTTTACTCGGGCGCCATCTGGGTAATCTGGATTTTGGAATACTGGAATATCGGAACTGCGAAGCTTTTAATCTGTTTCTCTCCTGTTTACAAGCTTGAGTTTTGTTCCTGCTCTAGGGTGCCGTTTTGTAGCCTATCTGGCTAGTTTAATTTAATTTAATTGTTTAGTCCGTTTGCTACAAAAATACCAGACTAAAACTGGCTTCCCGAACTACACGGTCTAGATGGCAGGAATTCTACTCGAAAAGCCTAGGGGTTTTCCTGAGCAGAATTGAACTGGGAACAAGGTACAGGAAAATTCTGTCTTGCCATAGCTTCGATTTCTCCTTTTATACCTCGGGCTGGCGCAATCAGCGGTTTAGGCCTGCTCGCTGGAGCGGGGATCCCTGCATTAGGTGCGCGAAGGTGTCCCTGCGTTTCGTCGCGATGACGTCGCTTATCGCTATCGGCGCGGCGCTCCGGTTCATAACGTGGTGCAAGCCAAGGAGGGAACGCGCAAATTAATTTTTAATTTCTAAAACCGCGTTCGCGGTGGGCGAAACGTTACAACTTCACTTCACTTTTAGCACATGGGCTAAAAGTAAACAGCTGATCACATTTTAAACACGCTGAATTATAAAACGTCACTTTTAGTGAAAAACGCTAGAGCTAAAAGGCCTACTTTTAGTGGTGGTCGTAGAAAAACAGATATTTTGGGTTCAGGAGACTCTAAAACCTGAATATTTGTTAAAAACTTAATTTAGAATTTCTGGTTTGAATCCAATACTTCTTTTATTGTAAAAGGAAGTAAAAAAGAATATCAAAATTATTAACATCTGTATTTGGTAAAATACTGGGTGAAGCGGGTTGAAGGACCAGCCACCTGTCTGTCTGTCGTCGGGTGAAATAAAACAATGTTGAGTTCAGCATCGAATTTAATGAGACGGTTTAAATACATTCGACATTAATATTGCATTTTTAGCATCCCGGTGGGCGACGGCGCCGTGGCCGGACAGCGGGGGTGGCAGGAACGCTAAAGGGTAGGGGTTAGAAATTAAGTAGAAATGTGCGGAAGTACGTACTTGAAGCTCGCCTGGAGCGGACCCCTGGGTGGGTGTTGGAGCCGTGCCTTTTCTGGTTCTTGGAGTTCGTGAGGCGCGGGGCTCGAGGCGTTGCACTGATCTGCAGCACTGGTCGTTGTCGTCTGTCTGCTCTTCTCACCCTTGTGTTTTTGAGGGGGGAAAGCGGGGTGGCCTTTTCTGATTGGCGCAGCTGTGCCGCGTGACGTACGGCAGCTTTATTTGGGAAACAGGGGTTTTGGTGGCGGGAAAATATTGTAATGAACACGAAACATACCGCCCACCAAATCACGACCCGGCGTGATTTCCGAAGAAAATGAAAACAAACTGAAATCGTGCACACGGGTGCGGTAAATAAACTTTCAGAACGCTGTATGCTATGCTAAACTAACTATACAATAAAATAAATTGAACAAAATAGAGTCAAGTACTATTGGCTTGGTAAAGGACATAACTTCACACAAGGGCGTTTGAATGTTCCCGAATCAGTTTTCACTGTAGCTACTCGGGCAATACCATCTTGGCCAGGGTGAAGGGCAACAATGCGACCTAGCTTCCATTTGAGCGGAGGTGCAGTGTCGTCCTTTACAAGGACAAGCGTCCCAATATCCGCGTTTGACATATTGTTTGACGCGTACCACTTTCCCCGCTGATACAATGTGTGGAGGTACTCGTTCTTTCAACGAGACCAGAAGCTCTGTTGAAGCTGTTGTATCAGCTGCCAACGTGATAGGCGAGAGAGGTTTAAGTGGGACAAATCTGGGTCTGCCGGGGCAGTGAGGGGTTCTAACGTGAGGAAATGCCCTGGGGTTAATGACTGCAGGTCATTGGGATCCGTGGACAGGGCACACAAAGGCCTGGAGTTCAGAAGAGCCTCAATTTGAACGACAAGGGTATTGAGTTCTTCAAGGGTGAGCACTTGGTCACCGATAACACGGGAAAGGTGCGTCTTCACAGCTTTCACGCCACTTTCCCACAATCCGCCGAAGTGGGGGGAGGAAGGAGGATTCAATTGCCAGTTGATGGCTTCAGCTTCTGTGGCTAATTTCATGCATTTCGCCAATTCCCGATTTGCGCCAACGAAGTTAGTGCCACAGTCACTGAAGATCATCGAGCACCGACCCCGACGGGCGACAAAGCGTCGCAGAGCCGCGAGAAATACTGGAGTCGACAAATCCAAAGCTGTTTCAAGATGGAGCGCTTTAGTGGTAAAGCACACGAAAAGACACAAGTAACACTTGAACGACCTTGCCCCGCGGATTCTACGCGACACGATTTTGAAGGGATCAGCAAAGTCAATACCGACAACGCTGAAAGGTTTGGCCTGCGAGACGCGAGGCGTTGGCAGGTCACCCATTTGGGGGAGAAGGAAAGTAGGCTTGAGCCTGAAACACCGTTGGCATTTCGAAAGAACGTTTCGAATTATTCGACGAGCACCCAGAATCCAGAAGTTCTGTTGTATCAAGTAGAGGGTTGTGTTTACACCTGAGTGAAGATACAGCAGATGGGTGTGCCGAACAACCAGTTCTGTAAATGTGTGCTGACGAGGTAGCAAAGCAGGATGCTTGGCTGTAAAAGTCAAAGTCGACTGTGAGAGACGGCCGCCAACACGTAGAACACCATCTGCGTCTAGAAATGGGTTCAGTTTCTGGAGGTGTTTGGGGAGACTATTACCTTTACAAAAATCCGAAATTTCTCGTGCAAACTCTATGCGCTGAATACATCTGACGACCACCAACAATGCTCGCTGGTACTCGAATTCTGAGAGGTGACCACTGTGGCTTTCTTGATTTCGGCAGTTTTGAGAGAAACGTAAACAATAAGCTACGATTGCTTGAATCTTGCGCAAGGACGAGAACCTTGCCAATAGCGACTCTACAAGAGCAGGCGCGGTTTGTATGAATAAACCAATCTTTTTCTCCTCAGGATCGGTGCACGGATAGGCGTCACGTGATTTGTCATCCGGCCATGAATCACATGGTTCAAACAAGAAAGAGGGGCCCGCCCACCATAACGAGCATGAGATCAGACCTTCTGGGAGAAGCCCGCGAGAAGCCGGGTCTGCAGGATTGTCAAGGGAGCTAATGTGTCGCCAACATTCAGGAGACACTCTATCTTGAATATGGGAAACCCTATTGGCAACAAAAGTTTTCCACCTGTGAGGTGAAGACCGAATCCAGTGAAGAGCAACAGTGGAGTCGCTCCATGCAACTATTTTCTCAAACTTAATTCTATCCTTGTAGGTATTAAGTACAAATTCAACTACGTTAGATAGCAGCACGGCTGCGCATAACTCTAACCTAGGGATTGAAAGCCGCTTTAGTGGCGCGACCTTAGATTTGGCCATGACTAGGCGCGTTGTTAGGTGACCATCGCTATCGGTAAGGCGGAAGTAGGCCACGCAAGCATAACCTGTCTCTGACGAGTCACAAAAGGCATGCAATTGGCAAGACATACTTGATTCTTCAGCTAGAAGGCGCGGAATCTTGATCGAAGACAGAGCCCTAAGCTGTGACTGATATTGACCACATCGAGAGCACACATCCTCTGGAGGTGTGTCATCCCAGCCCACACCTAACGTCCAAAGATGCTGAATTAATCTCTTAGCGAACAGGGTTAGAGGACACAGAAACCCAAGTGGGTCATAAATACGAGCGACCTCTGATAATATGGCGCGCTTGGTACAAGGGGAAGTAATTGGTTTGACTTCAAAAGAAAAGCTATCCTGTGCTGACTGCCACTGCAGTCCAAGAACTTTGATCACAGTGTCGGTATCACTGTCGAATGTCAGATGCTGTGACTGACGATGCGAGGGGGGAATGTTTTCCAACAACACAGGGTGGTTGCTTGACCATTTCCTAAGCTCGAAACCACCGGTGTCAAGAAGCTCAACCAATTGTTTGCGCAGCTCTAAAGCCTCTGATATGGAATCGGCTCCACATGCGAGGTCATCCACATACAAACTAGACCTAAGAGCCTTCGAGGCAAGGGGGTAAGCCTCGGCACCCTCTGACGCCAGCTGTAACAAGGTGCGGATAGCAAGAAATGGTGAGGATGAAACGCCATAGGTGACTGTATTTAGCCTATACGTTTGCACTGGTTCATTTGCAGAGAATCTCCATCTGATTAACTGAAAACAGCAATGTTCGTCTATAACACGAATCTGCCTAAACATCTGTCTAACATCGCAAGTAAACACGAATTTATGACAACGAAATGAAAGCAAGACGGAGCATATGTCCGACTGTAGCCTTGGTCCGACCAGCTGCGTGTCATTTAACGAAATACCATTAATATCCTTCGCCGAAGCATCAAAAACGACTCTAATTTTGGGTGAATCACCTTCTGCTTTGAGGACGCAGTGGTGCGGAATGAAATATTCTTGGCCTTCTTCTGACGGAGTAGTGAACAAGGACATGTAACCGGACTCCAAATAATCCCTCATAAAGTCTGTGTACAGATCTCTTAGAACAGGTTGTGTGAGCAAGCGCCGTTCTAGAGAGGCAAGGCGACGATCAGCCTGTGTGATTGTGTTGGCAAAGGAGGGCTCCTTTGTCTTGAATGGAAGACGAACCGAAAACCGACCTGAGATGCCACGAGCATGAGTGTCCCTAAAAATTGCCTCGGCCCTTTTCTCTTCGTCAGAAAGACATTCTTTAGAGCTGACCTGTTCGACCTCCCAAAACTTCCTCAAGGTCTCTTCCACGGGAAATTCGAGAGATGCAAAAAACGAGCTAACAGCCACGGGCTGTTCGGTGGGTGTAGGTCCCAGGAGGACCCAACCAAAGCATGTGTTCAACGCAAACGGTCCCTCTACGTTGTTGGGAGGTGACACCTGACCGCCGTAGACGAGGCTAGGGTAGATGTCAGCTCCTAGGAGAATATCAACAGGTGCTGGTGTGTTCCAGCTGGGGTCGGCAAATTGTATGCCACTAAGATAATTCCATCCTTCGAAAGGCAACGAAGAACTAGGCAAATTAGCACATATTTTGGGCAAGACGATTGTGTTAACAGTGAATACCTTCTCAGGGAATATACGTGAGCGAATCTGGCATGTTGTAACTCCGCAGGAAGGGTTTGAGTTAGAATTCCCAAGACCAAACACAGAGACTTGTGAAGCTGATCTGGGCAAGCGCAGTCTGCGTGCGCAACTATCAACAATAAATGAGGCCTGAGAGCCTGGGTCTAGAAGAAGACGGCAAGGTTTGTAATTGCCAAAGCCATCACGAACCTCTACAAGCGCTGTAGACAGTAAGACCGTTTTCCTACCGGAAGAATTTGAAAGCAGAGCAGTAGTGTGAGAACTTACGTTTGCTGATGTGCTAACCGAGGGTGCTGAGGTAGCCACTTGCGAGGCCGCTAGCTGGGGCTCGGCAGAAGTGGACTCAGACCTGGGCTGTTGCTGATGTAGCAATGTGTGGTGCCTACCACTGCAGGTTCTGCATGACGACTGCGTTGGGCAATGTGAAACCATATGTGAACTTCGAAGACAGTTGAAGCAAAGACGTGCTTGTCGCACTGCTGCCTGACGTTCCGAACAAGACTTGGCAAGAAACGTCGGACATCGATATGAGAGGTGCAATGCACTGCAGAAATAGCATGAACCCTTAGTACTGGGGTTTTGCTGTGTAACATTTGCGACTAGAGATTTAGCGCGCAATTCCGAAGACTGATTTGCTTTTGCATGTGACCGCGAGTTCGGACTTGATCTGTGTGGATCACTGCTAGTAATCAAATTAGTTTCTAAAGCTCGACATTGGTTAGCCGCGAATTCTTTCAAATCATTGTATTTGGGCATGCTCACTTCAGCAAACCGCATCTCAAAACGCTTACAAGTAGACGGATCTAGTTTTTCCAAGAGCCAATTGAAAAGAGTAAAATCCCATAAATCGACCTTTGAGTGTTGGTCTAACGCATGCAGATTTTCCGTGAAAGTTCTGTCAACGAGAGAATTGTACGCGATATTGTAATTATCAGACGTCAAGGGAAGATGCTTAACTAAAGCCAGTGGTTCCTTAGATAAGGACGCAAACAAGTACTGAAACCTTTCTACATTCGATAATGACGGATTGTCATGTATGAGTGTGTTAAATAATCCGTAAAAATTTGCCCAAGATTGCAGATCTCCATTAAACTTTGGCAGATCGATGCGTGGGAGTTTCACGTTGCAGTGAGATTGAGCATGATCGCCGTTAACCGATCTGGACCCTGAAGCTATCGATAAACGATCATCGTTTAAAGATTCGCGCGAAGCCGACTTGGCACCCAAAAATACAGATCTGGTCTCGGTTTCAACATCTTTGTTTAATAGCAGATGCACACCTTTAATTTCGTTGAATAAGCTGTCAATCTCTACGATGTGGGCAAATAAGGAATCTAACGAATTGCTGTCTGTATCGTCCAAGAGGGTTTGCTCATTTATAGCTTCAAATTTGTTATAAATCTCGAGAGCATTATCATATGCAGCTAGAAATACGTGTTGCTTACTTATGTCATTTCTAGCCTGCTCCGCTAGAACCGCTACCGGTTTTAAGCGTGCAATAGATTGCTTGGCAATTAATGCCGTTTTTTCCATTGCGTATGGCATATTCAAAAACGTGTAGGCAAAGGGCCAGACTAAATAAGAACAAGTTACTGAAAACGAACTCAAATAATTAACTGTATTGTGCAAGATACTTCCTTGAAATACAGTGTTAAATTAGGCAAGCGACGCTAAAATGGAATAAATAAACAGGCTAGATAGCAGCTGCACACATTCGCATTCAGCTGGGAAAAATCGATAAATTCACAAAAAACGTATGAACGACCCTTGCATCTGTTCGCAGGTAGGCAGAACGACTAATAAACGAGTTTAGGCCAGACGGTAAAGCGCGAGCCGCAACCGCACGTGCATCGAAGGGTTGCCGCTAAATAAATGAAACGCGTAAATTAGCTTCGAGCGTTCTGAAAATACGCGCACAGTGTTTTATCTCAACCTCGACAGACACAAACAGATTGCAATATATGTATGAACTGTAAACATAGAGCGATTCAAAATCGGGCTCGAAGACCAAATGAAGCGGGTTGAAGGACCAGCCACCTGTCTGTCTGTCGTCGGGTGAAATAAAACAATGTTGAGTTCAGCATCGAATTTAATGAGACGGTTTAAATACATTCGACATTAATATTGCATTTTTAGCACCCCGGTGGGCGACGGCGCCGTGGCCGGACAGCGGGGGTGGCAGGAACGCTAAAGGGTAGGGGTTAGAAATTAAGTGGAAATGTGCGGAAGTACGTACTTGAAGCTCGCCTGGAGCGGACCCCTGGGTGGGTGTTGGAGCCGTGCCCTTTCTGGTTCTTGGAGTTCGTGAGGCGCGGGGCTCGAGGCGTTGCACTGATCTGCAGCACTGGTCGTTGTCTGCTCTTCTCACCCTTGTGTTTTTGAGGGGGGAAAACGGGGTGGCGTTTTCTGATTGGCGCAGCTGTGCCGCGTGACGTACGGGAGCTTTATTTGGGAAACAGGGGTTTTGGAGGCGGGAAAATATTGTAATGAACACGAAACACTGGGTAAGAATTTAAATGCAGTTAAACAATGCAAAATAAGAAACAGAAAGGTTCCAACATGATTTAATTATTATCTGCAGTGAAGTGGAAAATTGATATGAAATACTTAATTGAAGAATATCGTTCAATATATCGGGTGTTGAATAAATGTGATAACAGAGTATATAGTGTCAAATTTTTAAAATATATAAAAACAGTATCATTATGGAGAATATTTTATATCCTTTTTGTATCCTAAATAAATAAATAAATATTTATGTACAAATAAATTTTGATTAGAAAAATGCAATAATTTTGTTAGTCTAACATTTTTAAAATAAACCCTTTTATAACTAATGTTTAATATATTTGCTTCATAAAAGGGTGTATATAAGTAATATTTGCGAGAAGAGGTAAAAAAAACTTAAAAAAGATAATATGGTGAAAATATGTATAAAATATGTACGGTAGGAGGACCATAAGTTAAAATATCACAATCTATAACAGTAATTTCTGAAATTAGGTGCTAAACTTGGTTTATTGGCGATTGGTTATATCATGTGAATTAGATGGCGAATGTTGCATTTGCTAGTATTGTACTTTATCAAGCTTATTAGTGACGTAGACGTCTTGTGAGTTGGATCTTGTAGGGATTCGTGTTGCTGGGTTGTCAGCGACTGATAAGATTTGACACGTTGTGGTTGCTGCTGGCGGATCTTGTCAAGCTACTTGTTGAAGTAGACGTCTTGTGAGTTAGATCTGAGGAGGTTTGTGTTGCTGGGTTGTCTACAGCCTGTGAGATTTGAAAGAGCGACGTTCCAGTTACTCATCGTGGGTTTTGTTGATCTTGTTGGTGGAAGTAACAATTATCCTGTCGTGATTGGATAGATGGTATTTACAGTTACTGACAATTGCTTTTATCTATACTGGGGTTAGTCTGCAGCTTGAGAAGCCTCTGTGAGCAGTTGGTGTGCGTTTGGATTACTGAAGAGGTTGTTAGAACAATTTGGCATATTTTAGCACTTTTCCCGAATCACGTAGTAAAAATTCGTAATTCAGCGATATACCCAATACTTTCGTCCATCAGATATTTTCTTCCACCCACTTTGTAAATATTAACGCATTGTAGTTTCTTTGTTGCGTTTTGCAAACAATACAGTTTTAGTTTCTCGAATTCTTAGTATTCATTCTTGTTGTTCGATACATTTAAGCTTTATTCTGGGACTTTCCCCGAGCGTTTGGGGTGACGCAATCTACTCCCACATGCAGTGTGCCTTATCGCCGTCTTTCTCAAAATTTTTGTGGTACAAGCAAGCCTAAAACTTTCCGCAAGAACATAGGCAGAAATTGTTGAGTCAGATATTGCATCAGTTTGTTGGAAATGTTCGCACAGCTTTTGGTTCTTTACTTAAGCTAGACAAGAAAGGAGAGTAGTCACGCGCTTGCGTCAACGGCAGTTGCATTCTGAGACCGTAGCTTAAGCTTCAATTCCCGTCGAGTTCTGAACTAAACAGTACGTGTGTTAAGTTCGCCTCCCCGCGGTTTTGCTTTATGCGACCGCGGGGTGGATCTGTGAAGATAGTATATTTTCGCTTCCGCTACCGCTTCCCGACTAATGTGTGTGCTTCCGTTAATTTTTGGTGCCGTCTGGGGAGTTGTGAAATGTGCCGGTGTGCTTTTCCGTCGATTAGGAATTGTTCAATGAACGTTTCAAGTAACAATTCACCGCCTTACTGTGTCTCGAACTGCACGCGTTGTGTTGGGGTTGTTCCTAAAGGTCGTGAGTACCGCATACTGTTGTAAGCATGGACATTCCCGTTTATCGTAAAGTGGCAGCTTTAAATCCATCTTCGGACGGATTATCGTCGTGGGGATTCCATTAAAAAGGCTTACTTGTGCATCGAAGTTCCTGTCGTTTCGAAATTTGCCTTACCGCCCTAAGACTTCGTCCCTTGTTCAGGGATATCATACTTAGACCGCTTTAACCCGCAGTTCGTGTTGCTTCACTGCAGTTCCTTCAGGCATTTTAGGGCTATCTTCATCAGCATCAGATACACCGAAGAATACTCCTAGGCGAGGTCTCCCGGCCTGCCGTCATCAGAAAAACAGTTGTTGAGCACCTACGCAAGCAAATAAGGTATTGTAAACATTGTTTTAAAAGTGTTACGTGCTTAGTAAAGTGATGTGCGCATTTTGAACGTTTACCGAACGCTGCATGTCATTTTGTACCGTGATAGTTTAATTTGCTAAAGGCACTGTGGTAATCTGACTCCGGGAACCGTTAGCTGCCTACTTTGGCATTTAAGAAAAGTTGTTCTTGGACTCAGGTACCTTCAGATTTAGTGGAAGTACTGTCCTCATGTACATAAGTAATTTCGTTGTAAAACTGTTGACTAACCCCGATTTTATTACATGCTGCTTGTCCAAACGTTTATGTGTGTGTAAATATTGAGTCAATAGACCACCTTATTTTAATGTAATTCATGCATTTTATTTGTGTGTGTTCATTTAAAGTGACAGGAACTAATACTCTTGTCGTGTTGTGTATACTCCTCTGTACAGGGCCCCAAACAACTGAGAAAACGACACCAAAAAGGTGGGTGCGAACGTCGGTGCCGCGGGACGCCTCCTGGGGTACAACGCGACTCTACAACGATTGGATTTCAGCTTTTGCCCAGTCGTTAGTCATCCGAAAAGTCGTGGCACCCGTCGATTTATCTTTACATAATTACCATCATCTACCCCTATCGTGGTATCTCGCCCTGAACTGTGTCCTATCGTTCGAATCCCTTTCCCGATTGAGTTTTTAGGTGGAGCCAATAGGGCTGACAGGGACACGCAGGGGCGAGCATTGCTACTAATATTCATTAGGGTTCTTAATGAGCATGTTATACTGTAACAAGGTGGATCGATTTCCTTAGACGAATGACAGCTGCAGCTATTTATTGAAAGAACTGAAAGTAAAGCATTAAAAGAGTGAAGTGCGGTAATTACAAAGGAATACTTTACTATTTCATGTTTATTAAATGATAGGTAGTGTAGCAAATAGGTATTTTGGATTCATTTTCATTTTCATAGTTTGAAGTGACATTGACAGTCGTAGAAATTGTCATATAATTTTGAACTAAGTTTTCATTAAACAAAACGAGTTTTCCGGAATAACAACAGTTTGGATAATGCGTGAACCCGACTTGTTTTTAAGAGCAAAAGTTTTTCTACCAGAGCTAGAAATATTCAATAACACTGATAATTTATAAATTATTAAAGGGCATATGAATTACTTAAATTAATCTTAAAAGAGAATTGGATAAAAATAAAATAGTATCGAAAAAGTCAAACGTAACCGCTAAAGTATAACAAATATTGCTATAACGTAGGAATAATGATAATTGTAGAGTAAAACTTTAAATAAAATTAACTACGTTGTAGATATACAATACATAGCATAAATTAGGCCCACAACGTGGAGCTATAGCAATATATTGTTGAGGTCTCTATTGTATTAATATTGTATGTGCTTATTTAATTCAATATCAAGTTTTTAATTTATTACAAATTATTGTTAAATATTGCAATTGTATGAGTGCTCTTACTCAGGGTTGGTTCGCCAAAATCTAGTAAGATTGTAGTTGCTATTTTCTTTATTTGAATTGAATTTTATAAAAGTCGCTTGCTGTCAAACTATTAATTCAATACCGTGTTCAATGACACTTTTAAATCAATATGACATAATAAAATTCTTTACAACGTTTTTTATGACCCAATAATGTTATGATGTAATAAACCTTTCTAATTGTCTTTTATTTTAGATAACTTCAACAGATCTTTGTATTCACCCACTTGAGTTTCTTGTACTGTAGAACAGCTCCAACTCACCTTGGTATGCTTCGCCCCTACTATCCAAACTCCTGTACACCTCAGCTAATACACACTGGTCACCAACAAACCGCTTCTAACTCGTTACAACCCAAGAAGCTGGCAGACATCCGTTCCTTCTCGAACCCCAACACAGCTGCCACTCCTGCAACCTTCCTGCTTCCAATTCCTCCTTGGTAAGTATACTTCCAATTAAGATGGTAAATTAACTGTGTCCTTCCTTAGCTCCTTGTATCTCCATACACGTCGTCAGCATCCAGCACAATCTGCAAACCTCCAACAGCTCCTCCCTTTGATGCAACCAAGCCGGTGCCTGTTAACTGGTTCTTGGTATTTTGTCTTAGTCTCCAACAGCTCCCCCTTTTGATGCAAGCACACTGATCCTCGTCAAACTGGTCCTTGGTTCCTCAGGCGTAGTCCTCGAAAACTCCAAACAACAATAATACTCCCATTCATGTAACTCCTGATAACTTGTACTATAAATCCAATTTAATTATATCCAAATCTATTCTTCTTGCTTCTATGCCTTGTTCGTATGTAGATCCACCATTTCATCTCTTCATTTTAATTAAATATTATTTTCTTCTCGTAATTCACTTGCTACAATTATTCCTGCCTGCTACATGTTATATAAATTTGAATGGTACCCACTTTATAAATTGTTACAATAGAATTTTATTCTGTCATATGCAACATTAAACTTTGTATTTATTATTAACTCTTGTTACCACCATCAAATTGTACTCAAATGCAATACATTTCTTTTAAAATTTACTTTGAATCTTTAATTCCAATTATATCATTCAATTAAATAAGCAGTCATTAATACAATTTTCTACATTTCATAATTTCAATATAATTACTGTATTTAACTTTCCATTTTGTATTCATCTAAATAAATAGACATATTTAATGTAGTACATAGCCTCTATATACCATAGCATAAAATTCCTCAGATTAAAAAATATATATTTTTTTTAAATCTTTTTCTTAATTTGCTTCTAACAAGAACATTCAATAATAACTTCTAACATTCTTATTTAAAAATACAACTTCATAACAATTATTAATCTAATTTGTTTCCATAGAAACATTTTAAATTCATCGAACAAACAACAATTCTTGCCTATTTACATTTTTACACTCTGTATGGATATATCATTGTAATATGAAATCTACCTCTTATGTGACCATCTTTTTCATTTACTAACTCGTATGTATTATTATTGTTACATATTTTCTGTATTTTATAAGGTCCTTTATACACATTTAATAGTTTTGCACATATATTTTCCTTCCGATTAGCTACCCTAAGCTTCTTTACAATTACTAAGTCTCCTATCTTAAATTGTACCCGTTTTAAAATTTTCTCATTCTGTTCCTTTTCATATTTGTCATGGATTTTCATTAATTTGCTTTGAGTTTGTTCTAACAATTCCATTATTTCAATATTACTTTGTTCTTTCCTCCAAGGTCTTGATGGAGTTACTTGTTTATAAAGTCTTCTGCATCTGATAAATATTGCACCCATTTATTATGATTTTTGTATGTTAATATTCTTATAGCTATTTATGCAACAAGTGCTAAAAGTCGACTTTTATGCGCGAGACATGAAAATTATGAAACGAAGCCGAAGGCTGAGTTTCATAACATGTCTCGCGCATAAACGACTTTTAGCACGCGTTGCATACAATATTTTATCTACGACCTTAATTTTACCGTTATTAATCCATAAATATCGATTTAAGAAAGGTTCGCATCTGCGACGCTGCATCATAATGAATAGTAGCCTACGCGGCTGGCGATTGTTTTGGCCACGCCCGTGCTGTCAACGACAGGTACGAAATTTAATTATTTATACTCCACATATAGTATATATTGTATATTGATTACTATTTACATTATTTGTGTACATACTTAAAGACTTCAGTTTTAGTCTATATTAAACAATAAAAAACATTTTCAGTAATATTTGTAAGTTAAGTTTCACTATGAAAACATTAAAAAATAAGTTACGAAAGTATCTTGAAACTTAATGACCTATAAAACATTTGAATTCAGATTCAAGATCTCCGTACAAAAGTTTATTATTATATGTTTGACCATAATATCATCAATTGTAAAACCTCGACACTATTAAACATATATCTTGTATCAGGATTCAAATGCTTTGACATTAACTAAACTATATCATATGACAATTCTGAAGTACAATAAAAGACTTAGTAATGCTGATGTCACACATCAACATAATTATAACACAATAAAGGTATATCGCATTCCTATTACGATCTACATAAAAAAATTAAAATCAAAAATAGTACAATGTCCCCGCGAAAGCTAAAAAAAAAACTTGTGTGCGGGCATTCTAAATAATAATATATATTTGAGGTTTATTTACACAATACAATTCATAGACAAGAATAGCTAGTGGATAGGCGATAAGAGATGCAGCCGGAACGCCATTGGAGTTCAGTTCATTTCAATTTTAATTAAATATTTCATGTAATAATTGTCTAGAATAATGTATTAACCAGTCACAAACACTTGCATTAAAGGCTCTGTAGGTTCTTATACCTTTAATATTTAATGGCAATAAATTATATATTTTTATGG
Source organism: Agriotes lineatus (assembly GCA_940337035.1). Lineage (NCBI taxonomy): Eukaryota > Metazoa > Arthropoda > Insecta > Coleoptera > Elateridae > Agriotes > Agriotes lineatus. Next base: position 296,046 of record CALNHX010000376.1, read on the forward strand.
CAAAAGATTCAAAGCTTCTTTTTCCAATACTTTTTTTATTCGCAGGTAAATTTATTACATTATATGTTTTATTTCTAGTTGCGTAATCGTGATCGATGACATTCTTAGTAAGAATATGTTTATTTCTAAACACTTGTTGCAGTATAGTTTTAGAAAAAATTTGCCTAATATCTAAAATTTTAGTTTCACTATAAAGCTTATTCGTATCATACCTTCTACTTTTCTTGAATATAATTTTAATAATTTGTTTTTGTACTATCTCCAAAGAGATTAAGTTTGTTTTTAATATTCCTCCCCACCCTATTATGCCATATGAAAGATGTGGTTCAACAAGCGCACTATATATTGGTTGACTCCCGAAATTGGTGCGGATGCTGTACGCATTGAAGGATACTATTTGCTCCGTCAGGACAGAGGTTCTCGTGGCGGCGGGGTAGGTTTTTATATACGAAATTCTTTTAAATCTAAAAAAATTACAACTAATAATTCTATTGAACAGTTGTGGATCTCTATAAAATTAAACCTTCATTGTTTCATCTTCGGCGTAGTATACAGACCTCCTAGTCTTAATTATAAAAATTTTGTCGATGAATTAGAGTTATCTTTTGCTGTTAACATGTCGATTTCGAACAAGATATACTGCCTGGGTGATCTAAACATTGACTTTCTTGAACCTAACGATCCCCCTACTGTATATTTGAATAAAATGTTAACATCATTAAATTTACAACAATTAATTGATCAACCTACACGCGTTACTGAGACTACTTCATCTTTAATTGATGTCATTATCACTACGGATGCGCTCTCGATCAGTAACTTTGGTGTATGCGTTGTGGACATAACTGATCACGATCCTATTTTCTGTCAGTTACTCACTGAGAAAACTAAAGTAGCACCCGTCTTTCGTACTTATCGCTCATACAAATTCTTTGACCACAATAATTTCATACACGACTTAGAATCATCGCCATTACATAGAATATTTTTTATGGACAATATTAATGATAAGGTTAACTTTTTAAATTCCGTTTTGCTTCAGCTCTTTAATAATCACGCGCCCACAGTTACTAGTAAAATTACTAGACCACATCTACCGTGGGTTACAGATAATATAAAATTACTTATGAAACTACGGAATAAAGCTAAATCAAAATTTAGAAAAACCAAAAATGTTAACCATTGGCATTACTATAAAACCTTGCGAAATTTTACTTCTACAGCATTATGCAATGAGAAAAAAGCCTATTTTGAGCATAAACTACGTAACAGTAATACAAAATCTTTTTGGAATAATTTGAAAATGTTGCAACTTTCGAACTCAAACAATAACAACATTCCTCTTCACTTAAATAGACCAGATGAAATACATAAATATTTCATTGACAGTATACCGCAACAGACGTACGATCCGGATTTAATAAACTTTTACAATTCTAATACTGTAAATAACATGAATACCGTATTTCGTTTCCGTACAGTTGATGCTGGTGTTATATTCAAAATATTAAATAACTTGCAATCTAAATCTTTTGGTCTTGATGGTCTCAATACTCATATGATTAAGCTGTGTTGTCCAACAATAGTACAATATATTACTCACATTATAAACTGCTGTATTACTGAGAATGTTTTTCCCGATGCCTGGAAACAGGCTGTAATAATTCCATTGCCAAAATGTAGTGAACCTAAAACATATAAGGACCTCCGTCCTATTAGCATCTTACCAGTTCTTTCGAAAGTTTTTGAAAAGATTTTACATGGACAGCTGCAAGAACATCTCATACACTATAACCTAATTCCGGAATTTCAATCTGGGTTCAAACCTGAACATAGCTGCACAACCTCTTTATTAAATGTTACTGATGACATATTCAAAGCTACAGATTATGGCGAACTCTCCTTGTTGATATTACTTGATTTTAGTAAAGCCTTTGATACATTAATTCATTCATTATTATTTTCTATTCTTCACTATATAGGCTTAGAACAAAATTCTATCCATCTAATAATAAGCTACTTTAGTAACAGAACGCAGTGTGTAAAAGTAAGGGATCAGATATCTCCTCAAGCGCTAACAACATCGGGTGTTCCTCAGGGATCTATATTGGGTCCGCTGTTCTTTTCCATCTATACTAGTCACCTTTTCCAAAGTATTAATTCTTGTAAAGTTCATATGTATGCTGACGATATGCAGTTATGTTATTCTTTTAAACCTATTGATTTGCAACTTGCTCTTAGTAACATAAATAGTGATCTTATAAAAGTACACGACATTTCATCAAAACATTCTCTCTTACTGAACCCAAACAAATCTTTGGTACTTTTATTTGGTAGCAAAAATGTTTGTTCTAAGGTTAAAGACGCGATTAATTTAGTTATTAATGGTTCGAGAATACCGGTTGTCGATCAAGGAAAAAACTTGGGTTTGGTAATGGACAACACCTTTAGGTATAGGGAGCAAGTTGCAAATAACGTCCAGCGATCTTATGCTGCATTACGAATCCTATATCCACATAAACCTTACTTATCTAAAACTGCTAAAACAATTTTATGTAATTCGCTGGTCCTTTCACAATTCACGTATTGCGCTCCTGTTTATGGTCCCTGTTTGGATGCTTCTGATCGAGGTCGTATCCAAAGAGTACAGAATTCATGCTTACGATATATTTTTGGAATTCGCAAATATGATCACATTTCTCATAAACTCAAAGAAACTGGCTGGTTGAACATGAAAAATCGTTTCATTTTGCAAGCTGTTACTTTATATCATAAAATTATTCTGCATAAAAAACCTTCTTATTTACACAGGCGTATATCTTTTCGAACAGACGTACATAACTTGAATATTAGAAACAAAGGTCTGATCACCCCTCCACTTCACACAACTGCTCTTTTCGAACGTTCTTTTTCTTACTGTGCTTATAAACTTTATAACGCTGTTCCTGCTGATTTTAAGAGCCTTAGTGTAATTTCGTTTAAAAAACATATGCGCCGTCATCTTTTCGAGAGTCAATAGAGTGATAAAGTTAAATGTCTAATGCAGTTAAATTCCCATGTTAGTGTGTTGCAAGTTGATTATTATTATTTTTTTGTAAATTATGTATTTTGTTTTTTCGCGTTTGCACGACATAGTTTTAATGTTGATTACAAGGTTTGAGTGGGAGATCAGTAGTAGTTTCACTACATTACTGAACTCTGCCTTGCGATTTTCGGTCTAATGTTATTATACATTTTTAGTTCATTACTATTTTAATTTTTACTCTTTTTGCTCAACAATATATTTTTTTTAACTAATGTAATGTGTAACTATTTTCATTGTCATTATTATTATTATTTGTCTAGACCGAAAATAAAAGTCCATTATTATTATTATTATTATTATATCTGTTTCAAAATATGAAATGGTAAGAATTCTCTTAATTGTTTAAAAATGTATATAAAACTACGTAATTTTTTTACAACTGCATATATATGTTTATCCCATTTTAAACTAAAATCTAAAATGATTCCCAGATACTTTATTTCTTCTACTTTCTGGATATACATATTACATTTACAGTTGTTAATATCACAATTATAATCGTGTATTTTAATTCGTTGAAAAGTTGGTAAAAAGTTTTTATAAGAAGTAAAAGGTAAGAATTTTGTTTTGGTTACATTTATTGTTAATAAATTTTGCTTAAACCATTCACATATCTTAGTAAGGTCTCTACTAACAATATTTTCTAAAACTTTCCAATTTTCTGCTTGATAGACTACTACAGTATCATCTGCATAGGATATCAACGAGCCCTCACTATTCATTATTAATAAATCATTTAAATACAATATAAATAGCAACGGACCCAGCACGGTCCCCTGTGGAACACCATATTTTACCATGTGTGTATCACTTTTTGTATCATTCAATTGTACATACTGCTTTCGATTACTTAAGTAATTCTGTATTAATTGATTAGCTTTACCTCGTATACCTAGATTATTTAATTTACTTAATAATTTATTATGACTAATGGTATCAAAAGCTTTGGCTAAATCAATAAAAACAGCTAAAGTTGGTTTGCTTTTATCTAAATTTTCATAAAGTGTTTTAGTTAACAAGGATATTGCATTTTGAGTACCGAGGTGATGCCGGAAACCGAATTGTTTATCAGAAAGCAGGTGATTACTATCTATGAATGACACCAGCCTTTGCTTAAAAATTTTTTCAAAGATTTTTCCAAGATTGGATATAATAGATATCGGACGGTAGTTTGAAATTAATTCTTTATTACCGGATTTATATAAAGGTTTCACAATAGCTACCTTAAAATGTTCTGGACAAATACCAGTCTCAAATACGTTATTTATAATGTGCACAAGGGGCCGTACCACGTGCTCGGACATCCTACGCAGTGTCTGCGCATCAATCCTATCAAAACCAGGGGCTTTATTCTCGTTAAGAGTAAAAATGCAATTTTTGACTTCACTTTCGTTAGTGGGACGTAAAAAAATAGTTTTATCACAAACATTTTTATCAGTGGGTTCATTAATTTTGAAAGAACTATTTAGAATTTTATTTGCCATATTTTCTGCTACATTTATGTAATATAAGTTAAACTCATTTGCAATTTCTTTCTTATTTGTTATTAGACTGTTTTCAACTTTGATTGATTTAATTTCAAAAGGTTTTCTATTTTTGTTTATTGACTGATTAATCACATTCCATATTTGTTTTGGATCTTTATAGTTTGTAATTTTACCTTCATAATAAAGTTTCTTGGCTTTACTAATTAAACTATTTATTTTGTTTCGGTAAATTTTATACTCACGCAATGCATCTTGATCATTGTATTTTTTGTATTGCTGAAATAGACTATCTCGTTTTTTAATTGATATAATTAAACCGTGGGTTATCCAAGGCTTTCTGGCTGCTTCTCTCGCTCTCCGCTCACAAATTTCTGTGGATGATTTAATGGCCACCTGTAAAGTTTTAACAAAGTTATCTGTTGATATATCAGGGTTGTCGTGTGCAAAAACAGTTTGCCAGCTTTCATTACTTAAAATTTCGTTTAGTTTGGTATAATTTATCTTTTCTGTTTTAAATATTTTTCTTTTTCCTTGAGTTTCTGATTTTGTAACCAATTTTAACAAAGTAGTAAAATGATCCGTAAAAGTTGTTTCCAATATTATAGGAATTATATTTGATTTATCCGCTTTAGATTTTATGAAAATATGATCTAGACAACTTCCAACGCCGTTTTGAAATCTGGTATGACTGTTTACACATGACAAAAAACCAAATTCAGACAAATTATTCAGATAAACATTAACATAATGTGAATTTTGGAGGATGTTGATATTCATGTCTCCAACTATTATCTCTTCTGATTGATTACAATTTTGTGTTAAATAATTCCTAAAATTTTCGTTAAAGTCGTCAACATTAGTAGAAGGCGGTCTATACAGAACAGTTACCCCAAATAATTTTGATTTAATATTAATTAATATTCTTAAACATTTTATTAAACCAATGTTAATTACTTGATAATTATAATTTAAGGAGCTTTTAATAAATACAAATACTCCATCGTTTTGGTTAATTTCGCCATAATTATAAAGAGTATCATAGCCAATAAGTTTAAAATTTTCTGGGTCAAACACCCTCCAAGATTCGGTTAAGGCAATTATATCAAAATCGCATTTCAACATTTTTAAAAGTATTTGAATTTCATCAAAATTTTTATTTATACTTCGCACATTATTATGTAATATTGCAATCCCATTCCCATCACCTAACTTATCATAACATTCGTCTGCATTTAGAGCATGTAAAGTTTTAAATTCAAAATTATTTTCTTCGAGAAACGTATCCATCACCTATCAAAATGATTTGCATATTTGTACAATTTTATTTACTCAAATCTTCTACACTCAGCACACGGATAATAGGAGAATTATCACTTTTTCGCACAAACAGTTTACTATCTTTAAACCAGACGTATTTAAATTCACTCTTTCCATTCACCTTCAAATTTCTTGCTTCATAAAGTAGATTACGATAAAAAGGCGTGAGATGTTCGTTCACAAAAATCTGCTGCTGCGGTATATTATTATATAAGAACGCAGTGGTTGGTTTGCAACTTTTACATTTTTTTAAATATTCATCTCGAACTAATCTATTTGAAAACTGAATTATTATTGGATGTTTTCTTTCATTTTTTGACTTCACTCGGTGAACCGCCTGAATATCAGCTTTGCTAATGTCAATGCCTACATGTTTTCCCAAAATTGTAGTAATATGCAACATATTTTCTCCATCAATTACTGGGATCCCGTCGATCTGCACGTTGCGATTTCGCGAGTATTGCCTATCCTCTTCTATATTTATATTAGATTTATGGAACTCTCTTTCTAATTTCTGGTATTTAGTAGTCAGTTCTTCATAGTTTTTCCGAAGAGAACGATTTTCTTCTTGAATAGATTTCATTAACGTTGTGTATTCGTCCATTTTTGTCGAGTAAAAATCAATTGATGCTTGAAAACTTTCCATTTTCTGCACTACGGTTTTATTTTCGTCTTTAATTGCGCCCCTAATAACAGATGTTATTAAAGTTACCAGATCCGGACTTATATTAGACGTTGAATTATGCGCAATATCTTTGCTACGCCCAGCATCTGCATTAGATGTATTCTTATCTATTTCCAAAGAAGCAACTTTTTGTTTACACTCGAAACATTTCCAAGACAATTTGTTTTCGGTTGATAATTTACGCCAAGTTGTTTCTCGCACATTTCCACACACATAGTGCCACTTTTTGTTGCAGCTGCTGCAAGATATAAAATCGTTATCGGGAGGCAGAATTTCAGAACACTTATCACATTGATTCACATTCATAATAGTGAGAATATGTAGACTTTAATATCAGAAATCTGAAACTTCACAGAGCACGCGGCACAAGCGTCCAACTCGTAGCTCGTCTCGTACTGTACTGTAATTTGTGTTAGTAGAATTGGTAAATCATTAATATAAAGCTATTCCGTGCATTACGGTGTAACATTCGATTTTTTGGAACCTAACAATTCAAAGTTGGTTGCCCTAAAACGCCGATGGAGTTAAATAAATTGTATTTTTTGTTTACTATAGATCCTGCATGATTCCTAGCTCTCATTTCTATATTAATTTAGTTAAAATAATGGCTTCATGAGCTTACTAGGTGCCATAGTCAATTAATGGGAAGCTCAAAAAGCATCCAAAGCGAACGGTGACGTTTATCAGCATTACTTGTGTCAGTAGAATTGGTAAATCATAAATATAAAGTTATTCCGTGCATTACGGTGTAACATTCGATTTTTTGGAACATAACAATTCAAAGTTGGTTGCCCTAAGACGCCGATGGAGTTAAATAAATTGTATTTTTCATTTACTATAGATCCTGCATGATTCCTAGCTCTCATATCTACATTAATTTAGTTAAAATAATGGCTTCAGGATCTTAATAGGTGCCATATTCAATTAACGGTGACGTTTATCAGCATTATTTGTGTTAGGAGAATTGGTAAATCATTAATATAAAGCTATTCCGTGCATTACGGTGTAACATTCGATTTTTTGGAACCTAACAATTCAAAGTTGGTTGCCCTAAGACGCCGAAGGAGTTAAATAAATTGTATTTTTTGTTTACTATAGATCCTGCATGATTCCTAGCTCTCATTTCTATATTAATTTAGTTAAAATAATGGCTTCATGAGCTTACTAGGTGCCATAGTCAATTAATGGGAAGCTCAAAACGCATCCAAAGCGAACGGTGACGTTTATCAGCATTATTTGTGTTAGTAGAATTGGTAAATCATTAATATAAAGCTATTCCGTACATTACGGTGTAACATTAGATTTTTTGGAACCTAACAATTCAAAGTAGGTTGCCCTAAGACGCCGATGGGGTTAAATAAATTGTATTTTGTAGTTAATATAAATCCTGCAAGTTTCCTAGCTCTCATTTCTATATTAATTTAGTTAAAATAATGGCTTCAGGAGTTTATTAGGTGCCACATTCAATTAATGGGAAGCTCAAAAATCAGCCAAAGCGAACGGTGACGTTTAGCAGCATTATTATTGTTAGTAGAATTGTCAAATCATTAATATAAAGCTATTCCGTACATTACGGTGTAACATTCGATTCTTTGGAACCCAACAATTTAAAGTTGGTTGCCCTTAGACGCCGATGGAGTTAAATAAATTGTATTTTGTAGTTACTATAAATCCTGCAAGTTTCCTAGCTCTCATATCTACATTAATTTAGTTAAAATAATGGCTTCAGGATCTTAATAGGTGCCATATTCAATTAACGGTGACGTTTATCAGCATTATTTGTGTTAGGAGAATTGGTAAATCATTAATATAAAGCTATTCCGTGCATTACGGTGTAACATTCGATTTTTTGGAACCTAACAATTCAAAGTTGGTTGCCCTAAGACGCCGATGGAGTTAAATAAATTGTATTTTTTGTTTACTATAGATCCTGCATGATTCCTAGCTCTCATTTCTATATTAATTTAGTTAAAATAATGGCTTCATGAGCTTACTAGGTGCCATAGTCAATTAATGGGAAGCTCAAAACGCATCCAAAGCGAACGGTGACGTTTATCAGCATTATTTGTGTTAGTAGAATTGGTAAATCATTAATATAAAGCTATTCCGTACATTACGGTGTAACATTAGATTTTTTGGAACCTAACAATTCAAAGTAGGTTGCCCTAAGACGCCGATGGGGTTAAATAAATTGTATTTTGTAGTTAATATAAATCCTGCAAGTTTCCTAGCTCTCATTTCTATATTAATTTAGTTAAAATAATGGCTTCAGGAGTTTATTAGGTGCCACATTCAATTAATGGGAAGCTCAAAAATCAGCCAAAGCGAACGGTGACGTTTAGCAGCATTATTATTGTTAGTAGAATTGTCAAATCATTAATATAAAGCTATTCCGTACATTACGGTGTAACATTCGATTCTTTGGAACCCAACAATTTAAAGTTGGTTGCCCTTAGACGCCGATGGAGTTAAATAAATTGTATTTTGTAGTTACTATAAATCCTGCAAGTTTCCTAGCTCTCATATCTACATTAATTTAGTTAAAATAATGGCTTCAGGATCTTAATAGGTGCCATATTCAATTAACGGTGACGTTTATCAGCATTATTTGTGTTAGGAGAATTGGTAAATCATTAATATAAAGCTATTCCGTGCATTACGGTGTAACATTCGATTTTTTGGAACCTAACAATTCAAAGTTGGTTGCCCTAAGACGCCGATGGAGTTAAATAAATTGTATTTTTTGTTTACTATAGATCCTGCATGATTCCTAGCTCTCATTTCTATATTAATTTAGTTAAAATAATGGCTTCATGAGCTTACTAGGTGCCATAGTCAATTAATGGGAAGCTCAAAACGCATCCAAAGCGAACGGTGACGTTTATCAGCATTATTTGTGTTAGTAGAATTGGTAAATCATTAATATAAAGCTATACCGTGCATTACGGTGTAACATTCGGTTTTTTGGAACCTAACAATTCAAAGTTGATTTCGCTAAGACGCCGATGGTGTTAAATAAATTGTATTTTGTAGTAAATATAAATCCTGCAAGTTTCCTGGCTCTCATTTCTATATTAATTTAGTTAAAATAATGGCTTCATGAGCTTACTAGGTGCCATAGTCAATTAATGGAAGCTCAAAAATCAGCCAAAGCGAACGGTGACGTTTAGCAGCATTATTTATGTTAGCAGAATTGGCAAATTATTAATATAAAGCTATTCCGTACATTACGGTGTAACATTCGATTTTTTGGCTCCTAGCAATTCAAAGTAGGTTGCCCTAAGACCCCGATGGCGTTAAATAAATTGTATTGTTTATTTACTATAGATCCTGCATGATTCCTAGCTCTCATTTCTATATTAATTTAGTTAAAATATTGGCTTCGGGAGTTTATTATGTGCCACATTCAATTAATGGGAAGCTCAAAAATCAGCCAAAACGAACGGTGACTTTTAGCAGCATTATTTACGTTAGTAGAATTGGCAAATCATTAATATAAAGCTATTCCGTGCATTACGGTGTAACATTCGATTTTTTGGAACCTAACAATTCAAAGTTGGTTGTCCTAAGACGCCGATGGAGTTAAATAAATTGTATTTTTTATTTACTGCATGATTCCTAGCTCTCATTTCTATATTAATTTAGTTAAAATAATGGCTTCAGGAGTTTATTAGGTGCCACATTCAATTAATGGGAAGCTCAAAAATTAGCCAAAGCAAACGGTGACGTTTGGCAGCATTATTATTGTTAGTAGAATTGTCAAATCATTAATATAAAGCTATTCCGTACGTTAGGGTGTAACATTCGATTCATTGGAACCCAACAATTTAAAGTTGGTTGCCTTTAGACGCCGATGGAGTTAAATAAATTGTATTTTGTAGTTAATATAAATCCTGCAAGTTTCCTAGCTCTCATTTCTATATTAATTTAGTTAAAATAATGGCTTCATGAGCTTATTAGGTGCCATAGTCTATTAATGGGAAGCTCAAAAATCAGCCAAAGCGAACGGTGACGTTTAGCAGCATTATTTATGTTAGTAGAATTGGCAAATCATTAATATAAAGCTATTCCGTACATTACGGTGTAACATTCGATTTTTTGGAACCTAACAATTCAAAGTTGGTTGCCCTAAGACGCCGATGGAGTTAAATAAATTGTATTGTTTATTTACTATAGATCCTGCATGATTCCTAGCTCTCATTTCTATATTAATTTAGTTAAAATAATGGCTTCATGAGCTTACTAGGTGCCATAGTCAATTAATGGGAAGCTCAAAAAGCAGCCAAAGCGAACGGTGACGTTTATCAGCATTATTTGTGTTAGTAGAATTGGTAAATCATTAATATAAAGCTATTCCGTGCATTACGGTGTAACATTCGATTTTTTGGAACCTAGCAATTCAAAGTTGGTTGCCCTAAGACGCCGATGGAGTTAAATAAATTGTATTTTTCATTTACTATAGATCCTGCATGATTCCTAGCTCTCATATCTACATTAATTTAGTTAAAATAATGGCTTCAGGATCTTAATAGGTGCCATATTCAATTAACGGTGACGTTTATCAGCATTATTTGTGTTAGGAGAATTGGTAAATCATTAATATAAAGCTATTCCGTGCATTACGGTGTAACATTCGATTTTTTGGAACCTAACAATTCAAAGTTGGTTGCCCTAAGACGCCGAAGGAGTTAAATAAATTGTATTTTTTGTTTACTATAGATCCTGCATGATTCCTAGCTCTCATTTCTATATTAATTTAGTTAAAATAATGGCTTCATGAGCTTACTAGGTGCCATAGTCAATTAATGGGAAGCTCAAAACGCATCCAAAGCGAACGGTGACGTTTATCAGCATTATTTGTGTTAGTAGAATTGGTAAATCATTAATATAAAGCTATTCCGTACATTACGGTGTAACATTAGATTTTTTGGAACCTAACAATTCAAAGTAGGTTGCCCTAAGACGCCGATGGGGTTAAATAAATTGTATTTTGTAGTTAATATAAATCCTGCAAGTTTCCTAGCTCTCATTTCTATATTAATTTAGTTAAAATAATGGCTTCAGGAGTTTATTAGGTGCCACATTCAATTAATGGGAAGCTCAAAAATCAGCCAAAGCGAACGGTGACGTTTAGCAGCATTATTATTGTTAGTAGAATTGTCAAATCATTAATATAAAGCTATTCCGTACATTACGGTGTAACATTCGATTCTTTGGAACCCAACAATTTAAAGTTGGTTGCCCTTAGACGCCGATGGAGTTAAATAAATTGTATTTTGTAGTTACTATAAATCCTGCAAGTTTCCTAGCTCTCATATCTACATTAATTTAGTTAAAATAATGGCTTCAGGATCTTAATAGGTGCCATATTCAATTAACGGTGACGTTTATCAGCATTATTTGTGTTAGGAGAATTGGTAAATCATTAATATAAAGCTATTCCGTGCATTACGGTGTAACATTCGATTTTTTGGAACCTAACAATTCAAAGTTGGTTGCCCTAAGACGCCGATGGAGTTAAATAAATTGTATTTTTTGTTTACTATAGATCCTGCATGATTCCTAGCTCTCATTTCTATATTAATTTAGTTAAAATAATGGCTTCATGAGCTTACTAGGTGCCATAGTCAATTAATGGGAAGCTCAAAACGCATCCAAAGCGAACGGTGACGTTTATCAGCATTATTTGTGTTAGTAGAATTGGTAAATCATTAATATAAAGCTATACCGTGCATTACGGTGTAACATTCGGTTTTTTGGAACCTAACAATTCAAAGTTGATTTCGCTAAGACGCCGATGGTGTTAAATAAATTGTATTTTGTAGTAAATATAAATCCTGCAAGTTTCCTGGCTCTCATTTCTATATTAATTTAGTTAAAATAATGGCTTCATGAGCTTACTAGGTGCCATAGTCAATTAATGGGAAGCTCAAAAATCAGCCAAAGCGAACGGTGACGTTTAGCAGCATTATTTATGTTAGCAGAATTGGCATTTTATTAATATAAAGCTATTCCGTACATTACGGTGTAACATTCGATTTTTTGGCTCCTAGCAATTCAAAGTAGGTTGCCCTAAGACCCCGATGGCGTTAAATAAATTGTATTGTTTATTTACTATAGATCCTGCATGATTCCTAGCTCTCATATCTATATTAATTTAGTTAAAATATTGGCTTCGGGAGTTTATTATGTGCCACATTCAATTAATGGGAAGCTCAAAAATCAGCCAAAGCGAACGGTGACTTTTAGCAGCATTATTTACGTTAGTAGAATTGGCAAATCATTAATATAAAGCTATTCCGTGCATTACGGTGTAACATTCGATTTTTTGGAACCTAACAATTCAAAGTTGGTTGTCCTAAGACGCCGATGGAGTTAAATAAATTGTATTTTTTATTTACTATAGATCCTGCATGATTCCTAGCTCTCATTTCTATATTAATTTAGTTAAAATAATGGCTTCAGGAGTTTATTAGGTGCCACATTCAATTAATGGGAAGCTCAAAAATTAGCCAAAGCGAACGGTGACGTTTAGCAGCATTATTTATGTTAGTAGAATTGGCAAATCATTAATATAAAGCTATTCCGTACATTACGGTGTAACATTCGATTTTTTGGAACCTAACAATTCAAAGTTGGTTGCCCTAAGACGCCGATGGAGTTAAATAAATTGTATTGTTTATTTACTGCATGATTCCTAGCTCTCATTTCTATATTAATTTAGTTAAAATAATGGCTTCAGGAGTTTATTAGGTGCCACATTCAATTAATGGGAAGCTCAAAAATTAGCCAAAGCAAACGGTGACGTTTGGCAGCATTATTATTGTTAGTAGAATTGTCAAATCATTAATATAAAGCTATTCCGTACGTTAGGGTGTAACATTCGATTCATTGGAACCCAACAATTTAAAGTTGGTTGCCTTTAGACGCCGATGGAGTTAAATAAATTGTATTTTGTAGTTAATATAAATCCTGCAAGTTTCCTAGCTCTTATTTCTATATTAATTTAGTTAAAATAATGGCTTCATGAGCTTATTAGGTGCCATAGTCTATTAATGGGAAGCTCAAAAATCAGCCAAAGCGAACGGTAACGTTTAGCAGCATTATTTATGTTAGTAGAATTGGCAAATCATTAATATAAAGCTATTCCGTACATTACGGTGTAACATTCGATTTTTTGGAACCTAACAATTCAAAGTTGGTTGCCCTAAGACGCCGATGGAGTTAAATAAATTGTATTGTTTATTTACTATAGATCCTGCATGATTCCTAGCTCTCATTTCTATATTAATTTAGTTAAAATAATGGCTTCATGAGCTTACTAGGTGCCATAGTCAATTAATGGGAAGCTCAAAAAGCAGCCAAAGCGAACGGTGACGTTTATCAGCATTATTTGTGTTAGTAGAATTGGTAAATCATTAATATAAAGCTATTCCGTGCATTACGGTGTAACATTCGATTTTTTGGAACCTAACAATTCAAAGTTGGTTGCCCTAAGACGCCGATGGAGTTAAATAAATTGTATTTTTCATTTACTATAGATCCTGCATGATTCCTAGCTCTCATATCTACATTAATTTAGTTAAAATAATGGCTTCAGGATCTTAATAGGTGCCATATTCAATTAACGGTGACGTTTATCAGCATTATTTGTGTTAGGAGAATTGGTAAATCATTAATATAAAGCTATTCCGTGCATTACGGTGTAACATTCGATTTTTTGGAACCTAACAATTCAAAGTTGGTTGCCCTAAGACGCCGAAGGAGTTAAATAAATTGTATTTTTTGTTTACTATAGATCCTGCATGATTCCTAGCTCTCATTTCTATATTAATTTAGTTAAAATAATGGCTTCATGAGCTTACTAGGTGCCATAGTCAATTAATGGGAAGCTCAAAACGCATCCAAAGCGAACGGTGACGTTTATCAGCATTATTTGTGTTAGTAGAATTGGTAAATCATTAATATAAAGCTATTCCGTACATTACGGTGTAACATTAGATTTTTTGGAACCTAACAATTCAAAGTAGGTTGCCCTAAGACGCCGATGGGGTTAAATAAATTGTATTTTGTAGTTAATATAAATCCTGCAAGTTTCCTAGCTCTCATTTCTATATTAATTTAGTTAAAATAATGGCTTCAGGAGTTTATTAGGTGCCACATTCAATTAATGGGAAGCTCAAAAATCAGCCAAAGCGAACGGTGACGTTTAGCAGCATTATTATTGTTAGTAGAATTGTCAAATCATTAATATAAAGCTATTCCGTACATTACGGTGTAACATTCGATTCTTTGGAACCCAACAATTTAAAGTTGGTTGCCCTTAGACGCCGATGGAGTTAAATAAATTGTATTTTGTAGTTACTATAAATCCTGCAAGTTTCCTAGCTCTCATATCTACATTAATTTAGTTAAAATAATGGCTTCAGGATCTTAATAGGTGCCATATTCAATTAACGGTGACGTTTATCAGCATTATTTGTGTAAGGAGAATTGGTAAATCATTAATATAAAGCTATTCCGTGCATTACGGTGTAACATTCGATTTTTTGGAACCTAACAATTCAAAGTTGGTTGCCCTAAGACGCCGATGGAGTTAAATAAATTGTATTTTTTGTTTACTATAGATCCTGCATGATTCCTAGCTCTCATTTCTATATTAATTTAGTTAAAATAATGGCTTCATGAGCTTACTAGGTGCCATAGTCAATTAATGGGAAGCTCAAAACGCATCCAAAGCGAACGGTGACGTTTATCAGCATTATTTGTGTTAGTAGAATTGGTAAATCATTAATATAAAGCTATACCGTGCATTACGGTGTAACATTCGGTTTTTTGGAACCTAACAATTCAAAGTTGATTTCGCTAAGACGCCGATGGTGTTAAATAAATTGTATTTTGTAGTAAATATAAATCCTGCAAGTTTCCTGGCTCTCATTTCTATATTAATTTAGTTAAAATAATGGCTTCATGAGCTTACTAGGTGCCATAGTCAATTAATGGGAAGCTCAAAAATCAGCCAAAGCGAACGGTGACGTTTAGCAGCATTATTTATGTTAGCAGAATTGGCAAATTATTAATATAAAGCTATTCCGTACATTACGGTGTAACATTCGATTTTTTGGCTCCTAGCAATTCAAAGTAGGTTGCCCTAAGACCCCGATGGCGTTAAATAAATTGTATTGTTTATTTACTATAGATCCTGCATGATTCCTAGCTCTCATTTCTATATTAATTTAGTTAAAATATTGGCTTCGGGAGTTTATTATGTGCCACATTCAATTAATGGGAAGCTCAAAAATCAGCCAAAACGAACGGTGACTTTTAGCAGCATTATTTACGTTAGTAGAATTGGCAAATCATTAATATAAAGCTATTCCGTGCATTACGGTGTAACATTCGATTTTTTGGAACCTAACAATTCAAAGTTGGTTGTCCTAAGACGCCGATGGAGTTAAATAAATTGTATTTTTTATTTACTATAGATCCTGCATGATTCCTAGCTCTCATTTCTATATTAATTTAGTTAAAATAATGGCTTCAGGAGTTTATTAGGTGCCACATTCAATTAATGGGAAGCTCAAAAATTAGCCAAAGCAAACGGTGACGTTTGGCAGCATTATTATTGTTAGTAGAATTGTCAAATCATTAATATAAAGCTATTCCGTACGTTAGGGTGTAACATTCGATTCATTGGAACCCAACAATTTAAAGTTGGTTGCCTTTAGACGCCGATGGAGTTAAATAAATTGTATTTTGTAGTTAATATAAATCCTGCAAGTTTCCTAGCTCTCATTTCTATATTAATTTAGTTAAAATAATGGCTTCATGAGCTTATTAGGTGCCATAGTCTATTAATGGGAAGCTCAAAAATCAGCCAAAGCGAACGGTGACGTTTAGCAGCATTATTTATGTTAGTAGAATTGGCAAATCATTAATATAAAGCTATTCCGTACATTACGGTGTAACATTCGATTTTTTGGAACCTAACAATTCAAAGTTGGTTGCCCTAAGACGCCGATGGAGTTAAATAAATTGTATTGTTTATTTACTATAGATCCTGCATGATTCCTAGCTCTCATTTCTATATTAATTTAGTTAAAATAATGGCTTCATGAGCTTACTAGGTGCCATAGTCAATTAGTGGGAAGCTCAAAAAGCAGCCAAAGCGAACGGTGACGTTTATCAGCATTATTTGTGTTAGTAGAATTGGTAAATCATTAATATAAAGCTATTCCGTGCATTACGGTGTAACATTCGATTTTTTGGAACCTAACAATTCAAAGTTGGTTGCCCTAAGACGCCGATGGAGTTAAATAAATTGTATTTTTTGTTTACTATAGATCCTGCATGATTCCTAGCTCTCATTTCTATATTAATTTAGTTAAAATAATGGCTTCATGAGCTTACTAGGTGCCATAGTCAATTAATGGGAAGCTCAAAAAGCATCCAAAGCGAACGGTGACGTTTATCAGCATTACTTGTGTTAGTAGAATTGGTAAATCATAAATATAAAGTTATTCCGTGCATTACGGTGTAACATTCGATTTTTTGGAACCTAACAATTCAAAGTTGGTTGCCCTAAGACGCCGATGGAGTTAAATAAATTGTATTTTTCATTTACTATAGATCCTGCATGATTCCTAGCTCTCATATCTACATTAATTTAGTTAAAATAATGGCTTCAGGATCTTAATAGGTGCCATATTCAATTAACGGTGACGTTTATCAGCATTATTTGTGTTAGGAGAATTGGTAAATCATTAATATAAAGCTATTCCGTGCATTACGGTGTAACATTCGATTTTTTGGAACCTCACAATTCAAAGTTGGTTGCCCTAAGACGCCGAAGGAGTTAAATAAATTGTATTTTTTGTTTACTATAGATCCTGCATGATTCCTAGCTCTCATATCTACATTAATTTAGTTAAAATAATGGCTTCAGGATCTTAATAGGTGCCATATTCAATTAACGGTGACGTTTATCAGCATTATTTGTGTTAGGAGAATTGGTAAATCATTAATATAAAGCTATTCCGTGCATTACGGTGTAACATTCGATTTTTTGGAACCTAACAATTCAAAGTTGGTTGCCCTAAGACGCCGAAGGAGTTATATAAATTGTATTTTTTGTTTACTATAGATCCTGCATGATTCCTAGCTCTCATTTCTATATTAATTTAGTTAAAATAATGGCTTCATGGGCTTACTAGGTGCCATAGTCAATTAATGGGAAGCTCAAAACGCATCCAAAGCGAACGGTGACGTTTATCAGCATTATTTGTGTTAGTAGAATTGGTAAATCATTAATATAAAGCTATTCCGTACATTACGGTGTAACATTAGATTTTTTGGAACCTAACAATTCAAAGTAGGTTGCCCTAAGACGCCGATGGGGTTAAATAAATTGTATTTTGTAGTTAATATAAATCCTGCAAGTTTCCTAGCTCTCATTTCTATATTAATTTAGTTAAAATAATGGCTTCAGGAGTTTATTAGGTGCCACATTCAATTAATGGGAAGCTCAAAAATCAGCCAAAGCGAACGGTGACGTTTAGCAGCATTATTATTGTTAGTAGAATTGTCAAATCATTAATATAAAGCTATTCCGTACATTACGGTGTAACATTCGATTCTTTGGAACCCAACAATTTAAAGTTGGTTGCCCTTAGACGCCGATGGAGTTAAATAAATTGTATTTTGTAGTTACTATAAATCCTGCAAGTTTCCTAGCTCTCATATCTACATTAATTTAGTTAAAATAATGGCTTCAGGATCTTAATAGGTGCCATATTCAATTAACGGTGACGTTTATCAGCATTATTTGTGTTAGGAGAATTGGTAAATCATTAATATAAAGCTATTCCGTGCATTACGGTGTAACATTCGATTTTTTGGAACCTAACAATTCAAAGTTGGTTGCCCTAAGACGCCGATGGAGTTAAATAAATTGTATTTTTTGTTTACTATAGATCCTGCATGATTCCTAGCTCTCATTTCTATATTAATTTAGTTAAAATAATGGCTTCATGAGCTTACTAGGTGCCATAGTCAATTAATGGGAAGCTCAAAACGCATCCAACGCGAACGGTGACGTTTATCAGCATTATTTGTGTTAGTAGAATTGGTAAATCATTAATATAAAGCTATACCGTGCATTACGGTGTAACATTCGGTTTTTTGGAACCTAACAATTCAAAGTTGATTTCGCTAAGACGCCGATGGTGTTAAATAAATTGTATTTTGTAGTAAATATAAATCCTGCAAGTTTCCTGGCTCTCATTTCTATATTAATTTAGTTAAAATAATGGCTTCATGAGCTTACTAGGTGCCATAGTCAATTAATGGGAAGCTCAAAAATCAGCCAAAGCGAACGGTGACGTTTAGCAGCATTATTTATGTTAGCAGAATTGGCAAATTATTAATATAAAGCTATTCCGTACATTACGGTGTAACATTCGATTTTTTGGCTCCTAGCAATTCAAAGTAGGTTGCCCTAAGACCCCGATGGCGTTAAATAAATTGTATTGTTTATTTACTATAGATCCTGCATGATTCCTAGCTCTCATTTCTATATTAATTTAGTTAAAATATTGGCTTCGGGAGTTTATTATGTGCCACATTCAATTAATGGGAAGCTCAAAAATCAGCCAAAACGAACGGTGACTTTTAGCAGCATTATTTACGTTAGTAGAATTGGCAAATCATTAATATAAAGCTATTCCGTGCATTACGGTGTAACATTCGATTTTTTGGAACCTAACAATTCAAAGTTGTTTGTCCTAAGACGCCGATGGAGTTAAATAAATTGTATTTTTTATTTACTATAGATCCTGCATGATTCCTAGCTCTCATTTCTATATTAATTTAGTTGAAATAATGGCTTCAGGAGTTTATTAGGTGCCACATTCAATTAATGGGAAGCTCAAAAATTAGCCAAAGCAAACGGTGACGTTTGGCAGCATTATTATTGTTAGTAGAATTGTCAAATCATTAATATAAAGCTATTCCGTACGTTAGGGTGTAACATTCGATTCATTGGAACCCAACAATTTAAAGTTGGTTGCCTTTAGACGCCGATGGAGTTAAATAAATTGTATTTTGTAGTTAATATAAATCCTGCAAGTTTCCTAGCTCTCATTTCTATATTAATTTAGTTAAAATAATGGCTTCATGAGCTTATTAGGTGCCATAGTCTATTAATGGGAAGCTCAAAAATCAGCCAAAGCGAACGGTGACGTTTAGCAGCATTATTTATGTTAGTAGAATTGGCAAATCATTAATATAAAGCTATTCCGTACATTACGGTGTAACATTCGATTTTTTGGAACCTAACAATTCAAAGTTGGTTGCCCTAAGACGCCGATGGAGTTAAATAAATTGTATTGTTTATTTACTATAGATCCTGCATGATTCCTAGCTCTCATTTCTATATTAATTTAGTTAAAATAATGGCTTCATGAGCTTACTAGGTGCCATAGTCAATTAATGGGAAGCTCAAAAAGCAGCCAAAGCAAACGGTGACGTTTATCAGCATTATTTGTGTTAGTAGAATTGGTAAATCATTAATATAAAGCTATTCCGTGCATTACGGTGTAACATTCGATTTTTTGGAACCCAACAATTCAAAGTTGGTTGCCCTAAGACGCCGATGGAGTTAAATAAATTGTATTTTTTGTTTACTATAGATCCTGCATGATTCCTAGCTCTCATTTCTATATTAATTTAGTTAAAATAATGGCTTCATGAGCTTACTAGGTGCCATAGTCAATTAATGGGAAGCTCAAAAAGCATCCAAAGCGAACGGTGACGTTTATCAGCATTACTTGTGTTAGTAGAATTGGTAAATCATAAATATAAAGTTATTCCGTTCATTACGGTGTAACATTCGATTTTTTGGAACCTAACAATTCAAAGTTGGTTGCCCTAAGACGCCGATGGAGTTAAATAAATTGTATTTTTCATTTACTATAGATCCTGCATGATTCCTAGCTCTCATTTCTATATTAATTTAGTTAAAATAATGGCTTCATGAGCTTATTAGGTGCCATAGTCAATTAATGGGAAGCTCAAAAAGCAGCCAAAGCGAACGGTGACGTTTAGCAGCATTATTATTGTTAGTAGAATTTTCAAATCATTAATATAAAGTTGTTTCGTATATTACGGTGTAACATTCGCTTTTTTGGAACCTAACAATTCACAGTTGGTTGCGCTAAGACGCCGATGGGGTTAAATAAATTGTATTTTGTAGTTAATATAAATCCTGCAAGTTTCCTAGCTCTCATTTCTATATTAATTTAGTTAAAATAATGGCTTCAGGAGTTTATTAGGTGCCACATTCAATTAATGGGAAGCTCAAAAATCAGCCAAAGCGAACGGTGACGTTTAGCAGCATTATTTATGTTAGTAGAATTGGCAAATCATTAATATAAAGCTATTCCGTACATTACGGTGTAACATTAGATTTTTTGGAACCTAACAATTCAAAGTAGGTTGCCCTAAGACGTCGATGGCGTTAAATAAATTGTATTGTTTATTTACTATAGATCCTGCATGATTCCTAGCTCTCATTTCTATATTAATTTAGTTAAAATAATGGCTTCAGGAGTTTATTAGGTGCCACATTCAATTAATGGGAAGCTCAAAAATCAGCCAAAGCGAACGGTGACGTTTAGCAGCATTATTTATGTTAGTAGAATTGTCAAATCATTAATATAAAGCTATTCCGTACATTACGGTGTAACATTCGATTCTTTGGAACCCAACAATTTAAAGTTGGTTGCCTTTAGACGCCGATGGAGTTAAATAAATTGTATTTGTAGTTAATATGAATCCTGCAAGTTTCCTAGCTCTCATTTCTATATTAATTTAGTTAAAATAATGGCTTCATGAGCTTACTAGGTGCCATAGTCAATTAATGGAAGCTCAAAAAGTAGCCAAAGCGAACAGTGACGTTTAGCAGCATTATTATTGTTAGTAGAATTGGCAAATCATTAATATAAAGCTATTCCGTACATTACGGTGTAACATTCGATTCTCTGGAACCCAACAATTTAAAGTTGGTTGCCCTTAGCCGCCGATGGAGTTAAATAAATTGTATTTTGTAGTTACTATAAATCCTGCAAGTTTCCTAGCTCTCATATCTACATTAATTTAGTTAAAATAATGGCTTCAGGATCTTAATAGGTGCCATATTCAATTAACGGTGACGTTTATCAGCATTATTTGTGTTAGGAGAATTGGTAAATCATTAATATAAAGCTATTCCGTGCATTACGGTGTAACATTCGATTTTTTGGAACCTAACAATTCAAAGTTGGTTGCCCTAAGACGCCGATGGAGTTAAATAAATTGTATTTTTTGTTTACTATAGATCCTGCATGATTCCTAGCTCTCATTTCTATATTAATTTAGTTAAAATAATGGCTTCATGAGCTTACTAGGTGCCATAGTCAATTAATGGGAAGCTCAAAACGCATCCACAGCGAACGGTGACGTTTATCAGCATTATTTGTGTTAGTAGAATTGGTAAATCATTAATATAAAGCTATACCGTGCATTACGGTGTAACATTCGGTTTTTTGGAACCTAACAATTCAAAGTTGATTTCGTTAAGACGCCGATGGTGTTAAATAAATTGTATTTTGTAGTAAATATAAATCCTGCAAGTTTCCTGGCTCTCATTTCTATATTAATTTAGTTAAAATAATGGCTTCATGAGCTTACTAGGTGCCATAGTCAATTAATGGGAAGCTCAAAACGCATCCAAAGCGAACGGTGACGTTTAACAGCATTATTTGTGTTAGTAGAATTGGTAAATCATTAATATAAAGCTATTCCGTACATTACGGTGTAACATTAGATTTTTTGGAACCTAACAATTCAAAGTAGGTTGCCCTAAGACGCCGATGGGGTTAAATAAATTGTATTTTGTAGTTAATATAAATCCTGCAAGTTTCCTAGCTCTCATTTCTATATTAATTTAGTTAAAATAATGGCTTCAGGAGTTTATTAGGTGCCACATTCAATTAATGGGAAGCTCAAAAATCAGCCAAAGCGAACGGTGACGTTTAGCAGCATTATTTATGTTAGTAGAATTTGCAAATCATTAATATAAAGCTATTCCGTACATTACGGTGTAACATTAGATTTTTTGGAACCTAACAATTCAAAGTAGGTTGCCCTAAGACGTCGATGGCGTTAAATAAATTGTATTGTTTATTTACTATAGATCCTGCATGATTCCTAGCTCTCATTTCTATATTAATTTAGTTAAAATAATGGCTTCAGGAGTTTATTAGGTGCCACATTCAATTAATGGGAAGCTCAAAAATCAGCCAAAGCGAACGGTGACGTTTAGCAGCATTATTATTGTTAGTAGAATTGTCAAATCATTAATATAAAGCTATTCCGTACATTACGGTGTAACATTCGATTCTTTGGAACCCAACAATTTAAAGTTGGTTGCCCTTAGACGCCGATGGAGTTAAATAAATTGTATTGTTTATTTACTATAGATCCTGCATGATTCCTAGCTCTCATTTCTATATTAATTTAGTTAAAATAATGGCTTCAGGAGTTTATTAGGTGCCACATTCAATTAATGGGAAGCTCAAAAATCAGCCAAAGCGAACGGTGACGTTTAGCAGCATTATTATTGTTAGTAGAATTGTCAAATCATTAATATAAAGCTATTCCGTACATTACGGTGTAACATTCGATTCTTTGGAACCCAACAATTTAAAGTTGGTTGCCCTTAGACGCCGATGGAGTTAAATAAATTGTATTTTGTAGTTACTATAAATCCTGCAAGTTTCCTAGCTCTCATATCTACATTAATTTAGTTAAAATAATGGCTTCAGGATCTTAATAGGTGCCATATTCAATTAACGGTGACGTTTATCAGCATTATTTGTGTTAGGAGAATTGGTAAATCATTAATATAAAGCTATTCCGTGCATTACGGTGTAACATTCGATTTTTTGGAACCTAACAATTCAAAGTTGGTTGCCCTAAGACGCCGATGGAGTTAAATAAATTGTATTTTTTGTTTACTATAGATCCTGCATGATTACTAGCTCTCATTTCTATATTAATTTAGTTAAAATAATGGCTTCATGAGCTTACTAGGTGCCATAGTCAATTAATGGGAAGCTCAAAACGCATCCAAAGCGAACGGTGACGTTTATCAGCATTATTTGTGTTAGTAGAATTGGTAAATCATTAATATAAAGCTATACCGTGCATTACGGTGTAACATTCGGTTTTTTGGAACCTAACAATTCAAAGTAGGTTGCCCTAAGACGCCGATGGGGTTAAATAAATTGTATTTTGTAGTAAATATAAATCCTGCAAGTTTCCTGGCTCTCATTTCTATATTAATTTAGTTAAAATAATGGCTTCATGAGCTTACTAGGTGCCATAGTCAATTAATGGGAAGCTCAAAAATCAGCCAAAGCGAACGGTGACGTTTAGCAGCATTATTTATGTTAGCAGAATTGGCAAATTATTAATATAAAGCTATTCCGTACATTACGGTGTAACATTCGATTTTTTGGCTCCTAGCAATTCAAAGTAGGTTGCCCTAAGACCCCGATGGCGTTAAATAAATTGTATTGTTTATTTACTATAGATCCTGCATGATTCCTAGCTCTCATTTCTATATTAATTTAGTTAAAATATTGGCTTCGGGAGTTTATTATGTGCCACATTCAATTAATGGGAAGCTCAAAAATCAGCCAAAACGAACGGTGACTTTTAGCAGCATTATTTACGTTAGTAGAATTGGCAAATCATTAATATAAAGCTATTCCGTGCATTACGGTGTAACATTCGATTTTTTGGAACCTAACAATTCAAAGTTGGTTGTCCTAAGACGCCGATGGAGTTAAATAAATTGTATTTTTTATTTACTATAGATCCTGCATGATTCCTAGCTCTCATTTCTATATTAATTTAGTTAAAATAATGGCTTCAGGAGTTTATTAGATGCCACATTCAATTAATGGGAAGCTCAAAAATTAGCCAAAGCAAACGGTGACGTTTGGCAGCATTATTATTGTTAGTAGAATTGTCAAATCATTAATATAAAGCTATTCCGTACGTTAGGGTGTAACATTCGATTCATTGGAACCCAACAATTTAAAGTTGGTTGCCTTTAGACGCCGATGGAGTTAAATAAATTGTATTTTGTAGTTAATATAAATCCTGCAAGTTTCCTAGCTCTCATTTCTATATTAATTTAGTTAAAATAATGGCTTCATGAGCTTATTAGGTGCCATAGTCTATTAATGGGAAGCTCAAAAATCAGCCAAAGCGAACGGTGACGTTTAGCAGCATTATTTATGTTAGTAGAATTGGCAAATCATTAATATAAAGCTATTCCGTACATTACGGTGTAACATTCGATTTTTTGGAACCTAACAATTCAAAGTTGGTTGCCCTAAGACGCCGATGGAGTTAAATAAATTGTATTGTTTATTTACTATAGATCCTGCATGATTCCTAGCTCTTATTTCTATATTAATTTAGTTAAAATAATGGCTTCATGAGCTTACTAGGTGCCATAGTCAATTAATGGGAAGCTCAAAAAGCAGCCAAAGCGAACGGTGACGTTTATCAGCATTATTTGTGTTAGTAGAATTGGTAAATCATTAATATAAAGCTATTCCGTGCATTACGGTGTAACATTCGATTTTTTGGAACCTAACAATTCAAAGTTGGTTGCCCTAAGACGCCGATGGAGTTAAATAAATTGTATTTTTTGTTTACTATAGATCCTGCATGATTCCTAGCTCTCATTTCTATATTAATTTAGTTAAAATAATGGCTTCATGAGCTTACTAGGTGCCATAGTCAATTAATGGGAAGCTCAAAAAGCATCCAAAGCGAACGGTGACGTTTATCAGCATTACTTGTGTTAGTAGAATTGGTAAATCATAAATATAAAGTTATTCCGTGCATTACGGTGTAACATTCGATTTTTTGGAACCTAACAATTCAAAGTTGGTTGCCCTAAGACGCCGATGGAGTTAAATAAATTGTATTTTTCATTTACTATAGATCCTGCATGATTCCTAGCTCTCATTTCTATATTAATTTAGTTAAAATAATGGCTTCATGAGCTTATTAGGTGCCATAGTCAATTAATGGGAAGCTCAAAAAGCAGCCAAAGCGAACGGTGACGTTTAGCAGCATTATTATTGTTAGTAGAATTTTCAAATCATTAATATAAAGTTGTTTCGTATATTACGGTGTAACATTCGCTTTTTTGGAACCCAACAATTTAAAGTTGGTTGCCCTTAGACGCCGATGGAGTTAAATAAATTGTATTGTTTATTTACTATAGATCCTGCATGATTCCTAGCTCTCATTTCTATATTAATTTAGTTAAAATAATGGCTTCAGGAGTTTATTAGGTGCCACATTCAATTAATGGGAAGCTCAAAAATCAGCCAAAGCGAACGGTGACGTTTAGCAGCATTATTATTGTTAGTAGAATTGTCAAATCATTAATATAAAGCTATTCCGTACATTACGGTGTAACATTCGATTCTTTGGAACCCAACAATTTAAAGTTGGTTGCCCTTAGACGCCGATGGAGTTAAATAAATTGTATTTTGTAGTTACTATAAATCCTGCAAGTTTCCTAGCTCTCATATCTACATTAATTTAGTTAAAATAATGGCTTCAGGGTCTTAATAGGTGCCATATTCAATTAACGGTGACGTTTATCAGCATTATTTGTGTTAGGAGAATTGGTAAATCATTAATATAAAGCTATTCCGTGCATTACGGTGTAACATTCGATTTTTTGGAACCTAACAATTCAAAGTTGGTTGCCCTAAGACGCCGATGGAGTTAAATAAATTGTATTTTTTGTTTACTATAGATCCTGCATGATTACTAGCTCTCATTTCTATATTAATTTAGTTAAAATAATGGCTTCATGAGCTTACTAGGTGCCATAGTCAATTAATGGGAAGCTCAAAACGCATCCAAAGCGAACGGTGACGTTTATCAGCATTATTTGTGTTAGTAGAATTGGTAAATCATTAATATAAAGCTATACCGTGCATTACGGTGTAACATTCGGTTTTTTGGAACCTAACAATTCAAAGTAGGTTGCCCTAAGACGCCGATGGGGTTAAATAAATTGTATTTTGTAGTAAATATAAATCCTGCAAGTTTCCTGGCTCTCATTTCTATATTAATTTAGTTAAAATAATGGCTTCATGAGCTTACTAGGTGCCATAGTCAATTAATGGGAAGCTCAAAAATCAGCCAAAGCGAACGGTGACGTTTAGCAGCATTATTTATGTTAGCAGAATTGGCAAATTATTAATATAAAGCTATTCCGTACATTACGGTGTAACATTCGATTTTTTGGCTCCTAGCAATTCAAAGTAGGTTGCCCTAAGACCCCGATGGCGTTAAATAAATTGTATTGTTTATTTACTATAGATCCTGCATGATTCCTAGCTCTCATTTCTATATTAATTTAGTTAAAATATTGGCTTCGGGAGTTTATTATGTGCCACATTCAATTAATGGGAAGCTCAAAAATCAGCCAAAACGAACGGTGACTTTTAGCAGCATTATTTACGTTAGTAGAATTGGCAAATCATTAATATAAAGCTATTCCGTGCATTACGGTGTAACATTCGATTTTTTGGAACCTAACAATTCAAAGTTGGTTGTCCTAAGACGCCGATGGAGTTAAATAAATTGTATTTTTTATTTACTATAGATCCTGCATGATTCCTAGCTCTCATTTCTATATTAATTTAGTTAAAATAATGGCTTCAGGAGTTTATTAGATGCCACATTCAATTAATGGGAAGCTCAAAAATTAGCCAAAGCAAACGGTGACGTTTGGCAGCATTATTATTGTTAGTAGAATTGTCAAATCATTAATATAAAGCTATTCCGTACGTTAGGGTGTAACATTCGATTCATTGGAACCCAACAATTTAAAGTTGGTTGCCTTTAGACGCCGATGGAGTTAAATAAATTGTATTTTGTAGTTAATATAAATCCTGCAAGTTTCCTAGCTCTCATTTCTATATTAATTTAGTTAAAATAATGGCTTCATGAGCTTATTAGGTGCCATAGTCTATTAATGGGAAGCTCAAAAATCAGCCAAAGCGAACGGTGACGTTTAGCAGCATTATTTATGTTAGTAGAATTGGCAAATCATTAATATAAAGCTATTCCGTACATTACGGTGTAACATTCGATTTTTTGGAACCTAACAATTCAAAGTTGGTTGCCCTAAGACGCCGATGGAGTTAAATAAATTGTATTGTTTATTTACTATAGATCCTGCATGATTCCTAGCTCTTATTTCTATATTAATTTAGTTAAAATAATGGCTTCATGAGCTTACTAGGTGCCATAGTCAATTAATGGGAAGCTCAAAAAGCAGCCAAAGCGAACGGTGACGTTTATCAGCATTATTTGTGTTAGTAGAATTGGTAAATCATTAATATAAAGCTATTCCGTGCATTACGGTGTAACATTCGATTTTTTGGAACCTAACAATTCAAAGTTGGTTGCCCTAAGACGCCGATGGAGTTAAATAAATTGTATTTTTTGTTTACTATAGATCCTGCATGATTCCTAGCTCTCATTTCTATATTAATTTAGTTAAAATAATGGCTTCATGAGCTTACTAGGTGCCATAGTCAATTAATGGGAAGCTCAAAAAGCATCCAAAGCGAACGGTGACGTTTATCAGCATTACTTGTGTTAGTAGAATTGGTAAATCATAAATATAAAGTTATTCCGTGCATTACGGTGTAACATTCGATTTTTTGGAACCTAACAATTCAAAGTTGGTTGCCCTAAGACGCCGATGGAGTTAAATAAATTGTATTTTTCATTTACTATAGATCCTGCATGATTCCTAGCTCTCATTTCTATATTAATTTAGTTAAAATAATGGCTTCATGAGCTTATTAGGTGCCATAGTCAATTAATGGGAAGCTCAAAAAGCAGCCAAAGCGAACGGTGACGTTTAGCAGCATTATTATTGTTAGTAGAATTTTCAAATCATTAATATAAAGTTGTTTCGTATATTACGGTGTAACATTCGCTTTTTTGGAACCTAACAATTCAAAGTTGGTTGCGCTAAGACGCCGATGGGGTTAAATAAATTGTATTTTGTAGTTAATATAAATCCTGCAAGTTTCCTAGCTCTCATTTCTATATTAATTTAGTTAAAATAATGGCTTCAGGAGTTTATTAGGTGCCACATTCAATTAATGGGAAGCTCAAAAATCAGCCAAAGCGAACGGTGACGTTTAGCAGCATTATTTATGTTAGTAGAATTGGCAAATCATTAATATAAAGCTATTCCGTACATTACGGTGTAACATTAGATTTTTTGGAACCTAACAATTCAAAGTAGGTTGCCCTAAGACGTCGATGGCGTTAAATAAATTGTATTGTTTATTTACTATAGATCCTGCATGATTCCTAGCTCTCATTTCTATATTAATTTAGTTAAAATAATGGCTTCAGGAGTTTATTAGGTGCCACATTCAATTAATGGGAAGCTCAAAAATCAGCCAAAGCGAACGGTGACGTTTAGCAGCATTATTATTGTTAGTAGAATTGTCAAATCATTAATATAAAGCTATTCCGTACATTACGGTGTAACATTCGATTCTTTGGAACCCAACAATTTAAAGTTGGTTGCCTTTAGACGCCGATGGAGTTAAATAAATTTTATTTGTAGTTAATATGAATCCTGCAAGTTTCCTAGCTCTCATTTCTATATTAATTTAGTTAAAATAATGGCTTCAGGAGTTTATTAGGTGCCACATTCAATTAATGGGAAGCTCAAAAATCAGCCAAAGCGAACGGTGACGTTTAGCAGCATTATTATTGTTAGTAGAATTGTCAAATCATTAATATAAAGCTATTCCGTACATTACGGTGTAACATTCGATTCTTTGGAACCCAACAATTTAAAGTTGGTTGCCTTTAGACGCCGATGGAGTTAAATAAATTTTATTTGTAGTTAATATGAATCCTGCAAGTTTCCTAGCTCTCATTTCTATATTAATTTAGTTAAAATAATGGCTTCAGGAGTTTATTAGGTGCCACATTCAATTAATGGGAAGCTCAAAAATCAGCCAAAACGAACGGTGACTTTTAGCAGCATTATTTACGTTAGTAGAATTGGCAAATCATTAATATAAAGCTATTCCGTGCATTACGGTGTAACATTCGATTTTTTGGAACCTAACAATTCAAAGTTGGTTGTCCTAAGGCGCCGATGGAGTTAAATAAATTGTATTTTTTATTTACTATAGATCCTGCATGATTCCTAGCTCTCATTTCTATATTAATTTAGTTAAAATAATGGCTTCAGGAGTTTATTAGATGCCACATTCAATTAATGGGAAGCTCAAAAATTAGCCAAAGCAAACGGTGACGTTTGGCAGCATTATTATTGTTAGTAGAATTGTCAAATCATTAATATAAAGCTATTCCGTACGTTAGGGTGTAACATTCGATTCATTGGAACCCAACAATTTAAAGTTGGTTGCCTTTAGACGCCGATGGAGTTAAATAAATTGTATTTTGTAGTTAATATAAATCCTGCAAGTTTCCTAGCTCTCATTTCTATATTAATTTAGTTAAAATAATGGCTTCATGAGCTTATTAGGTGCCATAGTCTATTAATGGGAAGCTCAAAAATCAGCCAAAGCGAACGGTGACGTTTAGCAGCATTATTTATGTTAGTAGAATTGGCAAATCATTAATATAAAGCTATTCCGTACATTACGGTGTAACATTCGATTTTTTGGAACCTAACAATTCAAAGTTGGTTGCCCTAAGACGCCGATGGAGTTAAATAAATTGTATTGTTTA
This sequence comes from Agriotes lineatus, assembly GCA_940337035.1. Taxonomy (NCBI): domain Eukaryota; kingdom Metazoa; phylum Arthropoda; class Insecta; order Coleoptera; family Elateridae; genus Agriotes; species Agriotes lineatus. The sequence continues at coordinate 326,503 of CALNHX010000376.1, forward strand.
TTTACTATAGATCCTGCATGATTCCTAGCTCTTATTTCTATATTAATTTAGTTAAAATAATGGCTTCATGAGCTTACTAGGTGCCATAGTCAATTAATGGGAAGCTCAAAAAGCAGCCAAAGCGAACGGTGACGTTTATCAGCATTATTTGTGTTAGTAGAATTGGTAAATCATTAATATAAAGCTATTCCGTGCATTACGGTGTAACATTCGATTTTTTGGAACCTAACAATTCAAAGTTGGTTGCCCTAAGACGCCGATGGAGTTAAATAAATTGTATTTTTTGTTTACTATAGATCCTGCATGATTCCTAGCTCTCATTTCTATATTAATTTAGTTAAAATAATGGCTTCATGAGCTTACTAGGTGCCATAGTCAATTAATGGGAAGCTCAAAAAGCATCCAAAGCGAACGGTGACGTTTATCAGCATTACTTGTGTTAGTAGAATTGGTAAATCATAAATATAAAGTTATTCCGTGCATTACGGTGTAACATTCGATTTTTTGGAACCTAACAATTCAAAGTTGGTTGCCCTAAGACGCCGATGGAGTTAAATAAATTGTATTTTTCATTTACTATAGATCCTGCATGATTCCTAGCTCTCATTTCTATATTAATTTAGTTAAAATAATGGCATCATGAGCTTATTAGGTGCCATAGTCAATTAATGGGAAGCTCAAAAAGCAGCCAAAGCGAACGGTGACGTTTAGCAGCATTATTATTGTTAGTAGAATTTTCAAATCATTAATATAAAGTTGTTTCGTATATTACGGTGTAACATTCGCTTTTTTGGAACCTAACAATTCAAAGTTGGTTGCGCTAAGACGCCGATGGGGTTAAATAAATTGTATTTTGTAGTTAATATAAATCCTGCAAGTTTCCTAGCTCTCATTTCTATATTAATTTAGTTAAAATAATGGCTTCAGGAGTTTATTAGGTGCCACATTCAATTAATGGGAAGCTCAAAAATCAGCCAAAGCGAACGGTGACGTTTAGCAGCATTATTTATGTTAGTAGAATTGGCAAATCATTAATATAAAGCTATTCCGTACATTACGGTGTAACATTAGATTTTTTGGAACCTAACAATTCAAAGTAGGTTGCCCTAAGACGTCGATGGCGTTAAATAAATTGTATTGTTTATTTACTATAGATCCTGCATGATTCCTAGCTCTCATTTCTATATTAATTTAGTTAAAATAATGGCTTCAGGAGTTTATTAGGTGCCACATTCAATTAATGGGAAGCTCAAAAATCAGCCAAAGCGAACGGTGACGTTTAGCAGCATTATTATTGTTAGTAGAATTGTCAAATCATTAATATAAAGCTATTCCGTACATTACGGTGTAACATTCGATTCTTTGGAACCCAACAATTTAAAGTTGGTTGCCTTTAGACGCCGATGGAGTTAAATAAATTTTATTTGTAGTTAATATGAATCCTGCAAGTTTCCTAGCTCTCATTTCTATATTAATTTAGTTAAAATAATGGCTTCATGAGCTTACTAGGTGCCATAGTCAATTAATGGAAGCTCAAAAAGTAGCCAAAGCGAACAGTGATGTTTAGCAGCATTATTATTGTTAGTAGAATTGGCAAATCATTAATATAAAGCTATTCCTTACATTACGGTGTAACATTCGATTCTCTGGAACCCAACAATTTAAAGTTGGTTGCCCTTAGACGCCGATGGAGTTAAATAAATTGTATTTTGTAGTTACTATAAATCCTGCAAGTTTCCTAGCTCTCATATCTACATTAATTTAGTTAAAATAATGGCTTCAGGATCTTAATAGGTGCCATATTCAATTAACGGTGACGTTTATCAGCATTATTTGTGTTAGGAGAATTGGTAAATCATTAATATAAAGCTATTCCGTACATTACGGTGTAACATTAGATTTTTTGGAACCTAACAATTCAAAGTAGGTTGCCCTAAGACGCCGATGGAGTTAAATAAATTGTATTTTTTGTTTACTATAGATCCTGCATGATTCCTAGCTCTCATTTCTATATTAATTTAGTTAAAATAATGGCTTCATGAGCTTACTAGGTGCCATAGTCAATTAATGGGAAGCTCAAAACGCATCCAAAGCGAACGGTAACGTTTAACAGCATTATTTGTGTTAGTAGAATTGGTAAATCATTAATATAAAGCTATTCCGTACATTACGGTGTAACATTAGATTTTTTGGAACCTAACAATTCAAAGTAGGTTGCCCTAAGACGCCGATGGGGTTAAATAAATTGTATTTTGTAGTTAATATAAATCCTGCAAGTTTCCTAGCTCTCATTTCTATATTAATTTAGTTAAAATAATGGCTTCAGGAGTTTATTAGGTGCCACATTCAATTAATGGGAAGCTCAAAAATCAGCCAAAGCGAACGGTGACGTTTAGCAGCATTATTTATGTTAGTAGAATTTGCAAATCATTAATATAAAGCTATTCCGTACATTACGGTGTAACATTAGATTTTTTGGAACCTAACAATTCAAAGTAGGTTGCCCTAAGACGTCGATGGCGTTAAATAAATTGTATTGTTTATTTACTATAGATCCTGCATGATTCCTAGCTCTCATTTCTATATTAATTTAGTTAAAATAATGGCTTCAGGAGTTTATTAGGTGCCACATTCAATTAATGGGAAGCTCAAAAATCAGCCAAAGCGAACGGTGACGTTTAGCAGCATTATTATTGTTAGTAGAATTGTCAAATCATTAATATAAAGCTATTCCGTACATTACGGTGTAACATTCGATTCTTTGGAACCCAACAATTTAAAGTTGGTTGCCCTTAGACGCCGATGGAGTTAAATAAATTGTATTGTTTATTTACTATAGATCCTGCATGATTCCTAGCTCTCATTTCTATATTAATTTAGTTAAAATAATGGCTTCAGGAGTTTATTAGGTGCCACATTCAATTAATGGGAAGCTCAAAAATCAGCCAAAGCGAACGGTGACGTTTAGCAGCATTATTATTGTTAGTAGAAATGTCAAATCATTAATATAAAGCTATTCCGTGCATTACGGTGTAACATTCGATTTTTTGGAACCTAACAATTCAAAGTAGGTTGCCCTAAGACGTCGATGGCGTTAAATAAATTGTATTGTTTATTTACTATAGATCCTGCATGATTCCTAGCTCTCATTTCTATATTAATTTAGTTAAAATAATGGCTTCAGGAGTTTATTAGGTGCCACATTCAATTAATGGGAAGCTCAAAAATCAGCCAAAGCGAACGGTGACGTTTAGCAGCATTATTATTGTTAGTAGAATTGTCAAATCATTAATATAAAGCTATTCCGTACATTACGGTGTAACATTCGATTCTTTGGAACCCAACAATTTAAAGTTGGTTGCCCTTAGACGCCGATGGAGTTAAATAAATTGTATTTTGTAGTTACTATAAATCCTGCAAGTTTCCTAGCTCTCATATCTACATTAATTTAGTTAAAATAATGGCTTCAGGATCTTAATAGGTGCCATATTCAATTAACGGTGACGTTTATCAGCATTATTTGTGTTAGGAGAATTGGTAAATCATTAATATAAAGCTATTCCGTGCATTACGGTGTAACATTCGATTTTTTGGAACCTAACAATTCAAAGTTGGTTGCCCTAAGACGCCGATGGAGTTAAATAAATTGTATTTTTTGTTTACTATAGATCCTGCATGATTCCTAGCTCTCATTTCTATATTAATTTAGTTAAAATAATGGCTTCATGAGCTTACTAGGTGCCATAGTCAATTAATGGGAAGCTCAAAACGCATCCAAAGCGAACGGTGACGTTTATCAGCATTATTTGTGTTAGTAGAATTGGTAAATCATTAATATAAAGCTATACCGTGCATTACGGTGTAACATTCGATTTTTTGGAACCTAACAATTCAAAGTTGATTTCGCTAAGACGCCGATGGTGTTAAATAAATTGTATTTTGTAGTAAATATAAATCCTGCAAGTTTCCTGGCTCTCATTTCTATATTAATTTAGTTAAAATAATGGCTTCATGAGCTTACTAGGTGCCATAGTCAATTAATGGGAAGCTCAAAAATCAGCCAAAGCGAACGGTGACGTTTAGCAGCATTATTTATGTTAGCAGAATTGGCAAATTATTAATATAAAGCTATTCCGTACATTACGGTGTAACATTCGATTTTTTGGCTCCTAGCAATTCAAAGTAGGTTGCCCTAAGACCCCGATGGCGTTAAATAAATTGTATTGTTTATTTACTATAGATCCTGCATGATTCCTAGCTCTCATTTCTATATTAATTTAGTTAAAATATTGGCTTCGGGAGTTTATTATGTGCCACATTCAATTAATGGGAAGCTCAAAAATCAGCCAAAACGAACGGTGACTTTTAGCAGCATTATTTACGTTAGTAGAATTGGCAAATCATTAATATAAAGCTATTCCGTGCATTACGGTGTAACATTCGATTTTTTGGAACCTAACAATTCAAAGTTGGTTGTCCTAAGACGCCGATGGAGTTAAATAAATTGTATTTTTTATTTACTATAGATCCTGCATGATTCCTAGCTCTCATTTCTATATTAATTTAGTTAAAATAATGGCTTCAGGAGTTTATTAGGTGCCACATTCAATTAATGGGAAGCTCAAAAATTAGCCAAAGCGAACGGTGACGTTTGGCAGCATTATTATTGTTAGTAGAATTGTCAAATCATTAATATAAAGCTATTCCGTACGTTAGGGTGTAACATTCGATTCATTGGAACCCAACAATTTAAAGTTGGTTGCCTTTAGACGCCGATGGAGTTAAATAAATTGTATTTTGTAGTTAATATAAATCCTGCAAGTTTCCTAGCTCTCATTTCTATATTAATTTAGTTAAAATAATGGCTTCATGAGCTTATTAGGTGCCATAGTCTATTAATGGGAAGCTCAAAAATCAGCCAAATCGAACGGTGACGTTTAGCAGCATTATTTATGTTAGTAGAATTGGTAAATCATTAATATAAAGCTATTCCGTGCATTACGGTGTAACATTCGATTTTTTGGAACCTAACAATTCAAAGTTGGTTGCCCTAAGACGCCGATGGAGTTAAATAAATTGTATTTTTTGTTTACTATAGATCCTGCATGATTCCTAGCTCTCATTTCTATATTAATTTAGTTAAAATAATGGCTTCATGAGCTTACTAGGTGCCATAGTCAATTAATGGGAAGCTCAAAAAGCATCCAAAGCGAACGGTGACGTTTATCAGCATTACTTGTGTTAGTAGAATTGGTAAATCATAAATATAAAGTTATTCCGTGCATTACGGTGTAACATTCGATTTTTTGGAACCTAACAATTCAAAGTTGGTTGCCCTAAGACGCCGATGGAGTTAAATAAATTGTATTTTTCATTTACTATAGATCCTGCATGATTCCTAGCTCTCATTTCTATATTAATTTAGTTAAAATAATGGCTTCATGAGCTTATTAGGTGCCATAGTCAATTAATGGGAAGCTCAAAAAGCAGCCAAAGCGAACGGTGACGTTTAGCAGCATTATTATTGTTAGTAGAATTTTCAAATCATTAATATAAAGTTGTTTCGTATATTACGGTGTAACATTCGCTTTTTTGGAACCTAACAATTCAAAGTTGGTTGCGCTAAGACGCCGATGGGGTTAAATAAATTGTATTTTGTAGTTAATATAAATCCTGCAAGTTTCCTAGCTCTCATTTCTATATTAATTTAGTTAAAATAATGGCTTCAGGAGTTTATTAGGTGCCACATTCAATTAATGGGAAGCTCAAAAATCAGCCAACGCGAACGGTGACGTTTAGCAGCATTATTATTGTTAGTAGAATTGTCAAATCATTAATATAAAGCTATTCCGTACATTACGGTGTAACATTCGATTCTTTGGAACCCAACAATTTAAAGTTGGTTGCCTTTAGACGCCGATGGAGTTAAATAAATAGTATTTGTAGTTAATATGAATCCTGCAAGTTTCCTAGCTCTCATTTCTATATTAATTTAGTTAAAATAATGGCTTCATGAGCTTACTAGGTGCCATAGTCAATTAATGGAAGCTCAAAAAGTAGCCAAAGCGAACAGTGACGTTTAGCAGCATTATTATTGTTAGTAGAATTGGCAAATCATTAATATAAAGCTATTCCGTACATTACGGTGTAACATTCGATTCTCTGGAACTCAACAATTTAAAGTTGGTTGCCCTTAGACGCCGATGGAGTTAAATAAATTGTATTTTGTAGTTACTATAAATCCTGCAAGTTTCCTAGCTCTCATATCTACATTAATTTAGTTAAAATAATGGCTTCAGGATCTTAATAGGTGCCATATTCAATTAACGGTGACGTTTATCAGCATTATTTGTGTTAGGAGAATTGGTAAATCATTAATATAAAGCTATTCCGTGCATTACGGTGTAACATTCGATTTTTTGGAACCTAACAATTCAAAGTTGGTTGCCCTAAGACGCCGATGGAGTTAAATAAATTGTATTTTTTGTTTACTATAGAACCTGCATGATTCCTAGCTCTCATTTCTATATTAATTTAGTTAAAATAATGGCTTCATGAGCTTACTAGGTGCCATAGTCAATTAATGGGAAGCTCAAAACGCATCCAAAGCGAACGGTGACGTTTATCAGCATTATTTGTGTTAGTAGAATTGGTAAATCATTAATATAAAGCTATTCCGTACATTACGGTGTAACATTAGATTTTTTGGAACCTAACAATTCAAAGTAGGTTGCCCTAACACGCCGATGGGGTTAAATAAATTGTATTTTGTAGTTAATATAAATCCTGCAAGTTTCCTAGCTCTCATTTCTATATTAATTTAGTTAAAATAATGGCTTCAGGAGTTTATTAGGTGCCACATTCAATTAATGGGAAGCTCAAAAATCAGCCAAAGCGAACGGTGACGTTTAGCAGCATTATTTATGTTAGTAGAATTGGCAAATCATTAATATAAAGCTATTCCGTACATTACGGTGTAACATTAGATTTTTTGGAACCTAACAATTCAAAGTAGGTTGCCCTAAGACGTCGATGGCGTTAAATAAATTGTATTGTTTATTTACTATAGACCCTGCATGATTCCTAGCTCTCATTTCTATATTAATTTAGTTAAAATAATGGCTTCAGGAGTTTATTAGGTGCCACATTCAATTAATGGGAAGCTCAAAAATCAGCCAAAGCGAACGGTGACGTTTAGCAGCATTATTATTGTTAGTAGAATTGTCAAATCATTAATATAAAGCTATTCCGTACATTACGGTGTAACATTCGATTCTTTGGAACCCAACAATTTAAAGTTGGTTGCCCTTAGACGCCGATGGAGTTAAATAAATTGTATTTTGTAGTTACTATAAATCCTGCAAGTTTCCTAGCTCTCATATCTACATTAATTTAGTTAAAATAATAGCTTCAGGATCTTAATAGGTGCCATATTCAATTAACGGTGACGTTTATCAGCATTATTTGTGTTAGGAGAATTGGTAAATCATTAATATAAAGCTATTCCGTGCATTACGGTGTAACATTCGATTTTTTGGAACCTAACAATTCAAAGTTGGTTGCCCTAAGACGCCGATGGAGTTAAATAAATTGTATTTTTTGTTTACTATAGATCCTGCATGATTCCTAGCTCTCATTTCTATATTAATTTAGTTAAAATAATGGCTTCATGAGCTTACTAGGTGCCATAGTCAATTAATGGGAAGCTCAAAACGCATCCAAAGCGAACGGTGACGTTTATCAGCATTATTTGTGTTAGTAGAATTGGTAAATCATTAATATAAAGCTATTCCGTACATTACGGTGTAACATTAGATTTTTTGGAACCTAACAATTCAAAGTAGGTTGCCCTAAGACGCCGATGGGGTTAAATAAATTGTATTTTGTAGTTAATATAAATCCTGCAAGTTTCCTAGCTCTCATTTCTATATTAATTTAGTTAAAATAATGGCTTCAGGAGTTTATTAGGTGCCACATTCAATTAATGGGAAGCTCAAAAATCAGTCAAAGCGAACGGTGACGTTTAGCAGCATTATTTATGTTAGTAGAATTGGCAAATCATTAATATAAAGCTATTCCGTACATTACGGTGTAACATTAGATTTTTTGGAACCTAACAATTCAAAGTAGGTTGCCCTAAGACGTCGATGGCGTTAAATAAATTGTATTGTTTATTTACTATAGATCCTGCATGATTCCTAGCTCTCATTTCTATATTAATTTAGTTAAAATAATGGCTTCAGGAGTTTATTAGGTGCCACATTCAATTAATGGGAAGCTCAAAAATCAGCCAAAGCGAACGGTGACGTTTAGCAGCATTATTATTGTTAGTAGAATTGTCAAATCATTAATATAAAGCTATTCCGTACATTACGGTGTAACATTCGATTCTTTGGAACCCAACAATTTAAAGTTGGTTGCCCTTAGACGCCGATGGAGTTAAATAAATTGTATTTTGTAGTTACTATAAATCCTGCAAGTTTCCTAGCTCTCATATCTACATTAATTTAGTTAAAATAATAGCTTCAGGATCTTAATAGGTGCCATATTCAATTAACGGTGACGTTTATCAGCATTATTTGTGTTAGGAGAATTGGTAAATCATTAATATAAAGCTATTCCGTGCATTACGGTGTAACATTCGATTTTTTGGAACCTAACAATTCAAAGTTGATTTCGCTAAGACGCCGATGGTGTTAAATAAATTGTATTTTGTAGTAAATATAAATCCTGCAAGTTTCCTGGCTCTCATTTCTATATTAATTTAGTTAAAATAATGGCTTCATGAGCTTACTAGGTGCCATAGTCAATTAATGGGAAGCTCAAAAATCAGCCAAAGCGAACGGTGACGTTTAGCAGCATTATCTATGTTAGCAGAATTGGCAAATTATTAATATAAAGCTATTCCGTACATTACGGTGTAACATTCGATTTTTTGGCTCCTAGCAATTCAAAGTAGGTTGCCCTAAGACCCCGATGGCGTTAAATAAATTGTATTGTTTATTTACTATAGATCCTGCATGATTCCTAGCTCTCATTTCTATATTAATTTAGTTAAAATATTGGCTTCGGGAGTTTATTATGTGCCACATTCAATTAATGGGAAGCTGAAAAATCAGCCAAAACGAACGGCTACTTTTAGCAGCATTATTTACGTTAGTAGAATTGGCAAATCATTAATATAAAGCTATTCCGTGCATTACGGTGTAACATTCGATATTTTGGAACCTAACAATTCAAAGTTGGTTGCCCTAAGACGCCGATGGAGTTAAATAAATTGTATTTTTTGTTTACTATAGATCCTGCATGATTCCTAGCTCTCATTTCTATATTAATTTAGTTAAAATAATGGCTTCAGGAGTTTATTAGGTGCCACATTCAATTAATGGGAAGCTCAAAAATTAGCCAAAGCAAACGGTGACGTTTGGCAGCATTATTATTGTTAGTAGAATTGTCAAATCATTAATATAAAGCTATTCCGTACGTTAGGGTGTAACATTCGATTCATTGGAACCCAACAATTTAAAGTTGGTTGCCTTTAGACGCCGATGGAGTTAAATAAATTGTATTTTGTAGTTAATATAAATCCTGCAAGTTTCCTAGCTCTCATTTCTATATTAATTTAGTTAAAATAATGGCTTCATGAGCTTATTAGGTGCCATAGTCTATTAATGGGAAGCTCAAAAATCAGCCAAAGCGAACGGTGACGTTTAGCAGCATTATTTATGTTAGTAGAATTGGCAAATCATTAATATAAAGCTATTCCGTACATTACGGTGTAACATTCGATTTTTTGGAACCTAACAATTCAAAGTTGGTTGCCCTAAGACGCCGATGGAGTTAAATAAATTGCATTTTTTGTTTACTATAGATCCTGCATGATTCCTAGCTCTCATTTCTATATTAATTTAGTTAAAATAATGGCTTCATGAGCTTACTAGGTGCCATAGTCAATTAATTTAAAGCTCAAAAAGCATCCAAAGCGAACGGTGACGTTTATCAGCATTACTTGTGTTAGTAGAATTGGTAAATCATAAATATAAAGTTATTCCGTGCATTACGGTGTAACATTCGATTTTTTGGAACCTAACAATTCAAAGTTGGTTGCCCTAAGACGCCGATGGAGTTAAATAAATTGTATTTTTCATTTACTATAGATCCTGCATGATTCCTAGCTCTCATTTCTATATTAATTTAGTTAAAATAATGGCTTCATGAGCTTACTAGGTGCCATAGTCAATTAATGGGAAGCTCAAAACGCATCCAAAGCGAACGGTGACGTTTATCAGCATTATTTGTGTTAGTAGAATTGGTAAATCATTAATATAAAGCTATTCCGTGCATTACGGTGTAACATTCGATTTTTTGGAACCTAACAATTCAAAGTTGGTTGCCCTAAGACGCCGATGGAGTTAAATAAATTGCATTTTTTGTTTACTATAGATCCTGCATGATTCCTAGCTCTCATTTCTATATTAATTTAGTTAAAATAATGGCTTCATGAGCTTACTAGGTGCCATAGTCAATTAATTTAAAGCTCAAAAAGCATCCAAAGCGAACGGTGACGTTTATCAGCATTACTTGTGTTAGTAGAATTGGTAAATCATAAATATAAAGTTATTCCGTGCATTACGGTGTAACATTCGATTTTTTGGAACCTAACAATTCAAAGTTGGTTGCCCTAAGACGCCGATGGAGTTAAATAAATTGTATTTTTCATTTACTATAGATCCTGCATGATTCCTAGCTCTCATTTCTATATTAATTTAGTTAAAATAATGGCTTCATGAGCTTATTAGGTGCCATAGTCAATTAATGGGAAGCTCAAAAAGCAGCCAAAGCGAACGGTGACGTTTAGCAGCATTATTATTGTTAGTAGAATTTTCAAATCATTAATATAAAGTTGTTTCGTATATTACGGTGTAACATTCGCTTTTTTGGAACCTAACAATTCAAAGTTGGTTGCGCTAAGACGCCGATGGGGTTAAATAAATTGTATTTTGTAGTTAATATAAATCCTGCAAGTTTCCTAGCTCTCATTTCTATATTAATTTAGTTAAAATAATGGCTTCAGGAGTTTATTAGGTGCCACATTCAATTAATGGGAAGCTCAAAAATCAGCCAAAGCGAACGGTGACGTTTAGCAGCATTATTTATGTTAGTAGAATTGGCAAATCATTAATATAAAGCTATTCCGTACATTAGGGTGTAACATTAGATTTTTTGGAACCTAACAATTCAAAGTAGGTTGCCCTAAGACGTCGATGGCGTTAAATAAATTGTATTGTTTATTTACTATAGATCCTGCATGATTCCTAGCTCTCATTTCTATATTAATTTAGTTAAAATAATGGCTTCAGGAGTTTATTAGGTGCCACATTCAATTAATGGGAAGCTCAAAAATCAGCCAAAGCGAACGGTGACGTTTAGCAGCATTATTATTGTTAGTAGAATTGTCAAATCATTAATATAAAGCTATTCCGTACATTACGGTGTAACATTCGATTCTTTGGAACCCAACAATTTAAAGTTGGTTGCCTTTAGACGCCGATGGAGTTAAATAAATTGTATTTGTAGTTAATATGAATCCTGCAAGTTTCCTAGCTCTCATTTCTATATTAATTTAGTTAAAATAATGGCTTCATGAGCTTACTAGGTGCCATAGTCAATTAATGGAAGCTCAAAAAGTAGCCAAAGCGAACAGTGACGTTTAGCAGCATTATTATTGTTAGTAGAATTGGCAAATCATTAATATAAAGCTATTCCGTACATTACGGTGTAACATTCGATTCTCTGGAACCCAACAATTTAAAGTTGGTTGCCCTTAGACGCCGATGGAGTTAAATAAATTGTATTTTGTAGTTACTATAAATCCTGCAAGTTTCCTAGCTCTCATATCTACATTAATTTAGTTAAAATAATGGCTTCAGGATCTTAATAGGTGCCATATTCAATTAACGGTGACGTTTATCAGCATTATTTGTGTTAGGAGAATTGGTAAATCATTAATATAAAGCTATTCCGTGCATTACGGTGTAACATTCGATTTTTTGGAACCTAACAATTCAAAGTTGGTTGCCCTAAGACGCCGATGGAGTTAAATAAATTGTATTTTTTGTTTACTATAGATCCTGCATGATTCCTAGCTCTCATTTCTATATTAATTTAGTTAAAATAATGGCTTCATGAGCTTACTAGGTGCCATAGTCAATTAATGGGAAGCTCAAAACGCATCCAAAGCGAACGGTGACGTTTATCAGCATTATTTGTGTTAGTAGAATTGGTAAATCATTAATATAAAGCTATTCCGTACATTACGGTGTAACATTAGATTTTTTGGAACCTAACAATTCAAAGTAGGTTGCCCTAAGACGCCGATGGGGTTAAATAAATTGTATTTTGTAGTTAATATAAATCCTGCAAGTTTCCTAGCTCTCATTTCTATATTAATTTAGTTAAAATAATGGCTTCAGGAGTTTATTAGGTGCCACATTCAATTAATGGGAAGCTCAAAAATCAGCCAAAGCGAACGGTGACGTTTAGCAGCATTATTTATGTTAGTAGAATTGGCAAATCATTAATATAAAGCTATTCCGTACATTACGGTGTAACATTAGATTTTTTGGAACCTAACAATTCAAAGTAGGTTGCCCTAAGACGTCGATGGCGTTAAATAAATTGTATTGTTTATTTACTATAGATCCTGCATGATTCCTAGCTCTCATTTCTATATTAATTTAGTTAAAATAATGGCTTCAGGAGTTTATTAGGTGCCACATTCAATTAATGGGAAGCTCAAAAATCAGCCAAAGCGAACGGTGACGTTTAGAAGCATTATTATTGTTAGTAGAATTGTCAAATCATTAATATAAAGCTATTCCGTACATTACGGTGTAACATTCGATTCTTTGGAACCCAACAATTTAAAGTTGGTTGCCCTTAGACGCCGATGGAGTTAAATAAATTGTATTTTGTAGTTACTATAAATCCTGCAAGTTTCCTAGCTCTCATTTCTATATTAATTTAGTTAAAATAATGGCTTCATGAGCTTACTAGGTGCCATAGTCAATTAATGGAAGCTCAAAAGTAGCCAAAGCGAACAGTGACGTTTAGCAGCATTATTATTGTTAGTAGAATTGGCAAATCATTAATATAAAGCTATTCCGTACATTACGGTGTAACATTCGATTCTCTGGAACCCAACAATTTAAAGTTGGTTGCCCTTAGACGCCGATGGAGTTAAATAAATTGTATTTTGTAGTTACTATAAATCCTGCAAGTTTCCTAGCTCTCATATCTACATTAATTTAGTTAAAATATTGGCTTCAGGATCTTAATAGGTGCCATATTCAATTAACGGTGACGTTTATCAGCATTATTTGTGTTAGGAGAATTGGTAAATCATTAATATAAAGCTATTTCGTGCATTACGGTGTAACATTCGATTTTTTGGAACCTAACAATTCAAAGTTGGTTGCCCTAAGACGCCGATGGAGTTAAATAAATAGTATTTTTTGTTTATTATAGATCCTGCATGATTCCTAGCTCTCATTTCTATATTAATTTAGTTAAAATAATGGCTTCATGAGCTTACTAGGTGCCATAGTCAATTAATGGGAAGCTCAAAACGCATCCAAAGCGAACGGTGACGTTTATCAGCATTATTTGTGTTAGTAGAATTGGTAAATCATAATATAAAGCTATTCCGTACATTACGGTGTAACATTAGATTTTTTGGAACCTAACAATTCAAAGTAGGTTGCCCTAAGACGCCGATGGGGTTAAATAAATTGTATTTTGTAGTTAATATAAATCCTGCAAGTTTCCTAGCTCTCATTTCTATATTAATTTAGTTAAAATAATGGCTTCAGGAGTTTATTAGGTGCCACATTCAATTAATGGGAAGCTCAAAAATCAGCCAAAGCGAACGGTGACGTTTAGCAACATTATTTATGTTAGTAGAATTGGCAAATCATTAATATAAAGCTATTCCGTACATTACGGTGTAACATTAGATTTTTTGGAACCTAACAATTCAAAGTAGGTTGCCCTAAGACGTCGATGGCGTTAAATAAATTGTATTGTTTATTTACTATAGATCCTGCATGATTCCTAGCTCTCATTTCTATATTAATTTAGTTAAAATAATGGCTTCAGGAGTTTATTAGGTGCCACATTCAATTAATGGGAAGCTCAAAAATCAGCCAAAGCGAACGGTGACGTTTAGCAGCATTATTATTGTTAGTAGAATTGTCAAATCATTAATATAAAGCTATTCCGTACATTACGGTGTAACATTCGATTCTTTGGAACCCAACAATTTAAAGTTGGTTGCCCTTAGACGCCGATGGAGTTAAATAAATTGTATTTTGTAGTTACTATAAATCCTGCAAGTTTCCTAGCTCTCATATCTACATTAATTTAGTTAAAATAATGGCTTCAGGATCTTAATAGGTGCCATATTCAATTAACGGTGACGTTTATCAGCATTATTTGTGTTAGGAGAATTGGTAAATCATTAATATAAAGCTATTCCGTGCATTACGGTGTAACATTCGATTTTTTGGAACCTAACAATTCAAAGTTGGTTGCCCTAAGACGCCGATGGAGTTAAATAAATTGTATTTTTTGTTTACTATAGATCCTGCATGATTCCTAGCTCTCATTTCTATATTAAGTTAGTTAAAATAATGGCTTCATGAGCTTACTAGGTGCCATAGTCAATTAATGGGAAGCTCAAAACGCATCCAAAGCGAACGGTGACGTTTATCAGCATTATTTGTGTTAGTAGAATTGGTAAATCATTAATATAAAGCTATACCGTGCATTACGGTGTAACATTCGATTTTTTGGAACCTAACAATTCAAAGTTGATTTCGCTAAGACGCCGATGGTGTTAAATAAATTGTATTTTGTAGTAAATATAAATCCTGCAAGTTTCCTGGCTCTCATTTCTATATTAATTTAGTTAAAATAATGGCTTCATGAGCTTACTAGGTGCCATAGTCAATTAATGGGAATCTCAAAAATCAGCCAAAGCGAACGGTGACGTTTAGCAGCATTATTTATGTTAGCAGAATTGGCAAATTATTAATATAAGCTATTCCGTACATTACGGTGTAACATTCGATTTTTTGGCTCCTAGCAATTCAAAGTAGGTTGCCCTAAGACCCGATGGCGTTAAATAAATTGTATTGTTTATTTACTATAGATCCTGCATGATTCCTAGCTCTCATTTCTATATTAATTTAGTTAAAATATTGGCTTCGGGAGTTTATTATGTGCCACATTCAATTAATGGGAAGCTCAAAAATCAGCCAAAACGAACGGTGACTTTTAGCAGCATTATTTACGTTAGTAGAATTGGCAAATCATTAATATAAAGCTATTCCGTGCATTACGGTGTAACATTCGATTTTTTGGAACCTAACAATTCAAAGTTGGTTGTCCTAAGACGCCGATGGAGTTAAATAAATTGTATTTTTTATTTACTATAGATCCTGCATGATTCCTAGCTCTCATTTCTATATTAATTTAGTTAAAATAATGGCTTCAGGAGTTTATTAGGTGCCACATTCAATTAATGGGAAGCTCAAAAATTAGCCAAAGCGAACGGTGACGTTTGGCAGCATTATTATTGTTAGTAGAATTGTCAAATCATTAATATAAAGCTATTCCGTACGTTAGGGTGTAACATTCGATTCATTGGAACCCAACAATTTAAAGTTGGTTGCCTTTAGACGCCGATGGAGTTAAATAAATTGTATTTTGTAGTTAATATAAATCCTGCAAGTTTCCTAGCTCTCATTTCTATATTAATTTAGTTAAAATAATGGCTTCATGAGCTTATTAGGTGCCATAGTCTATTAATGGGAAGCTCAAAAATCAGCCAAAGCGAACGGTGACGTTTAGCAGCATTATTTATGTTAGTAGAATTGGCAAATCATTAATATAAAGCTATTCCGTACATTACGGTGTAACATTCGATTTTTTGGAACCTAACAATTCAAAGTTGGTTGCCCTAAGACGCCGATGGAGTTAAATAAATTGTATTGTTTATTTACTATAGATCCTGCATGATTCCTAGCTCTCATTTCTATATTAATTTAGTTAAAATAATGGCCTCATGAGCTTACTAGGTGCCATAGTCAATTAATGGGAAGCTCAAAAAGCAGCCAAAGCGAACGGTGACGTTTATCAGCATTATTTGTGTTAGTAGAATTGGTAAATCATTAATATAAAGCTATTCCGTGCATTACGGTGTAACATTCGATTTTTGGAACCTAACAATTCAAAGTTGGTTGCCCTAAGACGCCGATGGAGTTAAATAAATTGTATTTTTTGTTTACTATAGATCCTGCATGATTCCTAGCTCTCATTTCTATATTAATTTAGTTAAAATAATGGCTTCATGAGCTTACTAGGTGCCATAGTCAATTAATGGGAAGCTCAAAAGCATCCAAAGCGAACGGTGACGTTTATCAGCATTACTTGTGTTAGTAGAATTGGTAAATCATAAATATAAAGTTACTCCGTGCATTACGGTGTAACATTCGATTTTTTGGAACCTAACAATTCAAAGTTGGTTGCCCTAAGACGCCGATGGAGTTAAATAAATTGTATTTTTCATTTACTATAGATCCTGCATGATTCCTAGCTCTCATTTCTATATTAATTTAGTTAAAATAATGGCTTCAGGAGTTTATTAGGTGCCACATTCAATTAATGGAAGCTCAAAAATTAGCCAAAGCGAACGGTGACGTTTGGCAGCATTATTATTGTTAGTAGAATTGTCAAATCATTAATATAAAGCTATTCCGTACGTTAGGGTGTAACATTCGATTCATTGGAACCCAACAATTTAAAGTTGGTTGCCTTTAGACGCCGATGGAGTTAAATAAATTGTATTTTGTAGTTAATATAAATCCTGCAAGTTTCCTAGCTCTCATTTCTATATTAATTTAGTTAAAATAATGGCTTCATGAGCTTATTAGGTGCCATAGTCTATTAATGGAAGCTCAAAAATCAGCCAAAGCGAACGGTGACGTTTAGCAGCATTATTTATGTTAGTAGAATTGGCAAATCATTAATATAAAGCTATTCCGTACATTACGGTGTAACATTCGATTTTTTGGAACCTAACAATTCAAAGTTGGTTGCCCTAAGACGCCGATGAGTTAAATAATTGCATTTTTTGTTTACTATAGATCCTGCATGATTCCTAGCTCTCATTTCTATATTAATTTAGTTAAAATAATGGCTTCATGAGCTTACTAGGTGCCATAGTCAATTAATTTAAAGCTCAAAAAGCATCCAAAGCGAACGGTGACGTTTATCAGCATTACTTGTGTTAGTAGAATTGGTAAATCATAAATATAAAGTTATTCCGTGCATTACGGTGTAACATTCGATTTTTTGGAACCTAACAATTCAAAGTTGGTTGCCCTAAGACGCCGATGGAGTTAAATAAATGTATTTTTCATTTACTATAGATCCTGCATGATTCCTAGCTCTCATTTCTATATTAATTTAGTTAAAATAATGGCTTCATGAGCTTACTAGGTGCCATAGTCAATTAATGGGAAGCTCAAAAAGCAGCCAAAGCGAACGGTGACGTTTATCAGCATTATTTATGTTAGTAGAATTGGCAAATCATTAATATAAAGCTATTCCGTACATTACGGTGTAACATTCGATTTTTTGGAACCTAACAATTCAAAGTTGGTTGCCCTAAGACGCCGATGGAGTTAAATAAATTGCATTTTTTGTTTACTATAGATCCTGCATGATTCCTAGCTCTCATTTCTATATTAATTTAGTTAAAATAATGGCTTCATGAGCTTACTAGGTGCCATAGTCAATTAATTTAAAGCTCAAAAAGCATCCAAAGCGAACGGTGACGTTTATCAGCATTACTTGTGTTAGTAGAATTGGTAAATCATAAATATAAAGTTATTCCGTGCATTACGGTGTAACATTCGATTTTTTGGAACCTAACAATTCAAAGTTGGTTGTCCTAAGACGCCGATGGAGTTAAATAAATTGTATTTTTTATTTACTATAGATCCTGCATGATTCCTAGCTCTCATTTCTATATTAATTTAGGTAAAATAATGGCTTCAGGAGTTTATTAGGTGCCACATTCAATTAATGGGAAGCTCAAAAAGCAGCCAAAGCGAACGGTGACGTTTAGCAGCATTATTATTGTTAGTAGAATTTTCAAATCATTAATATAAAGTTGTTTCGTATATTACGGTGTAACATTCGCTTTTTGGAACCTAACAATTCAAAGTTGGTTGCGCTAAGACGCCGATGGGGTTAAATAAATTGTATTTTGTAGTTAATATAAATCCTGCAAGTTTCCTAGCTCTCATTTCTATATTAATTTAGTTAAAATAATGGCTTCAGGAGTTTATTAGGTGCCACATTCAATTAATGGGAAGCTCAAAAATCAGCCAAAGCGAACGGTGACGTTTAGCAGCATTATTTATGTTAGTAGAATTGGCAAATCATTAATATAAAGCTATTCCGTACATTACGGTGTAACATTAGATTTTTTGGAACCTAACAATTCAAAGTAGGTTGCCCTAAGACGTCGATGGCGTTAAATAAATTGTATTGTTTATTTACTATAGATCCTGCATGATTCCTAGCTCTCATTTCTATATTAATTTAGTTAAAATAATGGCTTCAGGAGTTTATTAGGTGCCACATTCAATTAATGGGAAGCTCAAAAATCAGCCAAAGCGAACGGTGACGTTTAGCAGCATTATTATTGTTAGTAGAATTGTCAAATCATTAATATAAAGCTATTCCGTACATTACGGTGTAACATTCGATTCTTTGGAACCCAACAATTTAAAGTTGGTTGCCTTTAGACGCCGATGGAGTTAAATAAATTGTATTTGTAGTTAATATGAATCCTGCAAGTTTCCTAGCTCTCATTTCTATATTAATTTAGTTAAAATAATGGCTTCATGAGCTTACTAGGTGCCATAGTCAATTAATGGAAGCTCAAAAAGTAGCCAAAGCGAACAGTGACGTTTAGCAGCATTATTATTGTTAGTAGAATTGGCAATCATTAATATAAAGCTATTCCGTACATTACGGTGTAACATTCGATTCTCTGGAACCCAACAATTTAAAGTTGGTTGCCCTTAGACGCCGATGGAGTTAAATAAATTGTATTTTGTAGTTACTATAAATCCTGCAAGTTTCCTAGCTCTCATATCTACATTAATTTAGTTAAAATATTGGCTTCAGGATCTTAATAGGTGCCATATTCAATTAACGGTGACGTTTATCAGCATTATTTGTGTTAGGAGAATTGGTAAATCATTAATATAAAGCTATTCCGTGCATTACGGTGTAACATTCGATTTTTTGGAACCTAACAATTCAAAGTTGGTTGCCCTAAGACGCCGATGGAGTTAAATAAATAGTATTTTTTGTTTATTATAGATCCTGCATGATTCCTAGCTCTCATTTCTATATAATTTAGTTAAAATAATGGCTTCATGAGCTTACTAGGTGCCATAGTCAATTAATGGGAAGCTCAAAACGCATCCAAAGCGAACGGTGACGTTTATCAGCATTATTTGTGTTAGTAGAATTGGTAAATCATTAATATAAAGCTATTCCGTACATTACGGTGTAACATTAGATTTTTTGGAACCTAACAATTCAAAGTAGGTTGCCCTAAGACGCCGATGGGGTTAAATAAATTGTATTTTGTAGTTAATATAAATCCTGCAAGTTTCCTAGCTCTCATTTCTATATTAATTTAGTTAAAATAATGGCTTCAGGAGTTTATTAGGTGCCACATTCAATTAATGGGAAGCTCAAAAATCAGCCAAAGCGAACGGTGACGTTTAGCAACATTATTTATGTTAGTAGAATTGGCAAATCATTAATATAAAGCTATTCCGTACATTACGGTGTAACATTAGATTTTTTGGAACCTAACAATTCAAAGTAGGTTGCCCTAAGACGTCGATGCGTTAAATAAATTGTATTGTTTATTTACTATAGATCCTGCATGATTCCTAGCTCTCATTTCTATATTAATTTAGTTAAAATAATGGCTTCAGGAGTTTATTAGGTGCCACATTCAATTAATGGGAAGCTCAAAAATCAGCCAAAGCGAACGGTGACGTTTAGCAGCATTATTATTGTTAGTAGAATTGTCAAATCATTAATATAAAGCTATTCCGTACATTACGGTGTAACATTCGATTCTTTGGAACCCAACAATTTAAAGTTGGTTGCCCTTAGACGCCGATGGAGTTAAATAAATTGTATTTTGTAGTTACTATAAATCCTGCAAGTTTCCTAGCTCTCATATCTACATTAATTTAGTTAAAATAATGGCTTCAGGATCTTAATAGGTGCCATATTCAATTAACGGTGACGTTTATCAGCATTATTTATGTTAGTAGAATTGGCAAATCATTAATATAAGCTATTCCGTGCATTACGGTGTAACATTCGATTTTTTGGAACCTAACAATTCAAAGTTGGTTGTCCTAAGACGCCGATGGAGTTAAATAAATTGTATTTTTTATTTACTATAGATCCTGCATGATTCCTAGCTCTCATTTCTATATTAATTTAGTTAAAATAATGGCTTCAGGAGTTTATTAGGTGCCACATTCAATTAATGGGAAGCTCAAAAATTAGCCAAAGCGAACGGTGACGTTTGGCAGCATTATTATTGTTAGTAGAATTGTCAAATCATTAATATAAAGCTATCCGTACGTTAGGGTGTAACATTCGATTCATTGGAACCCAACAATTTAAAGTTGGTTGCCTTTAGACGCCGATGGAGTTAAATAAATTGTATTTTGTAGTTAATATAAATCCTGCAAGTTTCCTAGCTCTCATTTCTATATTAATTTAGTTAAAATAATGGCTTCATGAGCTTATTAGGTGCCATAGTCTATTAATGGGAAGCTCAAAAATCAGCCAAAGCGAACGGTGACGTTTAGCAGCATTATTTATGTTAGTAGAATTGGCAAATCATTAATATAAAGCTATTCCGTACATTACGGTGTAACATTCGATTTTTTGGAACCTAACAATTCAAAGTTGGTTGCCCTAAGACGCCGATGGAGTTAAATAAATTGTATTGTTTATTTACTATAGATCCTGCATGATTCCTAGCTCTCATTTCTATATTAATTTAGTTAAAATAATGGCTTCATGAGCTTACTAGGTGCCATAGTCAATTAATGGGAAGCTCAAAAAGCAGCCAAAGCGAACGGTGACGTTTATCAGCATTATTTGTGTTAGTAGAATTGGTAAATCATTAATATAAAGCTATTCCGTGCATTACGGTGTAACATTCGATTTTTTGGAACCTAACAATTCAAAGTTGGTTGCCCTAAGACGCCGATGGAGTTAAATAAATTGTATTTTTTGTTTACTATAGATCCTGCATGATTCCTAGCTCTCATTTCTATATTAATTTAGTTAAAATAATGGCTTCATGAGCTTACTAGGTGCCATAGTCAATTAATGGGAAGCTCAAAAAGCATCCAAAGCGAACGGTGACGTTTATCAGCATTACTTGTGTTAGTAGAATTGGTAAATCATAAATATAAAGTTACTCCGTGCATTACGGTGTAACATTCGATTTTTTGGAACCTAACAATTCAAAGTTGGTTGCCCTAAGACGCCGATGGAGTTAAATAAATTGTATTTTTCATTTACTATAGATCCTGCATGATTCCTAGCTCTCATTTCTATATTAATTTAGTTAAAATAATGGCTTCATGAGCTTATTAGGTGCCATAGTCAATTAATGGGAAGCTCAAAAAGCAGCCAAAGCGAACGGTGACGTTTAGCAGCATTATTATTGTTAGTAGAATTTTCAAATCATTAATATAAAGTTGTTTCGTATATTACGGTGTAACATTCGCTTTTTTGGAACCTAACAATTCAAAGTTGGTTGCGCTAAGACGCCGATGGGGTTAAATAAATTGTATTTTGTAGTTAATATAAATCCTGCAAGTTTCCTAGCTCTCATTTCTATATTAATTTAGTTAAAATAATGGCTTCAGGAGTTTATTAGGTGCCACATTCAATTAATGGGAAGCTCAAAAATCAGCCAAAGCGAACGATGACGTTTAGCAGCATTATTTATGTTAGTAGAATTGGCAAATTATTAATATAAAGCTATTCCGTACATTACGGTGTAACATTAGATTTTTTGGAACCTAACAATTCAAAGTAGGTTGCCCTAAGACGTCGATGGCGTTAAATAAATTGTATTGTTTATTTACTATAGATCCTGCATGATTCCTAGCTCTCATTTCTATATTAATTTAGTTAAAATAATGGCTTCAGGAGTTTATTAGGTGCCACATTCAATTAATGGGAAGCTCAAAAAGCAGCCAAAGCGAACGGTGACGTTTAGCAGCATTATTATTGTTAGTAGAATTTTCAAATCATTAATATAAAGTTGTTTCGTATATTACGGTGTAACATTCGCTTTTTTGGAACCTAACAATTCAAAGTTGGTTGCGCTAAGACGCCGATGGGGTTAAATAAATTGTATTTTGTAGTTAATATAAATCCTGCAAGTTTCCTAGCTCTCATTTCTATATTAATTTAGTTAAAATAATGGCTTCAGGAGTTTATTAGGTGCCACATTCAATTAATGGGAAGCTCAAAAATCAGCCAAAGCGAACGGTGACGTTTAGCAGCATTATTTATGTTAGTAGAATTGGCAAATCATTAATATAAAGCTATTCCGTACATTACGGTGTAACATTAGATTTTTTGGAACCTAACAATTCAAAGTAGGTTGCCCTAAGACGTCGATGGCGTTAAATAAATTGTATTGTTTATTTACTATAGATCCTGCATGATTCCTAGCTCTCATTTCTATATTAATTTAGTTAAAATAATGGCTTCAGGAGTTTATTAGGTGCCACATTCAATTAATGGGAAGCTCAAAAATCAGCCAAAGCGAACGGTGACGTTTAGCAGCATTATTATTGTTAGTAGAATTGTCAAATCATTAATATAAAGCTATTCCGTACATTACGGTGTAACATTCGATTCTTTGGAACCCAACAATTTAAAGTTGGTTGCCTTTAGACGCCGATGGAGTTAAATAAATTGTATTTGTAGTTAATATGAATCCTGCAAGTTTCCTAGCTCTCATTTCTATATTAATTTAGTTAAAATAATGGCTTCATGAGCTTACTAGGTGCCATAGTCAATTAATGGAAGCTCAAAATCAGCCAAAGCGAACGGTGACGTTTAGCAGCATTATTATTGTTAGTAGAATTGTCAAATCATTAATATAAAGCTATTCCGTACATTACGGTGTAACATTCGATTCTTTGGAACCCAACAATTTAAAGTTGGTTGCCCTTAGACGCCGATGGAGTTAATAAATTGTATTTTGTAGTTACTATAAATCCTGCAAGTTTCCTAGCTCTCATATCTACATTAATTTAGTTAAAATAATGGCTTCAGGATCTTAATAGGTGCCATATTCAATTAACGGTGACGTTTATCAGCATTATTTGTGTTAGGAGAATTGGTAAATCATTAATATAAAGCTATTCCGTGCATTACGGTGTAACATTCGATTTTTTGGAACCTAACAATTCAAAGTTGGTTGCCCTAAGATGCCGATGGAGTTAAATAAATTGTATTTTTTGTTTACTATAGATCCTGCATGATTCCTAGCTCTCATTTCTATATTAATTTAGTTAAAATAATGGCTTCATGAGCGTACTAGGTGCCATAGTCAATTAATGGGAAGCTCAAAACGCATCCAAAGCGAACGGTGACGTTTATCAGCATTATTTGTGTTAGTAGAATTGGTAAATCATTAATATAAAGCTATTCCGTACATTACGGTGTAACATTAGATTTTTTGGAACCTAACAATTCAAAGTAGGTTGCCCTAAGACGCCGATGGGGTTAAATAAATTGTATTTTGTAGTTAATATAAATCCTGCAAGTTTCCTAGCTCTCATTTCTATATTAATTTAGTTAAAATAATGGCTTCAGGAGTTTATTAGGTGCCACATTCAATTAATGGGAAGCTCAAAAATCAGCCAAAGCGAACGGTGACGTTTAGCAGCATTATTATTGTTAGTAGAATTGTCAAATCATTAATATAAAGCTATTCCGTCTATTACGGTGTAACATTCGATTCTTTGGAACCCAACAATTTAAATTAGGTTGCCCTTAGACGCCGATGGAGTTAAATAAATTGTATTTTGTAGTTACTATAAATCCTGCAAGTTTCCTAGCTCTCATTTCTATATTAATTTAGTTAAAATAATGGCTTCAGGTGTTTATTAGGTGCCACATTCAATTAATGGGAAGCTCAAAAATCAGCCAAAGCGAACGGTGACGTTTAGCAGCATTATTTATGTTAGTAGAATTGGCAAATCATTAATATAAAGCTATTCCGTACATTACGGTGTAACATTAGATTTTTTGGAACCTAACAATTCAAAGTAGGTTGCCCTAAGACGTCGATGGCGTTAAATAAATTGTATTGTTTATTTACTATAGCTCCTGCATGA